>NW_023590573.1:100713-645918 GCF_014843425.1 Jatropha curcas
TGCACGTTTTAAAGCCTTTTGACGAAAAAAAAAAGAAAAAAAAAGACCCCAGGTTCTGTCTGATCTTTGCGCTACAATTTAGGCTTAATCGCTGCTAGTAGGTAGCATAGGTACACATAACTTATTTAAAGTGTCTCTTTTTGATGGGTCTATTTTTATTTTTGGTGTGTTTAAAGCATGAATAGGTTCTGTAAAGAGGATGTGGAGATTTGGGGAAAAAGGGGCAGCCATAATTGATGTGAAGATGCTTGGATTACTAGCAGATTCAGGATTTTCCTTTTGGCGCCATGGGCAAGGCCCGATTGCTCTATTACCACACTATTCTATTCTTCCTCATTAAGTAATGTTTCTTCTATTTTCTCTGTTGATTATGAATGCCTCTATTGAATTTGTTCAGTTTGAATGCCAAACTTTACAATTAGTAGAGAATAGTATCTAGAATGTTTGTTATTATTCGAATAGTTAACAGGCTATGTCCTGGTTACCTGATGTAATTGTAGACTTAGAAGTAGGTACCTATCATGTTTTAGCTCATTTCTTCTTCATATACAAATTAGATGAAATTAATAATTTGATTTTGATTTACATTTGACGAAATGCTTTTCAATTAAGTGTTATCACACATGATATTAAGATGTTCACTTGTCCTTTCAGAGCGGGTGGAAATACACCCTACATAATGGTCTGCGCCCAAAATGTCTCTCTTGAGGTTTCTGAAAGAGAGTTCCCCAGAACAAGAATTTAGCTTGAGATCGCTTTATTCGGTCGCCTCAATATTTTTGATTGGAGTTTGCATGGACAATCAAATTTTTTCCCTTAGTTCAGCACAATATTTTATATTGCTTTGAGAGACCCACTAGAGCCTTGAGATAAATTGTTCGATTTGCATGAATTTATTTCCTTGACAGCTTTCCTATTTTGAGAAAGTAAGTAACATGGGCGATTGCTTAACTAGAATAAATGAAACTTAGAGTAAAACATTTGGGCAGAAGACTTTGGATGACCATTTCATATCATAAATACTGATTAGCTTTTTTTGACATGCACATACTGTTGTTACTATCCTTCCTAACAATAAGTGTCTCAATCTCCCTACAAAGTCGTCTGTATAACTCATTTCTTTCTCATTACCTGATTAGTGATATAATAACACTATATACCCAAATATAAATAGTACGCAGGGAAATGAAAATAGCAAGAGAGGAAAGAGGTTGAGGCGGTCAGAAAGTCATAAAGTAGGAGCGTTAGATGAGAGCCCTAACTTTCTACGAGCTCAGTATCATAATCACGTATACAGATGCTCATAAATTCGCATATATTTTTAGTTATATCTCTTATGGTTCAACCTTATGATTTAGAATTATCACTCTGATTCTCTTCTAAATTGGCGCATGTATTCGTTCTATACGATATTTGCAAATGAGACAATACCTCAACATATGCAATCTACTCTTATAGTAAAGTCGTATTCAAACACTATGCAAGTGATAGATCACAAACTCATGCTCTGGCTAAATAATATTGATGTTTGAAACTGAGGTTTGCGAGCTTTCACACGCGTGAAGACCCGAAAAGGCGTGGAAAGCGCGCAAAACACGTAGATACTCTCGTTCGCGAACGTCGTCACAAGTTGAAGGCTTGCAGCCCATTCTCTAAGGTTCATACTCTCATTGATTGTCTTGATTTCACTCAATTCTCATAATCAATGTTAATGGGCATATATTTTGGAGTGTAACTGCTCAAGATATTTGTTGACATCAATCAAAGGCACAGCTTCAGAGGTAACTGTTTTCATAATATTTTACTTACCATAGTCACCTTTCATTATCATTGATCATTATCATTATAATTCTTTTTACAGCACTCCGGATTCTTTTTCTCTTGGCTGGACAGGTTATTTGCTTTCTCATATCTTCATTCCATGATTATTATGATCTCTACAAGTTGCCATAAAGTTATTAGATGAGCTCATGATGTACACTGCAGGATGTGAGAAGTCTCGAATCCACTGTTTTCATCTAACTTGTCTTGGCGCACTCAAAAAATCCCAACCCACAGCCAAAGAAAGTTGAGATAAATTATTTTAGTTGTTTTGTAATTATATGTTTGTTTACCTAGCTTACTTAAAGAAAAAAAAAAAGAACCTTTGGAGCCCCTTGTCCCTTGGATCTATTTAAATTCCTGCATCTCAGAATCTGTGGGCAGTTTCTATGGCAATTATCGACTATTATGCTCATATAATTTTATTTACCTCCATCAGTTCCTCAATTCGCTTCTCTCTCTTATTTTCGCTCACGACTATGCCTTATGTCTGTTATTGTCACACTAAGAGAGGCGAAGACAAGACCGGATGATGTGACTCAGTTTTTTTTTTCCTCCACAATCTACGAGATCATTTGTGATTTCAAAGGTGCTCATAGCCTAGGAATGGACGACAGTCCTCTAACACGACTGGTGAGTCGAACACATCAAATGCTAGATTATCGGTGCGCACAACAAGAAGCCATCCTGTGGTTTTCCATGCAATCCATATCATCAGGATGGCACACGGGGGAGCCGATCTCTCATTTTCCCGGCCGATTCGGTGCATTTCATATCATATCATATTCAGGATCCATATCACCAGACCGTCCTCTCAACCCATGGTGGTCCCACGTTCAATCCCAATTCCACACAAACAAGGCTACACAGTGTATTCACAGCACAAGTAATCAAACAATTCTTTGATATCTAACGAAATGGTGCATCATAAAATATGGCAATTCAATAAAATATGCATGATAACCATTTAGCCGTGAATGCATGAATGCAGCGGCGTGATGATACTAAGTTATCTTAACACTACTTTCTTCTGCCTCTCTCTCACTGTTTTTGTTGTCCTTAAAAAAGGACTTGCCTTTACTATTGTGCGCTCCCAGCCTTTTGTCTTCACAGTCCGAGACTTTATACGTTTCTATATAATAGAAAATTCCTACATAAGAATTCTACATTTGGGAAAAGAGTTTACATTCATTTATTTGTGTTTCGTTAGCCTCCTCGTCGGTTCACTAACTATCAAAACTAAACTGTATATCTATAGTGCATCTTTATTTGATTTTAGTTCTTCTAATTTATTCATTGAGTAGAACGTCTAATTATTTGGTAATTAAATTTTATGATAATACTAAATCAGCACAACATTAATGATGATTAATGATAATAATATTAATAATGATAATGCGATTGATCCATATAATATTCATAACATTAAAATAACTTTAGTCTCGGTATTTAATTCCCTGACTACATTACAACTTCGTTCCTCTTGTTTATTTGATTTATTTGATTTATTTAATCGCTCTCGATAATCTTATTCTATATTTTTAATTTCTATGAATAATTTAATCGGCTATAAGTAATTTAATTTCTAAAATACAATTTATTTTCTAACAGGACTTTTCGGCAGCATCCCCCTAAAATTGGATTATCCCCTGGTAAATTCAACATTATAATCAATTAATTCCAAAACCACACAGCCCATCCATCCCGGGTCAATCAACTCAAATAAAGAAATCCATCCTCCACATTTTTTCCCGTACCACATACATTTATAAATTTTCTTTAATTCCCTAACATCTGACTTATTGAACTTTTCAAAATTAATTTGTAAGTTATACCGTATTAAATTTTAACTAAATATTGTTAAATAAATTAATAAATCAACACGAATTCTTTTAATTTTAACTCCTCAAAAAGTTAGTTCATACTGTTATTATACTTTCTATAATTTCATTAAAGTAAACTAATTCAATACTACTTAAATTAATTTTTCACCAACATAAATTAAATTAACTGCTACCGGCAAAATGACTAAACTTAAGTTAACTAAAATAATGAACTAATTAATTAACTTACAATAATTAAATTTAATTCAAATGTAACGAAAATCATTTAAAATTAATTTTTACCTCAAAATATAAATTTGTTCGAAATTTTCGCTAAGAATCGGGAGATTTTACACATTGCCGATTCGAAGAGCAGTAGCCTGCCATGTGGCCGGAAATCCGACTGACAGTGCCGGAGAGAGGCGAGAACGGCGCGAAGAAGCTGGACAGGCTCGTTCTCTGGGTGGTCGGAGGCACACTGGAGGCGGCGTGCAAAAAAAAAAAGCAACAAAAAAAGGGCGGTGGGCGCGAACAGATCTGTTGAGGGCGCGATGCAGTCCTCTCTAAAGGCTGCTGTCCTCCGCTTGGTTCAGAGCGGAGGGAGGGCGGACGGCAAGCTTGCCGAGTGTCGAGCTGTTCGCGGGGAGCAGCGGTGGCAGGCGCGAAGGAGGTCCGACTCAGGCCTGGGGGTTGTCGCGATGCGCTGCTGCTGTTTTGGCTCGTCAAGAACACAGACGCAGTGAAGGAAAAGAAAGGAAAGAAAAAAAAGGAAGAAGAAGAAGAAGAAGAAGAAAAAAGAAGAAGAAGAAGAAAGGGGAGAAGGACGTGGCTTGGGGAGGGTTTGTCGTGAACTGGAGGCGCAGGACTCAATGAGTGAGGGAGGATAAGCGTTGAATATAGAGAGGAGGAAGTTTTCTAGATGTTTTTGGTCGAACCGGTTCGATTCGATGTCGATCGGCCCAAAATCTTTGGCTTTTCCAACTGGTTTTTTTCGGCTTTTTCATCGATTTTCGGTTTCGGTTCTTCACAGTTATTCGCACTAAATCATTAAATAAATTAATTTCCAAAGCTGTCGGTTCTTAAATTTAATTGGGATATGTTTGAAAAATAAAATTCAGGGTATTACAATCTCCCACTTTTAAGACAATTCGTCCTCGAATTGAATCTATAATGGGAAAGAATAAGAATGGACGCATGGAAATTGTAAAGTTATAAGGAATTGGCTTTCCAATACCAAGGAGACCAGCTCAATAAACGAAATACAGGTCCAAGGGAATAAAGTGAGTGGGGTATTCTGATTGTACGTCTACCGCTATATGGAAGTCTTTATTACTTAATCTCCAAACTATCATAACAGACAGTTGCTGAAAAATCTTTCTTTAAATAAAAATCTTGCCAAATTAAACGAGTTTTAATATAAAGGCTTAAAGTACATATTATTTTCAAAATTTAAAACTTATTATTAACAACATTTTCTTTATGAAAACCAAATATAATTTTGGCAAAAAGCAAAAACAATTTGAAATTTAATTTATTTATAATCAGAAAAATGAGAGTTATTTCCAACGTAACATATGTTATGATGCTAAATCTTTTCCTTACTTCAATAACTGAAAAAAAATGTTACCTTAAATCCCAAAATTTAAGAAAGAATTTTCTTATAACTCTCGTTGTCTATATTATCAATGATGGGTTACTTCGAGCGTCACTCTAATCGGTTAACCTTTTATAGCAGTCCTCTATCCTTATAGTACGGCTAGCGGAATTCATTTAAATAGTTCATCATTTACTAAGAACATCCCTGCACTATTGGTTATCTTTCTCTATAGGGATCTCCACACCTTCTATTTAATTGCCGTACTTACTTCTAACACTTATTCCTTTAATTATCTTAACATGTATCATTAAAAGTTGACTTTCATAATAACATTTCATTTCACTTATGTTGCTTATTAATTTATCCTAAGGATATTGAAGCATACTTATTAAATATTCCATCCTCATGCACGATGCGTCCATCGGCACTAAAATGGAATTCAATCCCGACTACAGCTCCTTTGTTGGTTACGGCCGATCCCAACATAGGTCACCTAATATTTATTTAAACTTGCCCCAAACTATTTACCTTTTTTACCGAATACCTATCAATACCTATAAAAGTCCTCAATGAAATTTCTTTAAGTTCCCGACTTTCATGTCACCTTACAATCCAAAATATACAATCTATATATATATATATTATATATATAATATATATATATATTAATCAAATTCTGCTGTCAGCTAAACGATTTATTCGTTTCTATATGGAACTTTCAGTTTTGGCTTAAATTATGTAAAATCACTAAGCAAGGCCCCTAATTTAGCCTTTTAGTAATACTTTAAGCTAATCGTTTAATTTTTTTCCAATCCAAGTTTCAAATAATATAGTATCAATTTATTTATCTCATCCTCAACTAATATCAATTAATAACTGTACATTTCACTACTTTAATAACTATTCTCAGACTTTCCTCTTGAAATTTAATTGTTTACTAAATTTATGGGCTGTTTACATCTACTACTGTTATCATTTTCAGATAGCCCCCTAATCAATTTAAGCATTGTCTCACAGAAGGATCAACTTCGAATATTCTTTTTCTTAAGAAAGTTTCTATTTCAATGGTTTCATTTATAATAATAGTTTGCAACACTAGTTATCTCATATCAGACATTTCATCAATTGTCTACTAAAGATTTTTATTCAATGTCCTAACTAAAGATTTTTTTTTTTTTTTTTTTTTTTTTTTTTTTTGAGCAATTTAAAAGTCTTTTATTACTAATAGTCTAATATAGCATTAATTTCGCTGATATATAAATCCCTTAGATTAATTGTCCTATTCAAAAAATTCAACTAATGAGTTTATCACTGCAGCTTAGGTTGACCATCCTATAGGTAACTGGCTATTTAAACTTTTTAAAATAATTTTTTTTCCACTTTTAAAAACATCGCATGTCACTCACACAAAATCTTGAAATTCTTTTTAAATAGAAAATTGGCATTTACTTTTATTTTAAACCATCTCAATTCGTGTCAAAAATATTTTCATGCAGTTTGAAAAATCAATAACTCATTTGTAATTTTTCTAAAACCTTGTTGGTATTTAACAAAAATGAATTGTCCATCTTCCACGAGGACAATGAAATCATCTAGTTCCAGTCTAATGTTACATATTTCATCCCTAAATGATCCTCTTAAACCAAGAATATTCTAATCTCCATCATTACTATTCCTTTCGCTATTACTAGCCTCTCAAGTAGATTGGTCCACACCTTAAATTTTCCCAAAAGTTATATTCAGTAGTGATTTATATTTATATTATTATTTTATCTTTATTTATTTAGTTATTTATTTTATCATCATCATTATATATTTTTTTTTTATTTTTTTTTTATATGTATATTTCTTGCATCTGAATTTTTCTTCTTTCCCAATTTGTTTCTAATTATTTATTCTAGTATTCCACAGTAGATAAATTAATTGACCATATTATCATCATCGGCTTTTCTAGTCTACGATTTAACATCCCCTAGTCTTATCCAAATTCTTTAGCCTTTTGATTCATTTTAATCTTTCTTTTATCCTTCATATCTCCTTAGTGTACCCAACCTCATTTAAGTCTTATCCATAAAAGAGTTTAATTATGGATACATGAATCGTAAAACCATCATTCTACACAAAATTTAATTCCATCCTAAAGTCATTGCTTCTTAGATTCCCTTATTCTGATTTTTCAATCTTTTTTTTTTTTCAATCTCTACTTCATCATTATGAGTTATCTTTGACCTTTATTCTCTTCCAAATTTATTAACTTTTATTTTATTTTATTTTATTTTTTACGTAGCATCTCAATCTAATTTCGTACTTACGTCTTTAAAGCAGATTTTATATACATTTCTTATAATTAATTTAAATTAATAAATGATATTAATCCTTTCTATATAACTCTCTACCTAGATGCATCATTTTCCCTTAATTTATTAAGTTTTCCTACAGTATCCACGTTCCTTTCCTCATTCATTCCCCTTTTGTGATTTAAAGTTATTCACCATCTTCTACATTCATTTTATTATAATAGATTTATGAACTTAGTCTAGCCTTTTAAGCATCCTACATGTGCTAGGATCTCAATGATATAATGTCTAATAAATTTATTACAAACTTATCCGGTGCGCAACAACAAGAAGCCAACCTGTGGTTTCAGTATAAATAGTATTATCAGGTGCACATGGGGGCGCCGATCTTCCATTTACACGGCTAACAGTAATCAATATCAGGATCCATATAACAATAATAGTATATAACGGTAACGGTAATCAGAGTCAGGATCCATATAACAGTAACAGTCTCACAAACCCATGGTGACCCACTTCATCCCAATTCCACACAAACAAGGCACACCATTTAAATTCTATATGTCGAGATTCACTTCAGTCAATACCTATTATTGTACTTCGACGCTATTTATCATTTCTATGTCTTACTCTATTTAATTCGTCCAATAAGTCTCTATTTTCCTCAATGTTATATTTAAGTATCTTACAAATTTTATCCTTTTACATTCTTAGTTTCGCCTCGGTTAATTGAGGATTTCTTGTCTAGTATGATTATTTGTCCTAAATCATCCTTTTCTAACCTTTAATTTAATTTAAATTACAATTTCCACTTTTTATTCCCTAACCGTAACATTTCTAGAATTTAATCTATATATTAATTGAAATTATCATTCAACTTCATATTCTATACTATTTATTATTAATTTATCAGTATTAATTTCTATAAGCCTAATTTAGTCCTCGGGATAACAATATGATAAAATAAATCAAACATACAATCATTGTAAATAATTTAAATTCTAAAATCAAATAAATTTTTGACATGCCGACGAAACAATAAAACCAAACAATTAATAGCAACTTCAAAACAATTTCCAATAAGCAAATATGAAAACATTATTCTCAAATCATAGTTCAAATAAACTTTCTTATTGTCTTTAAAAATTCGAATTCTTTTCTAAATCATTTCAAATAATTTTCGAAGCAGTGTCTCTTGTTGAATCATGGTGTACTAGGTGATCAGGCCATTACACCAATTTCCAACTGATCTTCTGCTTCAAAATAGATGGAGGGGATTTAGCAAAACTGAAAATATTTATTTTATAAACGTTAGTTACCTGGACTCTTTTTTTATAATTCACTATTATTTCTGTACTTTTAATTCTCGTCCTAAGTTTCATACAGATTTCCTTTCATCCTCGTGCACGATGCGTCCACCGGCACTAAAATGGAATTCAATCCAGACTACAGCTCCTTTGTTGGTTACGGTCGATCCCAACATAAGAGTTCTCTATTTAATTTCCTATGTTCCGCCACAGTCTATTCATAATTATGGATTCAGGCCCATAACTTATTATACATATGGCATTTCAAAATACAATTCAATATTATTTTAATATGGACTTTAATTATTTATTTACAACCCTAACTGGAAATACAATTGGCGAAAACTCTACCCTTTATATTTACATTCGTTATTTCTATCCTTAACAGTCTTCTACAATAAGTGTCTCACTCTACAAGGCTTTTCTTTCCTTTCTATTAACCTTGAAAAAAAAAAAAAAAAAAAAAATAGTAGGCAAGGGGTGAGGCGCCAAACTCAATGAGTAGGGTTAGATAACCCCTCTTCACCCCACATCAATCACACAGATGCTAAATATTTTTATCTAGTTACCGTTTAATTATATGATCATGCAGTTTGTCAACAAAATGGACAGTACACAGCAATCAAAGTATCATCAACCTTCATATAATCAACATCAACGTGGAAATTAGTCAGTGCACCAACCTGAAACCCAAACAGAGCCGTCCTCACCACCAATGGGCTCGCCCTCTCATACATGTGCAACCCGGGGAGGCGATCCCCCATATACACGGTCCAACTGGTCTAATCCTCACTGACGCAGTCCTCTCATTGTTTTTTCCATTCTCTCTTTTCTTTTCCATACCCACAGGAAAGAAAACCCGGTGGTCTCCATCCAATCTAGATCATCAAGTGCTCACAACCAGGAGGCCACCCTGCGGGAACAATCAAATCTTAGATTTATCAGGTGCGCAAACAACAAGAAGCCATCCCTGTGGTTTTCCATTGCAATCCATATTCAGGTGCACACGATGGGGGAGCCGATCTCCATTTTCCGGCCGACGGTCAAATTTCATATCATATCATATTCAGGATCCATATCACAAGACCGTCCCACAAACCCATGGTTGGTCCACGTCATCCCATTCCCACACAAACAAGGCACAGTGTATTCACAGCACAAGTAATCAAACAATTTTTAATTCAAACAAATGGTGGCATCATAATATGGCAATTCAATAAAAATAATGCAATGATAACATTTAAATGCATGATAGCATTTAGCCGTGAATGCATGAATGCAGGCGGATGATACTAGTTATCTAACACTACTCACAGTTTTTGTTGTCCTTAAGCGCTCCCAGCCTTTGTCTTCACAGTCCGAAACTTTATAAGTATCTATATAATAAGAAAATTCTACATAAGAATTCTAATTTGGAAAATGCAGTTTACAGTCATTTATTTGTTTTCATTTATTTGTTTTCGTTACTCGTCGGTTCACTAACTTATCAAACTAAACTATATATCTATAGTGCATCTTTATTTGATTTATTTCTTCTAATTTATTTGTTAAGTAAAACGTCTAATTATTTGGTAATTAATATTTTATGATACTACTAATCAAAATATTTAATATGATTAATAATAATAATATTAATAATGATAATAGATAATATGATTGATCATATAATATTCTTAACGTTAATAACTTTAGTCGGTATTTAATTCACTGAACTATATATAAATTCGTTCCTCTTGTTTATTTATTTCTTTGTTTATTTATCCCTCTCATAATCTTATTCTATATTTTTAATTTCTATGAATAACTTAATCGATATAAGTAATTTAGTTTCTAAAATACAATTTATTTTCTACCGACTTTTCGGCAGCATCTCCCCTAAAATTTGGATTATCCACCTGTTAAAATATCAACAACATTATATCCAAATTAATTCCAAACCACACAGCCCAATCCATCGGGGCAATCACATCAATCAACAAATCCCATCCTCGCACAATTTTCCGTACTACATACATTTTAATAAATTTTCTTTAATTCCATACATCTGACTTTATCTGACTTTTCAAATTAATTTTTTAGGTTAAGTACCGGTATTAAATTTTAACTAAATATTGTTAATAAATATAAATCAACACGAATTGCTTTTAATTTACTCCTCAAAATTAGTGTCATACTGTAAATTTACTTTCTTATATTTCATTAATCAATAATCAATACTACTTAAATTAATTTTCCACCACATAAATTTAATTAAACTACGCAAAATGACTGAAAATTAAGTTAACTAAATTAAATGAACTAAATTAATAACTACAAATTAATTAAATTTAATTCAAAAGTAACGAAATCATTAAAAATAATTTTTCCATCTTAGATTAATTTATACCCCAAATATAATTTGTCGAATTTTCGCTAGATCGGGGATTTTTACACATGCTGGATCGAAGCTACGTGCACTGGAAGTGGCCGGATCCGACTGACAGTGGCAGAAGGAGGTGGAGACGGTCGATCTGGTGGTTGAAGACCCGCTGGAGCGGCGGCAGGGCGGTGGAGCGATGGGGTGGTGGTGCTGCATTCGTTATTGGTGGCTGGAGACACGTTGGACCGGCGGTTGGGCTAGGCGGTGGCGCGATCTGCTGGTTCGAAAGGAGGGAGAGGCAGATCGGCAAGAGCTACAGCAAAAGCGGCGGCGGAGTGGCGGTGGCGTGCGATTCTGCTGCTCCGCCTCTATCTCTGTCTTGCCGAGAACCCAGACGCAAAAGAGAGAAAAGAAAGCAAGAAGAAGAAGAAAAAAGGAAGAAAGAAGAAAGAAGAAGAAGAAAAAAGAAGAAAGAAGAAGAAGGGAGGAGCAGTGGCTCGGGGAAGGTTGTCGGTGAACTGGAGGCGCAAAGGAACTCATGAGTGAGGGAGATAAGCGTTGAAATATAGAGAGGAGGAAGTTTCTAGATGTTTGGGTTCGAACCGGTTCGATTCGATTCGATTCGGCCCAAATCTTTGGTTTTCAACTTGGTTTTTTTCGGCTTTTTTAAATCGATTTTCGGTTCGGTTTTCTCACAGTATTCGCGACTAAAATATTAATATTAATTTCCAAGCGTATTCGCACTAAAATATTAATATTAATTTCCAAGCTGTCGGTTCATTAAATTTAATTGGATAATGTTTGAAAATAAAAATTCAGGGTATTACATGATGCCTCCTAATAAGACATGGATGCAAATATCTATACATATACATTGTACTGTCATTCTTGTATTAATCAAAGTAGCATATTGGCCAAATGAATTGATTTAAGTATGATTATTTCTTGTTATTTTGTGTTCTTCCATTCAATCTAATTCTATAACATAAGTAAAATGAATTAACTTCTATCCAATGTTTTATAGAGATTATTATTGCTTCAATTAAAGTTCTTATGTTTATAAAATATAATAATATAATAAATTGTTAAAAATAAACATTAATGGGGATGTAGCTCAGATGGTAGAGCGCTCGCTTAGCATGCGAGAGGTACGGGGATCGATACCCCGCATCTCCAATTGAAAATGTAAAATTTTTTCACCTTTTAACAGCAGCTTTATTATTATTATTTTAGTTAAGGCTAAATATAGATTAGCATTAGCAATTTGAGTTAAACCTTATTTATTATGTCTTTTATTATTATTTTTTTTAAAATAAACAAAGATAGTACTTTAATTCATATCGATAACTTATGGTTATATAAGAAAATAATAAATGAAGTTGTTTTATATCGTCGAGCTTCCTCATAACTCTAAGCTTTGAATTTCATGTCCATCTTCTATATATGTAGTCATACCTTATATGGGTAATGGATACCTTTTATGGTAATTTCATTATCGAGTTACTTTGTTTCAACTACCTACTTTTCATAATTGATTGCCTTTCCTCAGTTCATCTAGACATGAATTTACCAAACTATGGTCCATTCTGTTAAAATACCATTAAAGACTTGTCCTAATCATCAACATCTTAGACTCCATTTATTTTTTTAAAAGTATTTTTAAGTAACTCGTTTTATATTGTTTGAATGTAATATCAAAATTTTTTATAACAGTTATAATTATAAAAATTTCATTATTAAATATGAAAAAATATAAATTTTTTCATAAAATATAACAGTTGTAGATGACTAATTGTAGCTATCTATCAATAATAAGCAATTGATGACAACGGTGGTCGATGATGATCAATAGTAATCGATAATGATGACTATGGTAATTGGTAGAGTAATAAATACGTTTTTACAATATCAAATGGATTTAATTATCAATGTTCATGAAATGTTTTCTTTATAAAAGATTTAGAAATCTCATGTAAGATATTTTTAAGGACGCCCCATAGATGAGTTGAGGGAAGTTAATTCAATTCCATTTGAGTGTATTAATCTTGAGTTTGGCTTTTTTATACTTCCTCCGTTCCAAAAATATAATCTATCTTTCCTTTTTGATTTATTCCAAAACACAGTTCATTTTTCATTTTTGCATTATAGTTAATTTTTAAATTTTCTACTATACCCTTATTAAATTGTTTACCATACCCTTATTAAATTTTATATTATTTTAAATAATTCTCATTAATTCTTTCTTATTATTTCAATATAATAATTGCTCATGTGTTATTCAATATCGGAATAATAAGAAAATTATATTAATAAAATTGTCCTTTAACCATAATACTTGTCACTCCGTCCTAAAAAATAGTTCACTTTCTATTTTCACACAGATTAAAAATAGCAATTATTATAGTTAAATGACAATTTTATTCATATAACTTTCCTATTATGTCCATTTTTAAATAATATTATGAACAATTATTATATTAGAATAATAAATAAGAATTAATGAGAATTATTAAAAATAAGATAAAATTTAACAATGATATAATAGACAATTTAACGATTAACTATAATGTAAAAAAGAAAAGTGAACTATATTTTGGAATAAACCAAAAATGAAAGATGAACTATCTTTTTTGGAACATATGAAGTATTTCTTAATCGTGAAAATAAAAAATAGACTATCTTTTTGAGAGGAGGGAGTAATTTATAGTTAAAAAATGAGTAATTTATTTAAGCTCCTTTGGCTCATTAAATTTACCAAATAAATGTAAATTAGCTTTGTTTTGTCCCAACTCACGAAGCATTAAATGCCAAATCAGAGATGAATATGTTTATTTATTATCTTGTTTTATTTGTCAGCCCAAACTCCATAGAGACAGGACTCCATAAAGTTCCATATCCAAAGAGGATTTTCGGGGTCGCTGATGTGGCATTCGCAGAAGAAAACGACATTGAGTTTGTTGGTTTGTCTGTTTTGTTGATGCAGGAGAAACAAAAGCGACAGTTAAACTGCCTCTAGAGGCTAGAGCGATAGCCGAATGATTTCGGTAGATAGAGAAAGATACATATCAGAGACTCACGAAATTGCAGAGGCGTATGCTAGCGAGCCGCGCGAATAAGCATTCCTCATTTCTTCAAACAATATGCTCAGTTTATTCGTTTGATGGTCCTCTAAAAGATCGAATCTCTCAGCACTTCTAAATCTCTGAAGAGACTTCTCAGATTTGAAGATTGCGTTAAGGTTTGGGAAATTTCTTGCATCTTTTGGTGCTTCTGATCCTCATTGCCTCCATTGGCAATGAATTTTGATTTGAATGCTCTCTTTGGATTGAAATGTGCCAAAATTGAAGAGTTCATTGGGAGATTCAATGCATAATGCATTTATTGATTTATAGGTTTTTGGTTTTTGCAAGGGAGTGAATTTAGCTCTTTCAGAGCTGAGAGTAGATAATTTGAGGCTTTTGCGTGGGAATCTAGGGGTTGGTTTGATTGTGCTATGGACTTCTAAAGTTTTATGTTATGGGGTAGACACGGAAATGTGGTTATTGGAGTGATGTTTATGGCGAAAAGTTAGAGGCCGGTTTTTACAGGGTAAATATTTTTGTCAAGGGCTGGTGTTCAAATGGGCATTGGTTCTACACCTGGGCAGCAACTTGAATGGCTAGTCTTGCCGAGAGGGATATCGAACAGGTTTAATTTGCTTCCTTTTATTTCCTTAAATTTTCTTCTATGTTGTGGTTGGATGCTAATATCATACTCTGACAAATGTTTTGCTTGATTTGCTACATAAGTTATTTGATTCCATTTGTGACTGGTAGCTTAATACTATTATGGATTGTGCAAAGTACTCGGTATTGTTGTACTGATCACCTGTTCATGCGGGGACAAGATACTGAGTTGACATATTGAATTGGTCAAAATTATCCATTAGGCTGGCATATTTGCTCCAGTCAGCAATTTTTCAATGCCTTTTTATTTTTATTTTTTTATTTTACTTTTCTTTAACAGTAAGATTTTAATAGCCAAAAATTTAGTGACATATCTATTTGAACTTCAATTAATGATAGTCTAGCAGCAGACAAACTGTGCCTGTTTATACAGAGTTCTAAACAATGAAGAGTTGAGCTCCGTTCATGCATCATTATTTTGTTTGTGGTGCTTTCAATTGTTATTCTCTTATATAACTGCCATTAGGAAATTGGCTAATTTTTTAATTTTTTTTCTATTTCTGGATTCATTTTAGGCCATTATTGCACTTAAAAAAGGTTCATATTTGCTTAAGTATGGGCGCAGAGGAAAGCCAAAATTCTGTCCATTTCAACTTTCAAATGTAAGTTCACTTGGAATCCATGTACTGTTTGAAAAATTCTACACTTGCCTGTAAAATGACATGAGAAGAAACGATTAGAGTGAGCATATTAAAATGAGTGGATATCTCTGTTTCTATCCCACAGTTCAATCAAAATAGTTAACAAACATGCAACCAACACATTGTCCAATCCATCTTTGGGTAGGAGACAAGCAAACAAAGACGATCAATCTCTAGCTATGGTGGCTTTGTTTTCATGCTAGTTCCAAAATTTGGAGTGAGCTTTCTCAGCTCCTTACTGAAATTCTTATGAATAAAGCTTTCTTATTTCTCTCAAAAAAAAAAAAAAAAAAAAAACATGCCAAAAAAATGAGAGAAAATTTGACCAAAAAAAAAAAGGGTAAAATGTGATTTTCGTCAATAATTAGTGCTGCCTGGTAATGGCTGGCAGCAGTCAGCATGGCTGGTGAATTGGAGGGTATTTTCCCATCATGGTCGTAGGAGTCAGAAAATTGACTGTCCACTCTGAAAAAAAGAATTTTTTTTTTTTTTTCTGAAAATGGCTAATTTTCAATTTAATTTGGAAAAATTTTCACTAAGTTGACCATTTTTTTTTGTGCCTCAAGAACTGGAAAAAGCAGATTTTTTTTTGGGAAAAAAAAAAAAAACTTTCCATGAAACCAATCTAAATCATGAATTTGCATGCAAGTGCTTTTGTGGCAAAACACCCTACTTGTGATCAGCCTCACTGCTGGCAGATGCCTTTATTGTTAGTGTATAGACGCTTCTAACCTGTTTACTAGTAGTTATAGAAACGGTGTTCTTTTATGTATTCATTCTGTTCACTTGTGCTGGGGTTGTTTTTCAGGATGAGTCTTTGTTGATATGGTACTCGGGCAAAGAAGAGAGGCACCTAAAACTTAGTCAAGTTTCAAAGATTATTCCTGGACAACGTACTGTAAGTTTGTACAATTTAAGATTTCTTTTTCTGAAAATTTTGAGGGTCAGGTTCTCAAATTAAAGACATTTATGTAACATTTCAATAATATGAGCCTGGATGCATGAGTTTTCAAGAATGTTGGACAAGAAGTTTGTGTCAGTTTGATTTCTCGACGTTTTGCTGGCTTAAAGCCCACTATTGCACGGTCCTTTTTATTTTTACAAAATCTGTATCTTTCTTCTGTTTGGTTTCTTGTTACTTCTATAATATTACATACATAAGACAGCACCTATTGTGTTTCAGGCAATATTTCAACGGTATCCCCGGCCAGAGAAAGAGTATCAATCTTTTTCTCTTCTATACAATGATAGGTCGTTGGACTTGGTGAGTTTGCCTCATCATAGTTTCTTTTAGATGAAAGTGCATTTGTAACCAATCAATAACAGTAGTATTTGAGAATTGATTTTCTTTGTTTTAGGATATTATTGAATCAAGTTTCATTTTTTTATCTATAAAATATATCAGTGTACATAAAGATATCTACAAAAACATAACTTGTCTTGGTCTGACACCATTATGGACAGATATGTAAGGACAAGGATGAAGCTGAAGTTTGGTTTGTTGGCCTTAATGCACTCATTACTCGTGTTAACTACCAGCACAAGTGTAGAGCTGAAACAAGAAGTGAAAACTCATCGTCAGATAGTCCCCATGCCCGTGCACGGAAGCATTCTCCATCAATTTTTTCAATTGTCCGTAGCAGTCATTGTCTCTGATTTTATAAGGATTTGGGGATTCATTGTACAATTGGAGCTAATTTTTCCTACAAAAATTGACTGCATGGAAATTGCTAACAACTAACATTTTTTTTTTTCCTTATTTGAAAATTACCACAGGATGGGGGGAGAAATGGTCAAGGAAGTCCGGTACGTTTTGAGAGTATTCCACAAAATAGATTGGGAAAGGCATTCAGTGACATAATATCATATACCGCAGCAGCCAAGAGTCCAAGTCATGCAGAATTACTTGGCAGTCCTTTTGGTCCATTATCACCTGCCAATGTAGATCACTCAAATGGTCGCAATTCTACAGCCGAAACAGTTCGAGTCAGTTTATCTAGTGCTGTAAGTTCATCCAGCCAGGGTTCTTGTCATGAGGACTTTGATGCCTTGGGTGATGTTTTCTTCTGGGGAGAGTGTATTGGTGATGGAATACTGAGTGGCAGTGTGCACAGAGGTGGGACTTCATCTGGTTCCAAGGTGGATGCCGTCCTGCCAAAGGCATTGGAATCCAAAGTTGTCCTAGATGTCCATAATATTGCTTGTGGTGGCAGGCATGCTGTGTTGGTCACTAAGCAAGGTGAAATCTTCAGCTGGGGGGAAGAGTTGGGAGGTAGGCTTGGGCATGGAATAGATGTAGATATTCCCCATCCAAAGCTTATAGATACCCTCGCAGGTATGAACATTGAACTAGTAGCATGCGGAGAGCATCACGCTTGTGCTGTTACTCTTTCTGGGGATCTTTATACATGGGGTGATAGTGCATACAATTGTGGTCTTCTAGGGCATCGAAGTGGAGCAAGTCAATGGATGCCTAAAAAGGTAGGTGGTGACTTGGAGGGCATACATGTATCATATATCTCATGTGGACTTTGGCATACAGCTGTTGTAACATCTGCTGGCCAGTTGTTTACATTTGGAGATGGAACTTTTGGTGCCCTTGGCCATGGAGATCGCAGTAGCACATCTGTCCCACGGGAAGTAGAAGCCTTGATAGGACTAAGAACAACAAGAGTTGCTTGTGGTGTTTGGCACACTGCTGCCGTTGTTGGAGTAACAACTGAATCATCTAGTCTGGGAGTTTCTGGAAGCTCTTCATCAGGGAAACTCTTCACCTGGGGTGATGGAGACAAAGGCCGCCTTGGGAATGGTGTTAAAGAACCTAGACTTTTTCCTGAGTGTGTAGTAGCACTAGGTGATGAGAATCTCTGTCAAGTAGCTTGTGGGTATAATCTCACAGTTGCCCTGACAACGTCAGGACGGGTATATACAATGGGGAGTACTTCATATGGACAACTTGGAAATCCTGCATCTACTGGTAGGGCTCCAAATATGGTTGAAGGTAATCTAGCAAGTAGTTTTGTTGAAGACATTGCCTGTGGTTCTTATCATGTTGCAGTTTTGACTTCCAAGGGAGAGGTTTATACCTGGGGAAAAGGCAAAAATGGACAATTAGGCCATGGAGACAATGATGACAGAAATACACCTACGTTTGTTGACTTTCTAAAAGATAAGCAAGTAAAGGCTGTAGCATGCGGTTCAAATTTTACTGCAATCATATGTCTTCATAAATGGGTTTCTAGCACTGACCAGTCACAGTGCTTTGGTTGTCGTAATCCATTTGGTTTCAGAAGAAAACGACACAATTGTTACAACTGTGGCTTAGTCTTTTGCAATGCATGCACTAGCAGAAAATCCATAAAAGCTTCCTTGGCTCCTAACATGAACAAGCCGCATAGGGTCTGTGATGATTGTTTCAATAAACTAAAGAAGGCATCAGAATCTGGTCTGATTACACGAATACCTAAACCCAGAGGTGGATCCGTGAATCAAAAGACCAATGAGACAGGAGATAGAGAGATTCTGGCTCCCAAATTACAGTCGCAACTCTCCAGACTTTCATCTGCAGAGTCGACTGGTACATCAGAAAGCTTGCATTCGAGGGGTGAAAGAAGATCCCAATCAGATACTGGCCGTATCTTCCCTGTTCTAAATGGAAATTGGCAGTTGGGGGGCCTTTATTCATTGAAAGTATCAAATTTTCTACTTGGAACTACAAAGAAACCTTCTCAAGATTCAGCTTCTAGTTCCAAAATGGCCTCTCAAGCAATACTTCCTCTACCAGGAAGAATGAGTCCACCTCGAGGTTCTTTTGATGATTCAAAGTACATCAATGGCATTTTAAATGATGAAATTACAAGCTTAAGGGCTCAGGTAAACTATTGTTTTAGCGTGTATAACCTCATTTCCCCTTTTATCCTTTCCTCCCTTCTCCCCATAATATATCTAAGCTTACATCTACACCTTACTAATTATCTCCCGCTGTTGTTGAAAACACTGATGGCTCATGGAGCCCAGGCAAAAGGGTATAAGTTGAGGCTGTGCTTGAGCAAAGTCAGATGTAAACCTTTAAAATGAACTGCATTACAGTTTATAAAATTAATGACAACATATGATGCAAATGTTCTGCATCAACATAGATCACCAAACTTCAGTCAAACCTATAATTTTGGCTAATTGTGGAAATATTATTATGGCTTTTACTTCATGCCTTGGTTACAATTTTTGCTAAGGCCTAAAACTCCCTTCCAATTGATGTGATGACTGTTTGGATGCTATTTTTGTGTATAAGAGTATTCCGTCAGACTCAGATGGGAGTCACGTTGGCCTTGCTATCAACTTCATTAGATAAAAAAAGACTCACTATTATTTTAATGACTAAATAATTTCTGAAGGACATTTAAGCCTTGGTGGCTATTGACATAAATGATAAATCATACCTGAAGTATGAGACATAAGTACGTTTTCTTAAAAAATTTGCCACAATTTTAAATTTGACCAAAGTCTACTGTCTCCTAAATTTATATCGAAGTCCAGACTGTGTTAAGCAGTTTTTTAGAGGTCTAAGTACTGCTTAAGATTTATTACCAGTTGATAACACTTATAATGGTTTATTAGAATGACCTACTTTCATCATATTTATGCTGGCAACCAAAAACCATAAAATTTCATTGACTAGCCTGAATATATAGAATTCGAAAGCTTGGAGCTCAAAGTTGTAGAAATAGAATATTGATAACAAGCCTTGGCCCAAAGTTAAATTTGGAGCCTTTGAGGCAGGGAAGGGAGTGGGCAGTTGGTCTGCATTGATTGTTTGATGTTCTACTTATTTTATCCTTATTGTTAAGTTGATTGCAACAAGAAGAAAATATATTTCAATGGAAATACTTTGTAGGTGGAAGAACTCACTTCCAAATCCCGACGCCTTGAAGCTGAACTTGAAAGAAAATCGAGGCAACTTAAGGAAGTCGCTGCAATAGCAGCAGATGAAGCTGAAAAACGCAAATCTGCAAAGGAAGTTATTAAGTCGCTTACTGCTCAGGTTGGTTATGAAGTTGCTTAGTTCAACTTCTTTTACATTTGCTTCTGAAGCACTTGCTTAGATTTTTCATATGAAATGTGGCTTTAAAGAAACTGTCCATATGGATGATGAACATATTACAATTTTAAGTTTGATCTTTGGAACAATTATTTCAATAGCATAAAAACTCCAATTTTTTTGGTTGATGGCTTCTCTCTGTTGAGGAGCACAGACATTTGCATTTGGTTGCTAATATTCATGTCAATATTGAAATTCCCAGCTTAGCCCTCTTAAAATAAGAAAATACATGAGCATAAGCATGCGTGTGCATGCGAAGCTCCCACACATATATATAGGGGACAGGTAGAGAGGGAGAGAGAGAGAGACAGATAAACAGACAGATAGTGGAAGTTAAGTGTGTGGTCTATGACTAAGGAATGTAACAGTACTAAACCTTAAGAAATGCAACAATACTGGACCTTATATTTACCAAATATAATATATGCATTGCTAAAGGATCCCTAATTTAATAAGACTTCCGATATTAGAGGCTCTGGGTAACCTTACCATTATAAAAGGCTCACCCTCTTTTATAAGCGTGGTTCATCTTCTTAAATCATTTTTGTTCCATGAACTTATAGGTAACAATCAGATTATCAAACGACCAACAGGGAAACGATTTGTACTTTTGCCACACAATTTGCTCGAGGATTTTACTTGATTACCCACTATTATTATTATTAGTAGTGTAGTGGAGCTTTGATTTGCTTGACAGTTGAATTTTGAGCTGGTATATGCAATGCGTTAACCTGTGAAACTATATTGTAAACTATGTTGTGCATTCTTAAGATTTAATTATCATGTCAAATGTTCTTAGAGTTTACTGTTCTCAGTTTTTTAGTCTTGCTCATTTTATATGATAATAATAATGTGTGCTCTTGATCATAGTTATTTTTCTCATTTCACATGACTCATAAAATTTGTGCTAGGCCATAATGAAAGCCACACATGAGCAAGTTTCAAACTTCTGTGGCTTATTTGCATGAAAACCTTCCAAATTGACTTAACTGAATTTATCAAAAAGTAAGCTGACTGGTTTCTTGTTCTTTTTTGGTTAATTGGACTCTAACTGGGGTTCAAACTTCAGACCTCACAGCATGGAGACCACTCTGGCACCACTGAGCCAAAGCTCATTGGTAGATATTTTATTTGTTGCGATGTTGTGGTATGACATATGAGGATGGGGAAGGGGAATTAATTAGTTGTTGCCTGTTCATTCATTTCTGCTGCACTTGCTCTAACAATTTGATTTTCTAACATTTTGATTATTATCTCACAGTTGAAGCAAATGGCTGAAAAACCACCGGAACGACGTAGCGTCAGCCCGGTTTCAGGTTCTATTACAAAACATCCCTCTGGCACTGAAGACAAGCCATCGACTGAGAGATATGCTTCAGGTGAACTCTCTCGTGAAATTGAGTCCAATGGCAATTCAGCAGATCATCAAATGCTGTCATATAGAACTAAAACTCAAACTGAGAAGCCACAGTGGGTGGTGCAACCTGAACCAGGCGTGTACATTACATTGTCTTCCTTGCCAGGTGGTGGTAATGAGCTCAAGCGGATTCGTTTCAGGTACTGATACTAGCCAACTATATTACTTAAAGGCAATAAAGTTTACAACTAACTGGTCCAACTTCATACCTATGGTCAAACTTTTGTTAGATCATAAAAGCTTATGACTTTATGCTGTCCTACATGCACCTGGCTTCTTATTATAGTTTCAGTGGCTTAACTTGAATCGTAACCCATGAATGGTGCTGTGTTAATGGAACTTGTTAGCCATATTTACAGCATCATTGTTGTCTCTTATAACTGGCACTAGCAAATAAATTGAGGAATTTATGCTTAATATGCTTCAAGTTAGCATGCATGCAATGTGGAATTGAGCTCCATGGATTTCTACAAATATTTGTCCATGTGGTATTAAGCTCTGCGCTTCAATTTAATGTGCATGCTTTACCATTTGAGCTTTATAACTGAACAGTTGCATATATCTATAAAATACAAGAAGAAATATTTTGTTTGCCATTATGATTGAATGTATTGATTGCCTTGCTGATAGAAAAAAGCATAGTTTCTACTTCCTGCAGAATGACAAGATGCATGCAACCTTATGGCCTTTCCATTATTTGTCATTTACCAAGTCACCACCATGCCGACTGACCGCTCCGTATATCCCTCAAAAACATATTTAATTTTAAGACATTGGTGATTCTGTGACGTGACTCAATATTAGCATTAGCAATATAATTTTTTGTTCTCTTAAGATTTCAATTATCTTCTACAGTCGGAAACATTTCACAGAACAACGAGCAGAGAGGTGGTGGGCAGAAAATGGATCCAGGCTATGCGAGCGGCATAACATACAAAGTACAGATTAACATGCCCCAATTTTTTCCATCAGTTTCTCAAATAGATGTCTTGGATAGACTGACGTTACTTTCCATGACCCTCCTCCTGTCCGCTGGAAACTGTAAATTTGTTTTTTTTTTTCACCTTCTCCTAATCTTCCAGTAGAGTTTTCATTGAGGATCATGGGTCGGAATTTTGCAGGTAGACTGAGACGTAAGAGAAGTAAGAATGTAGGGAAGAGGATAAACAAAAAGGATAAATGAAGTGCATTTTGAGTTTGTGGCACTGTCCTTTTCTTTGCTTTTCTTTTTCTTTTTCTTGAATTTTGTTCAACTGTTGTCTTCAAGCTAGTCAACAGAGATGAAAGTAACACGTAAATACATGTAAAAAGAAAATACATTTCTGGAACGCATTTCTTCAAAAGGCACAATTTCTTAAGTAATGTGATTAAAGCAATCAGAGAGCAGCCTCATAGTGAATGCTTTTGTTTTCTTGACTTAATTTTCTTAGGGTATTGACATAATTTTGATAGTCGGCAACTTATGACTTTGTAATCCTACAAAATTTCAGTACCATCAAATCAAAGTTCACCAGTCCAATGGAAATGATTATGGAGTTGGAACTCGACACTTGAAGAAACAAAATGTGAAAAGAAATAAGAGGGGAAAAAAAAAAAGAAAGGAAGCTGTCACATTATTTTTTGGAATGGCAGGAAGGTTTAAATTTTGACATTGTCGTCCTAACCTATATGCATATTTAGTTTATTAAAAAAATAATAATAATACAGTAATCAAGTCAGAAAAGTTCCAACCAACTGTAATTATCAATTTCAATTGCGCTGCAACCAGCTTCCTTAACAATCCTTTCTCTTTTTTCAACTAACTTATTTCCATTATTTGCCTGTGTCCTCTGTTCTTCCTTTTCCTGGCATCTGCTATGACCTGGTAACCTGCCAGCAACAGCGTAAGTATAGGAAAGAAGAATAGAATCAGTAGGATGTTGATCATCTATTTCAGCCAACATTCTTTTCACACGTTCCCCTAATTCAACATTTCCGTAGACTCGACAAGCAGCAAGCAATGCGCGCCATGCGGTAGCATCACTCCTAACCGGCAGTCTTTCAATTAGGTCATGTGCTTCCTCTAGCAAGCCTGCCCGACCTAAAAGGTCAATCAAGCAACCATAATGCTCAATCTTAGGTGAAAAGCCATATACTCGAACCATCCTTTCAAAACATTTCATTGCTTCTATAACTAACCCACCATGGCTGCAAGCACTTAAAGTTCCCAAGAAAGTAACTTCATTAGGTCTAAAACCCTCCTGCTCCATCCTGAGGAACAAAGCAACAGCTTTTCTTGCTTGCCCATGAACTCCATAACCTAAAATCATTGCTGTCCAAGATTTTACATCTTTGCTCACCATCCTTTCAAAAATTTGTATAGCCTTGTCCAAAAACCCACATTTAGCAAACATATCAACTAAAGCTGTTCCAAGAATTGCATCCAACTCCAACCCCTCCTTTTCTACATAATCACTGAGACAGCACCCTAGTTTTATTGATCCAGAGGCAGCACAAGCCGTAAGCAGCCCTGCTACTGTAGACGAATTCGGTTTCACTCCTTGAAGTTTCACGGTCTGCAGCAAAGCTATAGCTTGTTCTAGCAACCCGGCCTTTGCATATTTGTCAATCATACAGTTCCAAAGAATAACATCCTTTTCAACAACTCCATCAAAAATTCTACGTCCTGAATCAATATCTCCCGTTTTTGTGTACATTTCAATCAAACAAGTCACCACATTTAGATTTGAGCAAAATCCAGTCTTGATGGAATGCCCATGGATGGACATTCCTCCAATTGGATCTCCTACATCAGCAAAAGCAGACAGCACACTCAACAATGTAGTAGCACTCACTTGCAAACCACTTCTAAACATTTGTCTAAACAATTTTGTTGTCTCAAAGGGCAACGTTGCTTGTAAATAAGCACCCATCAAAGTATTCCAAGAAACCAAATCATTCTTTTCAGGAAATTCATCAAACAACTTTTGTGCATCCCTATTTCTTTTACAAACGCCGTAAAAATGCAAAAGTATATTCTTTACATTGGTAAACATCAAATACCCAGATGTCAAAACAATAACATGTATTCCCTGCCCAGTCTTAATAGCCATTTCACGCGCGCAAGCTTTTAGAACTGTGATGAAAGAGAACTGGTCCAACTCGATCCCTTTAGCCCTCAAATTATTGAACACAGAAAAAGCTTGTCTGGGGTCATCGCTAGTAGAATAGGCTCTAAGCATAGTATTGTACATGAACAAATTTGGGTTTTGTACAGTATCAAAGATTAAGGCTGCATATTTGACTTCTTCTATTGAAGAAGCAAGAAGCTTACTTACAGCGAAAGGGTTATTGTCAATACCAGTTTTGACCATAAAACCATGGATTTGAGAGATTTCAATTGTTTGTTTGGAAGATTTGAGCAAGGAGATAACCGAGAATAAGGAATTGGGAAGTGCGTACTGATGTTTGGACCGGAAATCGATTTTTTTGGTCAAGTTCATGAACTTGTTAGGATTTTGCTGCGAGGTTTCGTCTCATGAAAAATGGTGGAAACTTGAAAGACTTCTGTAATGTGAGCTTATAAACTGGTCCTCATGGGTTTTTTCTTTTTCTTTTTCTTTTTTTTTTTTTTAAATCAAATTGATTCAATTGAGAAAGAAAATTTTAATTTTACCCTCAAAATTCATTTCTTTTTTAATTATTTTTAAATACATAAAAATACATTTACATACTGAAACGATAATTTTTTGTCTGATTTTCTAAAAAGAAAGAGATGTTTTTTCCCCAAGAGTCAAACAAGCAATAACGTGAGGCAACGAAAAATAAATGTAGAGAACATATGAATTAACTAAACATTAAAAAAAATTTACTGCTATAATTTATATTTGAAAATTACTAATATAATTATTAATAGTTAAATTTATATATGTTATCATAATTAAATTTGTTTCCTAAATCTAGTCATTTTTAATTTCTTATAACATATTTTATTTCCTAAATTATAAAAAATATTTTCTATTTAATTTTTTTTTTTTTTATAAATACACTAGTTTCATATATTTCAATATATTATATATCCATAAAAGCAAATATATTTAGAGAAAGATTTAGGTAACTGTATGCAACTTTTTCTTTTACTTATTATTTTCATACTGGACTTTTCATCCTCTACATATCTTTACCATGTTCTATGTTTACTCAAAGGTTAATTAACTTTGCAACTTTTTATAATTTTATTGAAATTATGCTACTAAACTTTTAAATTTTGATTATTCATAATAAAATAAAATTTCCATAGTTTTACATAACAATTATGTTTTTAGTTTACTAAAATACAAAAAGAAACTCTATTAAAAATTTTAGTCTATATATATAACAAATATATTTAATATTTAAATTTTAAAAAATGCTTAAAATACTAGTATTTGAAAGTAAGCTTCTAAAATATCTTTTAGAAATATTTTTTAACAAAAACATCAAACCAACCTTTGGATAAATTAATACTTCTGGAAACTTTAAATTAATAATCGATTATGGCTTAAAACAAATATTAATACTAGGATGCAAATAGATAACATTCAAATACAAAATAATTCTGTGAAGAAGGTCAGCTACTTATGCTCATTTAAGAAATACTACTACAGCGTCCATATTTTTCTTAGGTACAGTATATTGTTAAGGGGAAAAAAAGGAATTTAATGAGATGTGAAATGAAATATAATTATCAATGTAATGCAATGAAAAATGTATTGCTCTATTTACGTTTATTTGGCTGTAGTAACAACGGGATGACCAAAACAAGGTGGCCATTGAGTACAATAACTGCTGTTTCAGAAAAAAATTGGGAACATGGAGCCATGAATTGTAGCACAGGCAGGCAAGCCATCGATGTTCTTACAGTGATCATTTGCTAATTACAGTAGTGGAGTTAAGGGATATCCAGAATCGAACTATTTCCCCTTTAAAGGCATGAAATTGTTGCCAATGGCTGTCCTCTCCTCCTTGAATGGTTGAGTTGATGAGTCGGAAAGACTTGGTAACCTTGAAACACTACCCTTCCCTTTCCTGGCATTTGGTCCTATCTCCTCTATCATATATTTCCACCCATCAATAGGTCTTCGCCGGCTAAATATGTGAGTCTTGATAAAACTAGCTATCTGCAAGCAATTACAATGAGATAGGAAGTAAGAAAAAAGAGAAAGGAAGAAATCAACAAAATCTTAGCAAATTAGAAAATTACAAATCTGAAAATTCTTATATTCCACCAGGACCACCACTAATAGCCTGTTTTCTGCATTTATACACAAATTTAACCTGTGCTCATATTTAATTGGCACTTCATATGCTGGGAGTTCTTGAAGGCCAACAACAAGATTCATCTATAAAGATGGCAAAACGGAAATTGCTCTGTTACATATTAACAAAGATCAAAGTTCCTAACTTCCGTTTGAACTTTTGGTACATTATCTTTTTCCTTATCTTTCTATTTGTTTTAGTTGAGCAAGGCCTTATTGAAAACCTGATGGTTGATCAGAAAAATATTTCTTTACTGCAACTGCCAACTGGGCAAGAAAAACATAACGAGTAAAGCACGACAATGTTGACCCACCTGGAATTTACTGTACGCAATTCGACGATCAAATTCCTGGAGGAGAATATCTTCTTCCCTTTGTGACATCTCCCATATGTTTCCATCTTGTGTCTTGGATGTTGTTTCCCAACCATCTGGCTTGCTTTTAAACTCAGAAGAGCTTGGGACTTTTGGGTTGTCCAAGTCATTATTGGGAATATCAAAAATCCTGCAATGCAACAAATTCACCAACAAACCGAACATACAATGCCTCATGAGTATATATTCAAAACTTGCTATGCACAAACAGCAAAGTTTTCAAGCATCCAATGATTTGAATGGCTGGTAAGTAATGTAATTGTTCTAATTCATTGTGCTTACTATAGTATCACTACATGAGGAAGAAAAGGAAGTGGAGAGAGAGAGATTACCAGCACTTGCCAGCTGCAAATGTTGATCAGCAATTACCAGAAAATAAAAAAAAACAAAAGAGAGAACAAAAGTTTTTGCATTCTTCAATGAAGAAGTTTTATGAAATTTAGCAAGAGATGCTTTATGCTCAGTGAAAAGAGAAAAAAAAAATGCCACTTCTGGTTTTAAAATGCAAAGTTCAACCTTGGCCTGAAACCAGTACAAACTATATGTTTTTAGAAAAACAAATTCAGTGCGTGTGCACCTATCTAAACTTCAGCTCCAAAGTTAGCTAAGATCCTCATTTCTATTCGGGTACCTTAATTTGAAACTAGCTTAATACCAATCAACATAAGCACAATTAGATAAATATCTGCTAGCATGCACTAAAGCAATATGCTTTGATTAGCAGACTGCACCAATGGTTGAAACGATATTGCCATAAAAAAAAATAAAAAAAACGCAAGTTCACGTTTCATTTTGCAACAATGAGCGGTAATGGTTCAAAAGGAAGGAGGGGAAAACGGCAAATTTTTTAGAATTTTTATCTATCCATTACCAAAGGCATCATCTTCTTTTTTTTTTTTTTTTTTTTTTTTTCCATAAAAAAAATAAAAAAACGCAAGTCACGTTTTCATTTTTGCAACAACTGAGCGGTAATGGTTCAAAAAGAAGGAGGGGAAAACGGCAAATTTTTTTAGAGATTTTTATCTATCTCATTACCAAAAAGGCATCATCTTCCTTTTTTTTTTTTTTTTTTTTTGAAAAGAAAAGGGAATGCCACCAAGCAATATCACATAAAATAAGAGCAATTGACTGAGATAGAAAGAGGAGAAAAATTTTTTTTTTTTTTTTTTTTTTTTTTGAAAAAAAAGGGAAATCCACCATAGCAATATCACATAAAATAAGAGCAATTGATAGATAGAAAGAGGAGAAAATTGCGCAACATACTCAGAGCAGCTATCTAGCAATCTGTCAATATCATCTGCAGCGCCTACACCTGAATCCCTCAGCTTAGCCTCCTCCTGCTTCTCAATCTCCTTCATCCACAACCCAGCATGGATTCTCTGTTTCTTTAACCTATAATCCTTCTTCATATTCTCCAAACTATAAAGGGAGCTACCATTCTCAATTCCTTTCTTCTCTTCTTTATCTTGTTGCAATTGTTGAGTATTCGTCTTTTTCCGCCTCTCGTTCCAGTTCTCATTCATTTCCTCAACAAATGCCTTGGTCTCTGCATCCACCTCTGGCGACAGCACCACCGTCGATTCTGTCGAAGGCAAATTAACATCCGTCTCCCATGAAGCTCGGTTTTTATCCGTGAGGTCCTCCGGCAGCCAGGCGGTTTCCCAGGCATCATTCCATTCGTCGTCGCCGATTTTAGTGGATAGGGAATTGAAAGGAGTACTTGAATTCAAATGCATTTTAGGGATTGCAGAGGCGAGTCCATTGATTGGACTTGCTCTTCTTAGGGTAATAGCAGCTAAGCGTTGAAGATAGTGCATATTTGGGTTTCTTTGAAGTTGAATCGGGTTTCACACTGGGAAATCAAGTGATCTGGTTTTAAACAATTAGCTTTGATTAGTCGCAGAGATCATTTTGGGGTTTTCTGGGTTTTGCAATTTTGCATTAGGGTTTATCAGGACTCCGCCATGGACGTGATTTATGATATTTAAGACGACGTCGTTCATTCCAATAACGATGGGCATCGATTATTAAAGTGTTAGATTGGTCTGCGTGAATGGGCTTTTAGGCCCGCCCAACACATAACTAAGCTTGCCTAGGCTTAGGGTTTTACACAAAAATGAAACACCACATATATAAACGCACCTTGAATGTCTCTGTTTCCTTCGTCGTCTCTCCATTGATCCCTGCAATAAGATCGCAGAGGAAAGCACCGGCAGCTTACAAGCATGGTGCACGTCTCTTTTTATCGCAACTGTGAGTTTTTCTGTTTCTTGATTTCCTCTGCTTTTTTGGCTGCTTTATTCAGTTATTTAATTTCAACTTATACTTCTAATGATGCATCTTGGTTATGTAGTGTTCTTAGTTGCCATCGTTTTTTTGTTCTTTCGAACTGATTTATTAAGTTATCTATTTGTTTGATTAGTAATTTTTTTAATGTTTTAATTTGATTTGCTTGCAATTGCTGAAATTGAAAAGTAAGTGCGGGCAACAAGGAAACAAAAACTTGAAAAATTGCAAAATCGCATTTCTTTCCTTGTTTGGATAAGTTATTTGGCTAGTGGAGGAATTAATGGTTTCATAATAATGAACAACGTAAGCTCATACTTAGAATAGCTAGTGATCATATATGCTGCATAACAGAGTTCAAGGTTATGGCTTTATGGTGTAACACAATGTTATCATTTTGTGTTGCTTTCAAGTTTTTGTATTTGCTTACAAAATCCAATATTTTATGAATTTGAGAAGACAGTGAATTTTATTGTTATAGGGATAAAATTGTTACAGTCAGTACGTCGATTATTTTCATTGTGTATATTTTTTGTCATTTATCATAACAACCTGACCTTCAATAGATGGGAAAACATTTAAGAAACCAAGACGTCCCTATGAGAAGGAGCGTTTGGATGCTGAGCTGAAGCTTGTTGGGGAATATGGTCTCCGCTGCAAAAGAGAGCTTTGGAGGGTTCAGTATGCATTGAGCCGCATTCGTAATGCAGCAAGAATGCTTCTCACCCTTGACGAGAAAAACCCACGTCGTATTTTTGAGGGTGAAGCACTGCTGAGGAGGATGAATAGATATGGACTTTTGGATGAGAGCCAGAACAAACTCGATTATGTGTTGGCCTTGACTGTGGAGAACTTTCTTGAGCGCCGTCTTCAAACTCTTGTGTTCAAGTCTGGTATGGCTAAGTCTATCCACCACGCCAGAGTGCTCATCAGGCAAAGGCACATTAGGTATGAATATTCTTTTTGAGAGTCTAGATTTGGTTTTCTTTGTTATAGGACATTATTTCTTATATTTTTTTAGATTTTTCCTAAAATGGTTGGTTCTTATGTACGTGGTGGTATCTTGAATTCTCCAGTCATTTTTGTAGAATAAAAAAGTTTTTTATCGTTCAGCTTCTTTTTCTCAGTCTTCATCCTTATTAGTGTTAGAACTGTTCATATAGTTGTGGTTTAGGATCACAATCGCTGAAGTACCATACTTTGTTGAGCTTGTGGATGTATGTTTGCTCAAGATTGTTTCACATTTGGTGCGAGTCTTTCAGACCAACTGATCTGTCCATAACTTAAATTTCCTTTGCCACATACTCAAGGTTCAGCATCATATTCCCATATAATCATCAATCTTGGTTGTAGTTACATCCTTATATTGTGCTCCTATCATCTGCTCCTTGAGGACTTATTCCTTGAGATATTGTTGGGATGTCTTGCATTGAATAGCTTTTGGTCCCTTTTTCTTCTAAGCACTTTAGGCATTGGTACTGTCTTTAATTATTAAATTTTTCAATTAAAAAAAATAATGAGACATTAGAGTTTTGGGAATTACTTGTCCTGTCTATTAGAACGCTGTGTCCATGCACCAAGTCCATACTAATTAATCTTTTAACAAAATGGGCACCAGTGGAACCAGGCCTTTTTGGTTTGAAAATTAGTCATTCCCTTGACTTCATATTCTTTTATATTATGCTATTTTTGGATTACTCAATGGTATGGCCTCTTTAATAATATTTATTTTGGCTTGTTAGGGTTGGGAGACAGGTAGTTAATATTCCCTCTTTTATGGTGAGGGTTGATTCGCAGAAACACATTGATTTCTCACTCACAAGTCCATTCGGTGGTGGTCGCCCTGGTAGAGTGAAGAGAAAGAATCAAAGGGCTGCCAGCAAGAAGAATTCTGGCGGGGATGGTGATGAAGAAGATGAAGAGTGAGCAGTGTTTGTTAAAGACTATGTCTAAGATTTTGTTATTGATGGGTTTTTCTTATTGGCCCTTCATTTTATTTCCTATCCATATTTTTTTTTACTTGACAATCTTTAATGTTAGCCAGTATTTTCATACAGTTCCTTTTTATTTTTACCTTTTAAAAGTTTCTTTTGCTACTATAGATATGTAATAATAGATATAATCATTCACTTATTTTACCCAAGTTCACCCGACATTCAGATCAGCAGTTTTGCCGGTAGTAAAGGTCTGGAGGAATTTGATTTTCCTCAGCCTGTTCGTCCCCAAACAAGGGATTTCTACCTACTGATATAAATTTTGAATGAAATCAGCATGGCTTCTTATAAATGCCATTTTGTGTATTATTAGTAAAGATGTGCAACAATCCTTTTTCCCTCATAGTATGCAAAATCCAGCAAATTTTTCCTCTGTTTTTTTCTCTCTTGTTTCCCCCTTTGTTTGTGTACGGTATATACAAATTTATGGATGGGTTTCAGCCAAAGTGAAGTAGCTTGTTGGAAAGCTGGTTCAATTGTTCTTCCTTCCATGGTTGACCTTTAAGGTGGAAGTGCAAGTGGTGTGTCCAATTTGTGGCTTGGAGAAGGAATCAACCTTGAGTAATTTACGAATTCGATAAATAATTTATGTTTCAGAAAAAAAAAAATGCAAATCCTTGTTCGTAGGTCCTGTATTTGAAACTAGCAAATATTAATCAACATAAAACAACTAGTCAAGTGGTAGTTAGGCCAAAACGGTCGTTATGTCTATGAACAAAAACTCGAACGACTTGACGTCGCATAGAGACTTCATTTACAGAATTAGATTGGGCTTTTGAATAATGGGTTTGGGCTGGGCGTTAATCCAAACAATCAGGCCCGCCCAAAAGACATGAGAAAGCTATTAAGGGTTAGGGTTTTACACAGAAACAAATAGCAAAAGCTGAAATAAGAAACAACATATATAAGCGATCTTCACTTGTAAAGCTTTTTTCTTCCGTCCTTTGATCGTCTTCTTCGTGTGCTCTGCAATAAGACAGCGGAGGAGAGCACCGTCAGCTAACAAGAATGGTACACGTCTCATTTTATCGCAACTGTGAGTTGTACTAGTCCGTTTTCTTTTTACTATTGCTTGCTTTGGCTATTTTTTCTGGTCTGCTTTACCATTAACGGTCTTCTCTTTTTAAGCTGTGTTTTTATTTACTTATTCTTTTGGCATTGTGCAGTGTGGTTATGTAATGTTCTTATCTGTGATTGATTTTGTGTTTCATTTGAAGTGGTTTATTAAGTTTTCTTTTTGTTTGATTAGCAAATTTTTATATGTTTTATTTGATTTGCTTCTTGTTTAGGAATCCTGACGGCAGATTTAGAAGTTTGTATGTCAACTTTCTTAATTGAAAAGTAGTGAGACAAAGCCAAATCACGTTCACAATTTTGTTTTCTTGTGCGGGAATGAAGTAGTTGCATAAAAATGCGCAACATTGGCTTATACTTGCATTTGCTTGTGGTCGGATATAGCATAACAAAGTTCAATTCCATTGCTATATAATAGGAATAAAGTTTGTTTGTTATCATTCATAGGCATTTCTGCTTTGTGAATTTTGACAAAGTTAATGGGAAAAATGGATCTTCTTCTATTTCTTATTTTAAATTATTGTTTTTATGGTTCAGTGATTGTTATACTGGGTATGGCATCTCATGTGTCACTTAAGCAATTCTATGATTTTCAATAGATGGGAAAACCTTTAAGAAACCAAGACGTCCCTATGAGAAGGAGCGTTTGGATGCTGAGCTGAAGCTTGTTGGAGAATATGGTCTCCGCTGCAAAAGAGAGCTTTGGAGGGTTCAGTATGCATTGAGCCGCATTCGTAATGCAGCAAGAATGCTTCTCACCCTTGACGAGAAAAACCCACGTCGTATTTTTGAGGGTGAAGCACTTCTGAGGAGGATGAATAGATATGGTCTTTTGGATGAGAGCCAGAACAAACTCGATTATGTGTTGGCCTTGACTGTGGAGAACTTTCTTGAGCGCCGTCTTCAAACTCTTGTGTTCAAGTCGGGTATGGCCAAGTCAATCCACCATGCCAGAGTGCTCATTAGGCAAAGGCATATTAGGTATGGATATTTGCTATTCCTTTTGAGAGTCTAGCTTAGACGTTTTTTGTTTTATGTTTACTGAACCTGTGTTGTATGTCATTTGTTGGGAAAGAAGTTACTATTTACTAAGAGATCCTAGTTCTGTGACATGATCCATTAATTAATGGTTATTTTTAGTAGTCTTTGAATATGATATTTATGAATAGGTGATTGTCGTGGATGTAAACAAATTTGCCCAATCATGTAAAAATGCTGTGCTCTTTTTTCTTCTTTTCTAATCTGTGTGCATGTATCTGCTGTATGATTTCTAGTAATACTTTCATACATTTAGATTTCTCCTACAATGGTTGTGGTTTATAGGTGAACTGTGCAATAGTATGTTAATCTTGAAGGTAACCATTTCATGTGTTCATATATGTGCTGTTCAAGATAACAATCAAAGAAGTAATGCCAGCCATTTGACTTTTCTGAATTACTAGGTTCCTCTGTTACAAAGTTGTTTCCATGTGCAGAATAATGTTCATAAATATATGAGCCCTAGATATTGATCCACGCCTTTTCATAAAAGCTAGTCATTCTCTTAACTTTAAATTCTATAATATAATGCTACTTTTCGATTGTTTATGGATGTTCCATCTTTTAATGTTTATTTTGGCCTGTTAGGGTTGGGAGACAGGTGGTTAATATTCCCTCATTTATGGTGAGGGTGGACTCACAAAAGCACATTGATTTCTCACTTACAAGTCCTTTTGGTGGTGGACGCCCTGGTAGAGTGAAGAGAAAGAATCAAAGGGCGGCCAGCAAGAAGAATTCCGGTGAGGATGGAGATGAAGAAGATGAAGAGTAAGCTGTAGTGGTCACATAACAATGATTGATGACTTTGTTAGGATATACATGAGTTCTTCTCATTGATCACTTCTTTTGATGGACTTTCTTTTAATTTCCTATCCACATGATGGTTTTTTGAGAATCTTTAAAGTTAGCAATTATTTTCCTCAAGTTCTTTATTTTAGATTCTAAGATTTCTTTTGCTATTGTCTAAGGAATATACATGGTACTTGTTCAACTTGCTCAGGGTGTCTTTGCCAGAAAGAATGTAATCTGTCATCTATTTCTGTATGCTAGTGCCTCCCTCGATATTAGCCAAGATGTCATATGCTTTTAAAAATTGGACAAGCTGATGAGTCCAAATAATTGTGTTTTTCAATGTTTTTCTCTCTTACAAATTTAATGTATGTTTATTGGGCTAATATTGGTCGGAAAAGAATCTAGCCCAAAGCACTTTATGCTGATCTTTTGAAGTGCACTTGTTCAACATCACGACTGGGCCTTAGTGAAAATTATTAACTATTATTATTACTATTGTAATAATAATTTCTTAGTCAAATTGATAAACAAAAGAGGTTATTTTGGATAGAAGTATTAAAGTGTTAAGGAATTGTAAATTAGGGTTTTTATAGTTAGTTTTGAAAACACATGTTTTCATGTGTTAATTTGACTGTAATTTAGGGTTAAAAGTTTATTTTAATGATTTGTTCTTAATATTTAAGATGCTAAAATGACTCGAGCGACCTACCTAAGCCACAGCCGAAGAATAAATTTGTTTCGTGATCAATCAAAAAATGGCTGGGTCCGGCAGATCGGCAGGGTATGATCAGTCGGCTCTAACCGCAAATGTGGGAATAATGTTCTAGGCTTCTAGACAAAGTTAAAAGGCCAAATCTGAAAGGCAAAAGAGGCCCCTACAGCCTAGGGGTGAGTAAATGGTTGGACCGATTTAAACCGAACCATTGTCAAAAAATACAAACTGAATTTTGGACCGACAGATCCAACAGAAATTGGCTTCTGAACCGAACAAGTTAGTTTGGCTGACTTTACAATATCAGTTCAGTTTTAAATCCAACTGATAAATTTCTGTAAAATCCATTTGAATCAAATAATAAATTTAATTCAATAGCAAATAAACTGACAAATCAAACTTCTCTTGAATAACCGGATCGAAATGGGTCTTTTTCAATCGGAAATTTTGCACACCCCCACCTTCACAACCTAATCAGTGATATCAACGTAACATTTTATCTCAGTCCCATCAAATCAAAACTAAAGTTAAACAATTAAGCAACTGTAATTATAATATGTTCATCCCATTTCTGTTTGGCATCTTTGCCTTTTATGGTACATCAGTTTTCAAGGGATATGAAATTTCACATCACCTAAAAGTGGACGAAACTGTAATTCTTTTAAAGATCAAATCTTATATTTTGATTTCCTAACTGTTAATTCTTTTAAAGATTCAATCTTATATTTTTGATTTCTCAAAGATTTCCTTTTTTTTTTAAAAAAAAAAAAAAAAAAAAAAAAAAAGCAAAGTTATTCTACTATATCAATTACCAAATTAAATAAACCTAAAAAATAAATTAAAAAGGAGGTTGTGGTAGGGTTGTTATCGGATTAACAACATATTTTTCTCTCTAAAAGGATCTAAAATTTTCTGAATTCTCTAATAAATAAAGTCTGGTTGGACCAATTAATGAAAAAATTTATTTAACCTTTGGGTTTTTGCCCATAAACCGTTCATTTTCAGATTCTCCTCACTAGAGATATTTATTTTATCCAACCTAATCCAGTTGGGTAAAATTCGATCAATTCATAACTATGGTGGGTACGGATATATACTATATGGTTGAACTGACCCGAACCAGCCCAATCTCTTTTTTAGATCAAGTCTCTCTCTCTCTATATCTGGCTTCGTTTTGTTCTCAAATTATTGTCGGTGACTTTTCATTGGTGGAGGAATTCTCTTTTCATTGATTTCTCCACCTATGTACTGGTTTTCTTTGATTAAATTTTAGTTTTAAGGAATTAATTAATTTCCCAAATTATATCGTCCTTTTTTTTTTTTTTTTTTTTTTTTTTTTTTTTTTTTTTTTTTTTTTTTTTAAAGTCTCTCTTTCTTCGAAACAGAGCGTTCAGTGCATAATTGGATTTGGCAGCAAGCCAAGGCCTGAAAGAAGAAAGAAATACATAACCATCGAGACAGGCTGTTCTCTTAAATGACACTGTCGTACACGTACTTTGGTTCTTTCACTCTTTTTTTTTTTTTTTTTTTGTGGTTGTAGGGTTTTGAAATTGACTCTCTCTTCTCTCTCTCCTTCAATACAATATTTGCTTCTTATGTTTCTATTTAGTCCCTTTTCTCTCTTCCTTTTTCATTAATAACCTTCATCAAGTGGGATTTTTTTTTTTTTTCAAACTATTTTGTTGTATAAATTTAGAAGTAGTGGTTAGCAAAAGCGATGGTACATGATATTTTCTTTCTTTCTTTTATTGATTTATTGAAATATCCAACCACAACTCTCTCTCTCTCTCTCTCTCTCTCCTCCCTAATATTCCTTTTCAGTTTACGTGTTTGTACTGTTTGATTGAAATAATTTAAATAAAGCTTTCACAATCACAATTAAATTCATAACTTTATAATTAAAATATCTTTATAATGCAGTCCACTTACACTGATACGGCGGATCTATTCGATAAAATTAACTATTTTGATTGCTTGTAGATATTTTAATAGTGTTTAATTGTTAACTGTTTCAATACATTTTGATAAAACGCTAAAAGCAAGCTAATGTTATATGAACTAATCTTCCATAAAATTCTACTTATAAGTTAAAACTCTAAAAACTAATTTAAAAAGCTGTTGTTGAACCCGTGAACATCTTTTTTTAGTAATTATTATTATTTTAATGCAGCAACTGCCCCATATCTTTCATAAAATAGAATATTGTAGTCCTAGTTTGATTGATTCTTGTAGATAGATTGGAGACCATGTTCCTCCATTTTGTGGAAAGCTATTGTTTGCCACTAAATGAAAAATAATTATATAAATACTAATAAATTTAAAAAAAAATACATAAAGAATTATTCTTGCACGTTTTATCTAGTGGTGTTGCAATATACCCATATATATATATATATATATATATATATATATATATTATTCTTGCTTTCCCCTTGAAAATAATACTCCAAAAAATTCTTTAAATATATATATATATATATATATTCTTGCTTTCCCCTTGAAAAATAAATACTCCAAAAAATTCTTTAAACATATTCAACCAGATAAAAGAATTGGACCTATTATATAATTAATGTTTGGGATTAAGGTTGATAAATATATAGTTGTAAACAAAACAATTAGAGAAGAAGGAAGTTGCAAAGTTAGATGGACAAGGACAACCTTATTTTGACCAAAACGACAATGGCATAAACAAAGTGAAAATTGGAGGATATTATAAGTAACTTTGTCTGCCAATGAGGTCTAGAGATGCCCATTATCTTGATTCTAAGATACATATTAACAACAAGCTAGGACCATCCACAGGCTATCTTTTATTTTCTATTCCAAGCAAAAGGCTAACAATAATCATAGAGTGGAGAATTTTCTTTTGAAAATTGAATTTCATTTTAACCCTCTGATGTGAAAGTTATGTATTGTGGGAATATTGTAATCTAAGTGCTGCAAGTATTTCAATTTCTTTTCTCATAATATTCAAATAAACATAAACACTGGCCATATAAAATCGTAACGACGGGTACGGCACGGCCCTTTTACTATCATGTTTGGACATTTTCTTTTCGTTGTTGTATTTATTTAATAAATAAATTTTTGTTATTTTCAATGCCTAAATTAATCAAATGGAATGACTTTTTAAGATTTTAGATACATTCAGCCATTCAATATAACATATTTGAAATATAGATTTAATTAGGGGCAGTAAGTAAGCGACATCAAATATGAGAATATAAATTTCACTTATTATAACAATAAAAACATTTTATAACTATGATTTTTGACATCATGTTGGAATCAACAATTATAAAATTACAGGTTTTATATGTTAAATCTTATATTATTATAGAAGGTCATTGTATAATTATTTTTATTATTTCTATTTATAAATAGCTATTATCAAATGTTCAAATAAAAGAACCATCATTTTCTAATAATAATTAATATACTAGTATTTGGAGTTTTGTTGATTATAGTTATTAGTAGATGAAAAGGAGGGGCTCTAATATTTCTTCCAGTCGAAAGTGTGCCGTGCAGATCTAGCCAAGTTGCCAATTGCAGCAGCCTCATGTTTAATCCTCACAAGATATGTCACATCTCCGGTTTCATTTATCATTAATTCTATCACCATTTAATGGTTTTCAAAATATAGTTAATAAAGAATTAAAAAGACGATAAAGATGGTTTTATTGTATTTTAAGTTTTGCTTTGGGAATATTATTAGTTGTTTTAGTGTGTGGAAGTTCTATTAGTTGTTAGTAACTATTTTTATAGCAGTTTAAATTAGAAATATATTCGGTAATATAATATTTTAATTTAAAATGATAAAAAAATACATTAATTGTTTAGTTAGCTGAATTTGGAGGAAAAAAATAAAACAAATTTAATTAAAATCTAAATGTTTAATAAAAAGTTTCATCAGCTTCTAAAAGCTATTATAAAAGCTATATTACTGGACGCTATGATTAATAAAGACAGAGTTTTAACTTGATCAAAATGCTAAAAATTAGTTTAAAAGCAGTTGCCAAACATAATTTTAATATAAACAAGGTCAATTTTTTTAAAAAAATATTCATGAAAAATGAAAAATAAAAATTTCAAAAACAACAAAATAATAAGCCAAAGTTAACTTCTTCAATCCCTATTAAAATAATTAATTGTAACTAAACCCATTAAAATTGTTTATACGGACACGAGAAGTCTAATATACAATATTGACGTTTGAATTTATTTGAAGTGATTTCATTTCAATGAAATTAAATTGTATTCAACACCCCCAATCCGAAAAAAAAAAAAAAAAGTATTTAGTTAACCTAAATTAATATATTAACATGAATATTTTATATTCATATTCGATATGGACTCACCCATACATTAAAACAATCAATAAAAATTTTTTAAAAAAATTATCGTTATTATTATTATTTTCATTGAATGATCATAAATATTCTCCTTGTAATTGAAAATTTAATTTCAATTCATTTTGACGTATGAGGTCTCCTGTATAACGTAAGTGTTTTTTTTTCCTTAAAAAAAAAAAAAAAAGGTGAGTGTCTTTCATTAATAGTTTCAATTGTCCGCTAATTTATTTTGTTTTTTGTTTTTAGGAATTGTCCGCTTAAAAAATAGAAAAATTACCTATCCGGAAAGTGCCACGCGTTCAAAATTAGCACCAAGTCCTCTGCAAAGAAGCTGACAAATAGATGCATTATTGAGAACAAGTGGAGAAATTCAGAAGTAGTTGTTATGTAAAGCAAAAACCTTAAAACAATGTTTTTACTATTTAAAAAAAGGAAAATGATAAAAATCTAACCCGTGCCCTTCATCCATGGATCCTTTATCAATAATTCCACGTATTAAAAGAAAAAAATAATTAGTAGGTTAAGTGATAAGTCACAGCTGTATTCATTAGATAATATTTATAAAGTCAAAAGATTTAATTTGTATAAAAAACACTTATCTTTCTTATTAGAAATATACAAATTAAATAATAATAATAATAACTAAAAACGCGTCTGATTCAACTGTTCATATCAACTGATAGTTGATAGTAGTTATTAGTGGTCGGTGGCTAACGCTTAATGGCTGATAGCTGATAAATATTAGTGTTTAGTAAAAATTTTAATGGCAAAGTTTCTATTAAAATATAAAATCATTATTAACAACATAATTATTTTTATATATTATGTATTTATATGCTGAATATATTGTTTTTATTTTAACATATTATATAAATATTCATAATTAAAATTTTTAAATAATATTTAATAAAAAATATTATTTTAAAATAATTATAAGTAAAATGATCTTTGAAAAATATTTACTTAAAAAAATAATTTTATTAATAATTATTTTTATGAGATCAATATAAATATAAATTAATTATTAATTAGACCAAATACTTACAGCTTAACTGTTAGATATAAATCAATTATTTATAGCATAAATCAGCTGAATTAAACTCACGGTAAACCTTAACTTCAAGTTAATTGAGATTGACTACGAATTATTTATTTTCATATTCATTCTAGTCAATAAAGTATAAATTTAAAAAAAAAAAAAAAAAAAAAAAAAAAAAAAAAAAAAAATAGACTTACTTAAAAAAAAAAAAAAAAAAAATAGACTACTCTTTTGTGAAAACTAAATATGCCATATTCTTCTGGCCTTTTCCTATTTTAATCAGCTTCGTCATGTACTACGAAATAAATCAATAATTGTTAAATCTTTAATTGGCTTTTTTTTTTATTGAAACCCTAAACCTTTCTTTTCTCTTCTTTTAATGGTCTTTCTACCTCTCTTTCGTCTTTTTCTGGACGCGAATCAACGATGGTGGTCACGTCTCTAATTTGATCTTTTAATTTTTTTTTTTTTGAATAATTTTAAAATTTTTGTCACTTGATGTAGATTTTGAATACATATATCAAATCTATTTGTTTTAATGGATTTGAAATATATACTCTCATATCTATTTATTTTGATAGATTTTATGTTTTCGTTAACTTTTTTTTTTTAAGTTATTGTTACATATTTTCTTTCTCGTAAATAAAAGCATTTTTAAAATTATCAAATCAAACTTATTGAAAGATGGTGGAGTCGAAACATGGTCGTAAATCATCACTAAATGGAGTATACTTATCACCCATGAATCTTGAGCTAAAATTTTTTTATTCTTTATAGGTTTATAGTGTAAAAATATAGGAACTTTTTATTCATATGTGTATTTTATATTTGTGTGTTCTGTTGCCGTCTAATGAAATTTTAATTTTTTTTTTTCAAAAAGAAAAAGAAAATATGAATCAACTCTATCTAAATTATAACATAACCAAAAATATCAACAACAGAATATTCTCATTTAATGTTATTTTCATTAGAGACATCCAAGAGGCAGCTGGAAGTAATCCTAGAAGAGTGGGGAATCCATTTCAAAACAGCTAAGATTAGACTCAGAGAGAAAGTCATCATTAGGAGCTTTAATCCAACCATAGAAGATAATATCCATATACAACAATTTATCCCAATTCACACTGATTTGGTTTGAAGATTAATTAGAACTTTCAATTTAATTTATCAAAAATTCTGACAAATCAAAAGTAAAAGATGGAGAAACATACGATTACAAAAAAACAGAATCAATCGATTAAGCAAATTAAGAAATTGAATTGTTGGAGCTGATGCAAGTGAAAAGGTGAGATTGATTGTCTGATTTGCAGAAGATGACTCGGGAAAATGTAGCTCAAGAGAAGATAAGAAGAATTACATGACAACTTGACGACTCATAATTGAACATTAAAGGGGACAATTGTGGAAATAATGATTTTTCTTTACCCTTTTTTATGATTATTAAATAAATATCAATATTTATATAATAATAATAATAATAATAATTAAAAAATCGATATAGTAATAAAAAAATAAATGTTCGAAACTCGATATTCTATGTTTAAATTAGAGAGGAAATAAAAACAAATAAAAAAAAATTGTTTCTCTCTCTTTTCTGTGTTTGAATATAATTGAAAATTTATTATACTATTAAATACTCCAGTTTAAACACTAATTAGCTAATTGGAAATATTAAATTATTATTTCAAAAATTATATTAACTATACAAGAAATTAATATTTTATATATATAATCCAAAATTTTGAGAAATAAATTTATACATTCAACTATTAATTATTGGCGGAACATATAATTTAATCTTTGTATTTTGATTAAAAAATTTTGTAACACTATAAACTTTAGAATCGATATTATGACATCTTAAATTTTATTTTAATAGTATCAAATATTTTTACAGTCACAATATTGAAAATTTTTTATTTTTGTACGCAAAATATTAATTTAACATGTGACTAATATAATTTTAAAACAATTATTTTATATTTTTAAATATTTATTAGATATTTAATATATTTAATTTTATAAATTGATATATTTAATAAGTCAAATAAAATTTTTAACAAATTTAATTTTATAAATTTAAGAATTCAATAAAGCAAAATAAAAATTAAAGTGCAACAAAATTTTTTTAAAAAAATACAAGGGTAAATTGATATATTGCGCTATTATTTGTGAGTGGCAGCATCAATAAATGTTAAGATGTGCATGATTGCATGTATGGACACATGCATGGCGGACAAGCATTTGCCTCGTCAGCATTTCATTATCATGGGACTCCTCTCTCAGTCTCTCTCTCTCTCTCTCTCTGTCTCTCTTTCTCTGGAGCCTGTTCCTGTCGCTATGCAGGTCCCACAAAAAATTGTGCCTAGTTGCAGCAGTACCTTCTTCCATTATTAATTCACCTTTCGCTAAAAGGGATAGTGGGTCCCATTTTTGGCTCCCGTACTGCACTATCATATCATATCCTGTTTTACGCAATGTCACAATCGCTAGTTATTAACCAGTAGCCTTTATTTCTTATTTAAAAAAAAAATTAAAAATATTAGAATTGTTTTCGTTTGTACGGCACCTATGTGGAATAAGCCAATCACAACTTTCCTTATTGATTAAATGATATTAAATAAATATATATTATAAAACTCATAAATTAATTAGTTCATAATTTGGAAAAAAAAAGGAAAATAAATCTATAGTTATAGGCATTTTCTAAATTCTAAAGCATAAAAAATCTTAAATTTTTCTTTAAATTCTCCCACTTAGTCATAAGACAGGACTAATTAGACTTTAACACTCCGTTTGAAAAAAAGAAAAATCAAAATAATAGAGGAATCAAAATAACAAAGGAAAATGATAACGAATTGTTAATTTTTTTTTCATTGTTATTTTCCACCTTTGTATCATAAAGGAAAGAAAATAAATTTATTTTTTTTAGAAAATATAAAATTTTAGAGGAAAGATTTTTTAATATTAATATCTTAAAATTTTAACTTCCCTTATTTTTTGATATATAACTTCAATATTTAGTTTAAAGTAGTTTGGATTTTTGAATAATTGCATAAAAATTAAAAAAACTTTAACATTTCATCGTTATTTTCTCTCCAAAATGAAGAGATTCTATTTATGTGAGATATAAAGAAAAATAAATTAATTTTTTCTTTTTTTTTTGGAAAAGATAAAATTACGTTTTATAATTATTTTTCTCAGTTATTTTGATTCCTTATAAAAATACCTCCGTTCAAATAGAGCATAAGTGTGAATAAAAATATAATAAAAAGGGAAAGTTTGAAAGTAAAAGTGGTGCCAATATGCATATTTTACAGGATATGAATAAAATTTATAGGAAATTTTTTAAAAGTTAAGACTCATGATCCCAAATTTCTATACATTTTATCCTTGCGTTGATCTTGACCATCCATTTTATCGGGGATATTTTTAATTCATTAGAGGTCTATATGGAATAAAATAACTACATAACAGGGTAGCTCTCTTTTTAACTTACCAAATTGATAAAAAAACTGTAATTGAAAATATTCAAACTTCAGACCTCTCACCTCTCACACACACACACGAGTGAAAATAACAATCAAATCACCATTTAATTTACTTTAATATATTACTTTTGAACAGTTTGATAAAATATATTAAACAACATAATGAAGCAAATTAAAATGTTTAAAAAAAAATTAAAAATCGAATAGTGTAGGTCAAACCTTAGGTAATAAAAGTAATTTATCATATAAAATAATTAAATTGAACCAATAACCAAAATTTAGATGAACACACAGTACTGGCCACTGGGTAATGTGAGTTTAGATGGAGAAATAAATGGTAGTACTGGGTAGTCGGTAGTATATTTAATAAATTTTGGCGCAAAGGCCTAGAAGCCTTTTTGGCAGTTACCGTTGGTTTTCATTAAGGTCGAGCTGCGTTCTGTTTACGCCAATGACAAGAAAAAATAAAATATTCTATATTTGAGTTTTTTTTTTCTTTGTTTAATAAAACAGAGGTTTAATCCCCATAAAAAATTCACCTAACAAAATTCACTTTCGAAGGATTAAATTTATATCAGAAATAGAGGTTACTAATCACATTAACTAACATTTTATTAATTAAATAATAAAATTAAATTTATCCAAAAAATTAATATTTGATGAAATAACTAAACATAATTTTAATATTTGAACTAACAGAATTATAATTATTATTTAATGTAAAAATTATTAATTTATTAAAATGATAAAATTTAAAAAGTTAAAAATTATTATATCATTCTTTCTCACAGACAAGTTATATATATTTTTTATCATTTGGTATAAAGCTGGGATGGTAATTATATAAAAATCTGATTTTTAAATTATTGGCATCAAATATGTCATGTTAGCAAATTAAATATTTGAATCACAAAAACAAGTCCTAAAATATCATAAAAGATACTAAATCCTAACAGTGTTTTTCTATATTTTCTCCTTATCAATAAATATTATAGCATAATTTTTTTATTGCAATTAAGTAATATAGTCCATCAATCTTCATTTATTATAGTGCATTTTAAAATGTCATTAAACTATATGTAACGGTCCAACATTTCTTTTAAGAGCAGTCAGTGTTTAAATAGAAATGACGATATTATTTCCATCACATAATATTTGTGATATTTAATTAAATGATTTATTTCAAAATATTTATGATATTTATAATTTTAAAAAATAATAAATATTTTTTTATATTTAATTTTTAATGATTTGTTATATGTTAATTAAATGATTTATTTCCAATATTTATAGTATGTTATTAATTTTAAAAAATTAATAGAATATTTTTTATATTTTATTTTTAATGATTCCGATATTTTTTATATTTAATTTTTAATGATCCGTATACTTATTCAAAAATTAATTATAATTTATAAAAATTTAATATTTAAAAAAAACGTAAAATTTGAATCGTAACGACTAAGATTAAACCAAGAACTTCCAAGTTCAATTTCAGAATCATTTATATCAAATATAACTTATTATTTCAAAATTAGAGATCGAGAAAAAAGGGGTTTTTCATTATGTCTTACTTAAGCAATATATTTTTCACATTAATAATTTGATAGTATTTCTTTTGTTATGTATGAGGTTGATACTGTGTTTTAATTTGTAAAATGGTGGCCTGCCGTCAGGGTGAAGTTATAACTCACAAGTCAAATTCATAAAAACTCACAAGTTATAACTAATTAATAAATTGAAAATTAAGAATAAAACTAAAAAAAAAAATTATAAAATGAATATTCGGTAAGAACTTCCCATATTTTTCTTGTTCTACATTTTAAATTTTTAATCCTTAAAAGGGTAAGGGAGGAACTTTGATAATTTTTACAAAAGCAAGAGGACTAAAATGAACACTCAAAAATAGTTCCCATTTTATATTTTCCCCCACTCTTACTCCTCTTTCCTTTTAAACCCCTAAAATCTGTCATCTTTTTCTTGTACACCCCTAACCCTTCCACTGGCTACATGAACAGTTCAGATTGCAACAACGCATAATAGTTAGCGTTAGCATCTTCAATCTCCCATAAAACATCACAAAAACCGGACCCATCTACTCCATTAAACCCTTCATACTCATACCCATCTCCAACACTGCCACCGACAACTTCTTCTCTGTTCGGAATCCCGAGTTCATCGTCAGAAGCTTCCAGAAGATGCCTTATAACTCTCTCTTTGTCGTCTTCATCGTCTTCCTTCAACAAACTAGAAGACGAAGACGAAGACGAAGAAGAAGAAGAAGAAAAAGATTGATCGTAATCTTCTACGGCGGTTGCTATGGCGGTCGGTATTTCATTTTTCCGGTCCGTTACGGTCGTTGCGGCGGTTATTTCTTGTTGTAGGGTAGTTATAAGAGAAGATGGGTCTTCATTTGGCTCTTCTTCTTCTTCTTCAAGAGAAGAGAGCATATCTTTATATGACTTATGTCTTTTAGATTCTTCATTAACATCTTCTATTTGAGTTTCTTCTCTTTGGCGCTTTGATGGTGTGTCCGCCATTAGAGAGAGAGAGAGAAGATATTCAGAGAGAAGATAAATAAAGGCAAAGAAAGAAAGGATGAGGAGAGAGAGAGCAGAGACTTGAAAGAGTTATATAGAGGGGAAGAGGAAAGTGGAGTTCCGGTCAAATGAGTGAAAAAAGAAACTTAAAAAAATATTTATTTTATTTAATTAGAGAGAGAAAAAGATGGTCGAGAAAAGAAACGCTATTGTGTCAATGATGACTTGGTGTACGTTTGTGTTTGGGCCGTTGGATCGGAGTTAGCATAGAGATTGGTAATCAATGGTTGTGAACGGAGGTGGATAATAGTGATAGATGAAGACAAAAATAAGCCAATGAAAAAAGAGAGAAGTGTATAATGTAGTGTAATAAAGGTACAGGTGAAGAGTCATGCCGGATTGTACAAGTGGCGGATCTCTTTAAAATATTACTATTTCTTTTGCTTTACTGTACTCGTTTCGTTGGTTTTTTAATATAACAACTGTACAATTACATTACAACCTCCTGCAATCAAGTAATAAAATTAAATCTAGCCCCATTCCAATTTCTTTATAAGGAATATTTTAAAAGAGAACTAATTTTTAAATTTCAACTATTGAACTCCAGGGGTTGCAAAACCAGATAAATATTTTATCATTAAATTAATAATCTAACGTGTGAACTGTTGTTTTATTACTGAGTCTTTTTTTTTAAGTCACATCTGCTTTTGTCTGGTGGTTTAAAAATTTATCTAATTTGCAATAAATTAATGTTCATCGTTCAATAGATAAAAATGAAAAATAAATTATTATTTCTTAAAATTCACAAATATGACATTTTTTTGTGGATGCCGTGCTTTCCCAAATATGATATTCTTTTTCGTGCTGATAGAGCATGCAATATACATTCATAAGATAGAGATTAGATAGTTGAAAATAAAGTATTATTTCATTTGTTCATAAATGTAAGTTATTTAAAATCATGATCAAGAAAAGAATTAATTCTCCTAAATTATGATAAAATATTCGTTAATTTGATTAAATTATATTTTTAAAAATTAATATAATTATTATATTTATTAATATTTTCAAAAAATATTTATACTTATAGATAAAAAAAAACTATCATAAAACAATTTATGTTTATGGATGGTGTGAGTATTTGCCTTAGAAACCAAAAGAAAAAGAAATGGGGAAGAAAGAAGAAAAGCAAAAGACAAAAAACCAATGTGCTTTAACACTTTGGCAGGTAAAGGAGAGTGCATAACTGCCTAACATGGGGTGAGATGTGTGTAGTTGGGATAGGTGATGAGTGATTGCACCTAACATCACATTTATTTAACTACTCTAGGTATTATGCATAGATTTTGAGAGGAAAAAAAAGTGAAATAAAAGACAATTGAAGATTATTTTTGCCATTTGAAAGAATCTTTTCAAGATTGAAGAGCTATTAATTATTTCGATTTATACACAAATATTAAAAAAGTAATTAATTATTTTATATTATAATAAAACTAATAGTAAATTAATTAAATTATCTCTTATCTTAAAATCAATAGTTACTTGTCAAAATATTTATCGCTTTAATATAAATAAAAGTAATATTGAAAAAATATAATTTATTACTTTTTAAAATCTTTTAACGATTTATATTTTGGAATAGATGGAGTAATATTAAGAGCCTTGATGATGGAAACATACTTCCTTAAAATATTAAACACCCTTGCACACTAAGGTTTGAATGAGATAAACATGCTCTTTTTTTTTTTTTTTTTTTTTTTTTTTTTTTTTTTTTTAAACATGCTCTTTTTTTTTTTTTTTTTTTTTTTTGGTTTTTTTTTGAGGAATAACGAGATAAACATGTTTTTGGATGTTATAAAGTATTGATTTTTTTTTTTTTTTTTTTTTTTTTTTTTTTTTTTTTTTTGAGGAATAACGAGATAAACATGTTTTGATTTTATAATGTATGATTTCTTTTATTTTTAGAGTAGAAATATTTATCTTGTTTGTAATGTCATTTTTTATCAACACTCTCTTACTTGAGGAGAATTCAAGAAACGAACTAAATACATTCAAATTATGTTTTTTAAAAAATAATTTATTTATTTATTTATCTCTTTTCTTTATTCATATATGAGGCAGAGTAATATTATACAAGGCCTTTCAGTTATACAGCTGAACAGGAAAAATAATATTTACTTATATCCAATCTACGAACTCGCCTATAAATTAAATTAATCATAATAGAGATTTTTAAAAAATTATTCTCGCTTTTGTCATTTTTTGTTCTGAGTGATTAGCTAGAAACATGATCATTTCAGAAAAATAATATTTTTCATTAATTACGCAGATGAGTCTGTCTTAATAAGTCATTCTCAAAGATGAATCCACTTCCACCGTTCCACGTATGGAATCGCATATCCATTCTTTAAGATAGATAAAAGGAACTGTTTGTAGAGTTAGGAGCTGGGAAATTGGAAATATGCTTTTAGAGTAAATCCAGACCTTGTGGCTTGTGATACCTCACAGGCTTTTTCAGCTTTTCTGTTTTTGTCAGATTCACAAATTCTTCCTTATGTTCACACGATTCTCTTTCTCTGATGTTCTATTTTTTATTTGGTTCATAGAATTATTCAAAAGTCGCAATCTTACGGTTAGGTTACATTTATATAATATATTTTTAATTCTATTAAATTACATTTCATCGCAGTATTTATATTATTTTTAAATAAATATCTAAGTGATTAAATATTGTGATTTGTATTAAAAGATTTCAAGCTTGATCGAATCCTAAGCAAAATATAATTAATTATAAGATTGATTATTGAATCAATGCAATATGTTCGTGTTCCTATAAATATGACATTTATATTAAATTCAATTAAATTTCATTTATTTGTTGTATATTTTTTAATGTAACTTGATTATATTTTCAAGGTTGTTGACAATTTAACTGTTCTTAAACAGTATTTCTCTATTTTTAACACGTCTTCACGTTCATGTCTAATTTTACAAATAAATTTCACGGGTTCTCCTAATCCAAACGCATTTTAATTACTATTTATTTAGATTTACTTAGAAATTAGAATATATTTACGTCTAACTAAGCAATATTCAAATGAATGTTAAGATAAATTTCAAAATAATAGCAAGCCAAGAGCAAAATGTTAAGATATTAATTAAGTTGAGTCTTGAAAAACTTTCTTTGAAAAATAAAAATTTAGATGAGTCTCTGCAAGTGGTTGAAGATGTAAACATTTCATTTCAGTTGCTCCAACCAAGTTCAGACGTAAGAATATTTAGATATTCATATTTAGCTATCTTGACTAATTTATTTTGTGGAAAAAATTAATATGGAACCATTTCTTTTTTGGAATAACTTATTTTTGAATCTTTTTATAATATTGGAAATTAAATAAAAAATACTTAAAATAGTACAAAAATATTTAGAATGATATTTTTCAGTCAATGTTCAATGTCGAATGATATTTTAGTTTTTAGTCAAATTGAATTATGGCCTTTACTATATATTTAAGAAACAAAATTGCAGAGAAAATAATTAAAGTGGTGTGTTATTGAAGATTCATCTTTTTTTTTTTAATATATAATATGTATGAAGATTTCAATGGCATCTTAAAAATTAAATTAAATAGAATTGATTTTTTTTATATATTTTTTCATATAAAATATAAAAGCAGACCATTTGTATTAAAAAATTAAACTAAATTGATATAATTCAATCCGTTATGCGGATTATGGTTACATATTACATATCCCACATAAAATGAGAACATATTAATATATTGCATACTTCAATTAAGAGAATAAAAGATAAATCGATTTTGATATCTATTATAAAAAAACACAATCAGATTTAAGAAAGTCTGTAAAAAAAACGAATTAGACCCAGTATATGTTTTAAACAGACACAAATTTATAATCAAATTAAGGTTTTTTTAAAATAATAAGTAAATGGTTTTAATATAATTTTATAAAAAAATTAATCAATAATAATACTATTTTATTTTAACTCAATACTTCATGGCCTGCTAAATTACAAAATTAAATATATGCCCCAGTGTACCATATGACTATAGACTAATTAAACTAATAGGATGAGCAAATTTATAAATAATTATGGTAATATCACTTTTTTTAATCATTATTATGTTGATATAGTTTCCTTTTACTAAATTAAATTAAAAATGAAAATTTTTGTGTCAGAAAACCTACTTTGAAGATTGAGAAACCTATTCATTATTTATTGAATTTAAAACGCATAAACATACAGAGAAAATCTTGATGGTTTGAACACTTCCACCAAGGAATAGACCACAATTAATTACTACCATTTCATATAATATAAAATTAAATTAAAAAAAAAAATCCAGTCGGTCAAACAGAGATATTTTAAATAATAAAACCCTAGACAGGAAAATCCTTGAATAAATAAAAGCCACTAACTCCAAAACCAAAAACTGTCATTAAAGAGTTGATTTGACCGTAATGAAGGGTTTCAGAATAAGACGACAAAAACCTCGTGCCGTTTGAATTAATTACATTTCCTTTCTTAAGTTAAGGATATAATAAGAAATTATATTTTTTTCCGATAACATTCGAGAATCTTGTAGCAATTTATGGAAAATTATTTAATTTAGAATGACGATCCAAATCACGAGTGATGTGGAAATAAATTAAACGTACCGGTCTGCATAATTAAGCCTAGATTAAACTAAATTTAATAATTAATTTAATATCCTTGTTTCTGTAGGAATCTAAATAAATAAATAAATATATATATATATATAATTAATTAATTTAATATCCTTGTTTCTGTAGGATGCATAACATAAATAAATAAATTATAATTCATATATTTTCTACTTTATTTATTTATATATATAAGATAAGGTGTAGTTTAGTGTTGAACTGTTGATTGATGTTAATGTAGAAGCCAATTCAGTAATTTGTTTATTGCTTGATTTAGCGTGCAAATTAAGAACTCTTTCTCTGGAAATCTTTTATTATTGTTAATTAATTAATTAATTAATATAAACCATATTGTACTTTGAAAAAGATATGCTAATTAATTTAATTAAAGAAGTAAACCTGCATTTTTTTTTTCCCCGAAAGACATTGTCCAGCTATATTATAAAATTTGTGTTTCCCAACATGGTGTATTTTAAAATGGTAATATCTACATCATGGCAAACCTACATAAATTGAGTTTGGCAGTATGCATTTTCGTTAAAAAAATAATTATATTACCTTATTTCGTTTTTCAATCTTTATTAAATTTGATTAGGAAACTCTGGAAATGGTGTAATGATTTGGATTGAATACTTGCAACACATCATTATACAAATTTTCATTTTCATTCCTATTCTACATTTAGAAATTATATGAATTAATTTTTTAATAATTCAATATTTAATTTACTAATTATGAAATCATGAATCATTAGCCACTCTTTTGTTTATGATACTTTAAATTATATTATGAGACTGAACATCTACTTCATTTTTGAAATAAAGTTTATATAAATCAAACCAAATAAAAAATTTTAACTTTTCTATAAAAATTAAAATTTAACTCTACATGTTAAAAATCAGACTAAATTGATTTGATTTGATTGATTCATTCTTCAATGTATGAGATAATTTATCTCTTGCATTACTAGAGCTCAATAACTGAAAATACTTCAATTAAATTGATCCAAATGAATTAGTATAAACCTTTTATCTTAGATAAGTGAATTGGAGGGTAAAATTCGAAATTGGAATTGTGATGAAATTTAACTATTATCAAAATGATTAGTACTAATCACTCCAGTGGTTCAGCCTTAACATTTTTATATCTTTATGTTTTAAATTTCCATTAATCAATGTTGAACTTTGTAACCATTAATTTTCTAACCTATTTCAGCTTAATGCCCAAACTATTATTAATTTTTAAAATATTTCAATTTCTTAAAATGTTGTATATTTTATTAATTTTATAATGTAAATTATAATTACTAAATTTGATATAATAATATTTTTTTGTAATTAATCCTAATTATTTTAAATTCAGATTTTTTTATTCTCATCGATAAGGTAACAACTGAATAATTAATGATTAATCATTATGTAAAAATCAAGGTTCTAAATTTTAACCTAAATCTTGCTAAGGTTTGATTTCAATTCAATAATCAAAATTAGTTTGAATCAAATGAAATGAAACTGATTGGAGATGTAATTGATTTATGATTCAAAATCAGATTACAATTCCTATTGATTTGAATTAGATCTGTTATTTTCACATGAAAATTAATTTCAATTTTAGTTGGAAAATCAATCGAAACAAATGAACCACTCTCGTTTGATTTGATTTTATTTTCGATTTGATTTGCCACAACAAAAGGGTATATTTAATTTTTAACAGACACATTTCTTTATCCCTAATAAAGCTATATCTCTATGTAGGAAAAATCATGAACAAGAACAAAACTAATTCATCCACCATCCTTATCATGGGACTATATCTGGTAGCCCTTCATTTATAAGGTACCTTCCTCCTTAAGGTGGTATACCCAAAACTATTCCTTCATTTATAAGGGTAAGGCTATAGTTTTTGAAGGGAAAAAAAGGAAAAACATGCTAAAAAGGGATTAAATTTCTAAATTAGGAAGATTGGAAGAGAGAGCCATGTGCTAAATCATCTAATAATGCACATGTAAGTCTCTACCCCATGTGAAGAAGTGGGGTGGGGATGGTTCCTGATAATGGCTTGCACGTGGTGAGTGGACCTAATTTTGAAGTGGTTTTCTTCTTGGGCTCTAGGGTACCCCTCCAACAATAAGTACTTGTCACTGTACCTTTTTGGTTTGTGCCTCTGAGCTGGCTACAATTTGAGTATTAGGTTTTGTACATATAAATTAAATCACTAACTTAAAAAGAGGTTTTAGGGCATGAAATTTTAGTTATAAGTTTCCATTATGATGGTGCCTCAACCACTAGGCAGATGGACCATTCTGTCTTGTTGCCTGAGAAGGCTAAAAGGGCTCAATTATGATGATTGCTTAGCTTTGATACATATGGTTCCAATTGGGATATTTTTAATTTGGCCAATTCATATAGTAATGATTTCATTCTAATTAATCAATAATTATTAGTAAACCCCCGACCTTTCATTAATTAATTTTGTCAATTCTGAATTTGCTTCAGCAAGTTACCTAATATTGGTGCTTTAAAATCCTTCTTAAGCTATAATATATTGTTTTTATACATTGATTGTTAAGCTAATAACTTATATTGTCCAGCATATATCACATGTCCAATGCCTTATTGTATAATAATTAAAGCATTTGAAAGCTAATGCGGCCCTTTTTTTTTTTTTTTTTTTTTTACTTCTAGCTATAATATATTTATTAACATTGGATTGATTAAGCTTAAATAACTATATTTGTCACAAGCAATGTATTCACATGTTCCAATGCGCTTATTGAAGTATAATAATTAAAGCATTGAAAGCTAATGCGGCCCTTGTATTTTTTTTTTTTTTCTTTATTAAGTCTCGTGTTGAGGGCCCTTTTTTTTTTTTTTTTCTTTTTAAGTCTCGTTGAAATACACTTTTAAAAAAAATATTTCACAAAAAATACTATAATTTAATTATTTCTTAAAATTTTGCAATTTACCAATAAAAAAAAAGGTCATATTTCTTCCACATTCTACTATAGACTAGACTGCAGGTAACAAGCAATAACTGTTTCCTTTTGTGTTTCAAAAGGAATTTTCTTTTAATGTAATTCGTTAATAATAATATCAAGAATTATAAATACTCATATACCCATGGTATGAAATTTTACTATTAATAGCTAATAAAGTTCACTTTTTTTTTTTTGTGTAAACCACCGGTATTTGGATCCTATTACCTGAGATCGCCTAATCCGATTTAGGACTTAATGTGTTAAGACTCTTCATCCCTCCCTACAAGTGTGTTTAGCAAGTATCGAACTTTTAACGAAACAAAAGATTCATATTCTTTTGATTAACAAAATTGAAATTTTAAAAAATATATATATTAAATCTTTTTGTTTGGAGTTGATTTTGATAAAATATATAAATCTTTATAATAGCAACTAATTGATTTGTACGATAAAATAATAATTTTTCTCCATCGTCTATAAAAAAAAAGGAAGCAAAAGCAAACATGAAAGACCGTATAAAAGCATATGCCTAAAGAGAGAGACAAAAGCCTTGACATTATTTGATTAATTAGTGAGAATAGCATTGAATATGATATTAAATAAGTATATAATGAACTTGTAGATGGAAAAAAGGATGTACTTAATCATTTCCCATTCAAATTAATGAAAATTAGTGGTCTAGCTAGCTATAGTAGCTACCATTAACCTCAAAATCCTACTTGTTAAAATAGGCATAGAGCTATAAACCCATATCTTGAGAAATGATATGATGTCATTGACAATAACACCTTACTTAATATTTTTTTTTTCAAAAGAAGAAAAAAAAAAAAAAAAGGAAAGTGATTAAATATAGATATTATAACAATTACATAACATTGATGTGACCATCTACTTATGTTTTAATGTAGTTGATAGAATACATTCAATTCCCAAATTCCCAATTCTCCACTAAAACTAGAACAAAGCACCAAGAAAATGCCCTTCCAAAACCCTAATGCCAAATTACTAATGAGTTGACCATTAAATCACCACATGCCACAAAATTATGGAATATTTACATATATTATTGGCCGTTAAGATTATTATTATTATTATTTATGATTCCGAATCTATAACACGAACTCAGAATCAACTTTGCACTTCCACCATATTTGTTAAAGAAGAAAAGGATAAATTACAATGATGTCCTCGATATTTGACTGAAATTATTACTTTATGTTTATTGTTTAGAGAAATTATTAAAAAGGCTCTAAAATTTGATTTTGTTAAATTATTTAGTTATTTTGTCTTAAAAAAAATCTCATTTTTACTATTAAATTTGGAACTAGATAGTACTAATAATATATTAAATGTAAAATGAACAAATATAATTAAATAATTACATGGTACTTAATTGCAAAATGGTATTTCCTAAATAGAAGATTGAGTAGTTCAATAGGATCAAACTTAAGGACTTCGGAGTACTAGGGGACAAAGTATATTTTCCTAGTAATTTGAAAAAAAAAAAAAAACAACTAAGCTCATACGATATGGAAAAAAAAAAAAACTCATAACAATACTTTAACACAAAAAAAAAAAAAAAAAAAAAAGTTGAAAAAAAAAAAAAAAAACAACTAAGCTATACGATTATGGAAAAAAAAAAAACTCATAACAATACTTTAACACAAAAAAAAAAAAAAAAAAAAGAAAAAGAAAGACAAAACATAATACAATAATTAATAAAGACAACTGGGTAGTTCAAAAATCAAAAGGTTGTATAATATATGAATGATGGAATATTAGGCTTTTCATTTATTCCCCCAAATTCCAAGACAAGTTTCATTTTTTTTTTTTGAAAGGGAGTTTTTTTTTTTTTTTGAAAGGGGAGTTCATTTTTTTTTTATATATATATATATTTAATTTTCGCACTTAAGCTTAATTTAGTTGGACAAAGCCTCAATTAAAATTTTCTATATATTCTCCAATACTTTATAAATTTAAAAATCTATATAATTTTTAGGATTAGTGTTAAAGGGTTTTGATAGAAAATTGATTTGTACCTAATTAGTGCTCAAGACTGCTAAGTATCAACTAATCATATCTTCACAAGATCTTAAAAGGGCTACACCAGAAAATAAAGCAAAGCTTAAAAAAGTGCATATGCCTCTAAAGTCTATGCTCTTCTCTTGATAACTATACATTTATATCTTTGTGGCAAAAATTTTTAGATAAGAATCTTAATATTAGTGATGTATGCCAATGCTGTGGTTTAATTGTGAATAAAGATTATGTGGTTTCCAAAGTGGGGGTTTCAAATTGAAAGGAACATAATTTTTTTTCAATTTTTTATGTTGAAGATAACATTGTTTAATTTTTTTTTTTATTTTGATTAAAAGTACCTAATTATATATATTAAATCCATTTGTGCTCTTTGATATGTTATCATTTCGTTTGATGTTACATGACAAATGAATGAAATGAAATTCATCTTTATTATTCATTGGAAGACTCAATGCGGACTATACAATATGGGTAGTTCTCTTCTTACTTCACCAAATTGATAAAAAAAAAGAATAGAAAGACCTCTCACTTTTCATATAAATAAAAAGATCAATCAAACTACACTTAATTGGAATTATTATTATTTTAATAGAAAGGGATGAGAGCTGAAAGAAAACTATTTATAAAATAAAGCTATTATTTCTACTATATATATATATATATATATATATTATATATATATATATATATATTATATATATATATATATATATATTTTTTTTTCTGTTAACAATTAGTGGAAGATGGACATCAAAAATGAATCCCACTAAAGAATTAAGCTCTAATTAGCTGGCAATGCACTTTCTGTTTAGCTATAATGCTTTATATATATATAAATACAACATGATAGTTGTATTGATAAATAACCCAAACGAGGCAAAAGGAAATGAGCACAATTGGGCAGCTTCGGATTCTTATCAGATATTGTCTCAAATATAATTTGACATCTGGCTCTTTTCTTTTTTCTTTTTAATTAATAAAGCTCTTCATAATATATCTATCATACAGTACATAGACATAGTGGAGGAGACCACGCCACCATAAATCAACTTGTTTCTTGGGTGGATATCGGTTCAATTCCAACTTGATACAAAAAAAATCCAGATCGAAATCAAATTGAAAATACTAATTTTGAATCCAACCGAAATTGTTTAGGCCAGGAAGAGGAGGAGTCTCTTTCCTAAATTTTGGAATCCAGAATATGTCCAATCATCAGTTATTTTATTCAATTAATCATTTTATTAAATTGAGAATGTGATTCTTAGATATAAAATTTATTTCTTGGGTTTAAATTATTAATCTAATAATCCTAACATATGCTAGGATTGGATTCCATTTTTATTGACTCTCATAATGTTTTTGTTCTTCTCACCAAAATATTTCCGATTTAGAAATTATAGTAAAGATTTGTAAATTTCTTTTGAAAGATAGAATAAATGTTAGTATTCATTAGATCAAGAGACAATCAAATAGAGCAGCTCATCTTTTTTATAACTATGATAGTTTCTTTCATCAAGAGTTTGTTCCCAGTTGCTTAATATCTTATTATTTCTCCCATTAATATATTATCTTAAACAAAAAATAATACTAATACTAATATATGAATATTGCATTTCTGAATTATGTGAAAACATTGTCAAACAACGATAAGATTGTAACCAAAGGTCATGAGTCCAATGGGCAGAGCTAATCACTTCCAGGCCCAGCCCATTGGAACTTTTAATAAAATACTTTCATATAGGGATTAGTACTTATTAGCTCAACCTTCTTCAAGAGTGATTGCTTTACTTAATGCTGATACGGTGAAGCCTTCTGGTCCAGAAATGTTAGTGAAATTTGGGTTTTCAGAAAAAAGAAAAAAAAAAAAAAAATTTTTCAGAAAAAGAAAAAAAAAAAAAAAGGGCATTGAGATTAGGGAAAACTATATTTTGAGTTCTTTTTTTCTATATTAATTATTATTATTTTTATTTATAATTTCAATTGTCTGTATTAAAAAAAAAAATTAATATTGCTTTTAATATCAATAAACTTTTTTGTTTGTAAACTTAAAAAAAAAAAAAAAAAAAAAAAGGCATGAGATTAGGGAAAACTATATTTTGAGTTCATTTTTTTTCTATATTTTAATATTAATTATTTTTATTTATAATTTCATTGTCTTAAAAAAAAAAAATTAATATTGCTTTTAATATCAATAAACTTTTTTTTGTAACTTAGTTTATTGATAAAACTTTTTTTTTCTATATTTTAATATTAATTATTTTAAAAACTTTTTTTTGTTATCCATAAATTCATTAAAAACTTGTTAAAATTGGAAAAAAATACCTCAACTGTTCCAAGATGTTTGCCCTTATTTCCTCATTTGCTATTCATGGAGGAATCATTTCCTTTTTCCTCTTCTTCTTCTTTATTTGTTTATTTAATTTTTTGCATTTTCTTTTCTCCCCAAAAAGAATAAAAATATGTTGTAGTTGGGATGAATTAACAGCAGCATGCTCTGCAGCTGCAACATTCTGCAAGCAGAAGAGCAACTTTCTTCAATAGGACCACACATATACGCATAGCCATTAGCCACAATTTTGAACCACCAATTTATTTATTATTGTTTTATCTTATGCATTCATTTTTCTTTTCCACTTTCTTAAATAACACTAAATACACAAGTGAATTTGTTTTTTATAATTGTAATTTTACCTCTAGGTTTTTTATTTTTTAATTTTATAATATCAAGTTTTTAATGAAATTGCCAAACCCCAAAAGAATAAGTGAATTTAGTTGTGATATACAATATCTCTAATTGAGATACAAGGAAATTCAATATAATAATTTGTAAAGTTCAATGTATATTTAATTTTTTCGTAAATGGGCCTTCAGCTAGCTCAAATTTGCCAGCAACGAACAAATCCAAGCCCACAAAATTTATGCGAGATATTTGCCAGCAACAACTAAAATTATAACATTTCAAAAATAGTTTCAATATAAATGTCAAATCAGAATGAAAGACTTAGATCCTGTTAGGCATAAAAATACTGCTTCTATCATTTATTATAATCGGTGCGCTACTAAAATAGTTAATTTTACAAATCAATACCTTAACATCATCTCATTGTCATGGAAGTTTCAGAAACAATATTCAGAGTTTCGAAAACAAGAAAAGGACATTCTTCAGAAAATCTGCAATCTGCAGCAGCATCAAATCATAAAACAGCTATCTCAAACATAGCATCAAAGGACATGAATATTAACAGAACATCTAGCATTATTTCCACACGAGACAATATGATTTACCAAAACTCATATAATTGCTTCTGTTTCTTTACACGGACTGCCAGAAACAGAGAAAGATTGTTTTGCATAAGGAGCTCTAACCAAGAACAATAAAAATCATGTTCAACATGTAATGCATAATCGAATTTACTTTTTTTGGAAAATGTCAAACGCAGAATATCAGCATCATGTTTCTTTTATATATCTACATTCCTTTTCATGGATAACCTTGAAAAAAAGGGGAGGTAAATATAAGAAAGAATAAGAACAACAACGTGAAAAGAAGAATATATACAGCATGGGTGTTTTATCATATCTGATTCAAAACTTCTGGAAGACTCCATAAAACTGCAGATACAAGAGTTGGAAAAACCTACACAACCACAGTTCTCATACAATTTTTGCTTATTGCTCTTACATTGGCAGATAGAAAGGAAGGTGTCTCCATTTACACTCCGTTTGGATGGGGTGAGAGAAGGATAATTAACGGAAAGGGAATGGTAAGAGGAGTTCCAATAAAATTATGTTGATGTTTGGAAAGGGTTGAATTAGGAAAGGCAAAGAGAAGGATAAATAATTAAATATAGTACAAAAATATTAAGTTACTTACCTCTCCTCCCTTACACCCCAATTTAGGGTTGTCACAAAATTTAAGATTTGAGGGATAAAGGAGGGTAAAGCTTACCCTCATCTTTCTTTAACTCACCCCTTCCCAAACGGAGGTATATATCTTAATTATCTCTCCTTTCCCTTATGAACCCCTCCTTCACCTCCAACCAAACAGAGTGTTAGTAATGCGGGCTAAATGTTATATGTGATATGTGAAAGATGCGAAAGAAAAGCAATTCATAAGCGGGCTGACCACACTTATTTCTACTGGGAATTTAAAAACATAAAAGTTGAACAAAAAGGATTTCCCGCGTTAGTTCAATTCTAAATCACAAATTTAGCTTACAAGTTGAACGCCAACATTTGGAAAGGCAACGCCTTGAATATAACATAGAACTGGATATTATGTGAATCGCATTTCAGGGTAGCAAAAATGCCAACAGGCGACAGAAGAGCCACACATCATTTGGTTCAAAGCTCAGAATATCCACAAGAGATCGACACATTATAAGAACTGTTAATACATCAAAAAGAAATTAATGCAAAAACTAACGACTCATGCATAAAAAATGTAGTGCAAACTGATTAGATTGGTATTATTAATGAATAGTGATTTCAAGGAGGAAAATAAATGAAACTACTAGTGACTATTTCACACTGTCATAGCTATAAATTTATATATCTGCAGAAGAGTAGTAGGTAACAGAAACAATGATATACTGATATTTAAAGGAACGCTTCATAACATAAATGCAACAGCTACAAGTAAATGCCTGACTTCGTCTCCTAGTAAGGATGAAAATATATAGGAAAAAGATGGTAAAAGATGAAAACATAATCCAGGAGATGTGGAAGACTTTTAACAAGAAGATAACGGATTTCTTTTTCTGGCTTAATGCAGGAAGGCCCAGATGTAGGTGTGAACCCCATAATTCCATCTGTAGATACAAATGAAGCTAACTCTAGTAGGTAAAGCTAATAGATTGTCACTAGGTAGAAAGGAAATGGTTCATAATTTTCTGCGACAGAAGCTATTTAGGCCAAATTATACTTGCAAAGAAATCCCAATCATTAGAAGAATGTAAAAGGAAGATCCTTGAAAGGCAGTCTCCGATCATAAAAGTACTTTGAACTGAATTATACATGCACACACACACATAAACTATGAATAGTAATTATCTTAGCTAGTCTTCAGATAATTGAGGATATGTTATTCAAAATTATGCATCAGTAAAACACAATCAACCTTCATTTACTACCCAAAACAAACCAAACCATGACATTTCATAGGTCACAAGAATACAACCCTAAGCAAACAACAGTACCTTTATCCAGAAACTACTCATGTGATGTTTTGTTTTTGTGTGTCATGAAAATAAAATAACTAATTAGTCGATGCTCAACAAAAGGCAATGATTAATTGCCAATAAACCATAGACAAATCTTAATTTTTATAATGGCATCAAAATGGAAAAAGTTTCTATTTAACTACAAAAAAAATCATAGTTATTTGCCTTTCAAGATAGGGCAATCGTCCTATGAAATCTATGTTTATGCTTTTTCATGGCCAGGATTCTACTTATGGAGATTGGCGATTTATTCTGTCTAAGTGAGAATGGCTAAATATAGAAAATCAGTACATATAACAAATGATAGAAAAATTCATAAAAAGATACCATAAGAATACACAAGAAATTACAAAAGAGAATCTAATAATATATAGCCCATCATTTGCAATGATTAATGTAATCAGTACATAAGCCATATCCAAGATACAACCTCTCAGAGTTTATTTCCTCCCTTGAAGGTAATGCCAAGAAAATTAAGGATCATTAAACCCATATAACTAGTTCTGTGTTCTTAGAAAAGAGGACAAGAAATCGCTTCAGCAAACACTAAGACAACCTACCAAATGTGTTGATACTTCACATTATTAAACCTATTTTTCTGCTACATGACATCAACTTTTCAATTTTCTCATGTCACTACAAATGGGGAAGACACAAATCCAATGAAAGAAAATGTAATTGCAATTTAAACAAAAAAGAAAAAGAAAAAGGAAAAAGAAAATCTCAAGACTTCCAAGAAGACATTCTATTGAGTCTTGAGTAAAATCTGAACTTCTTCCCCATCCCCCCACTAAAAGGAAAAAGATGTGAAAAAACAAATAAAGGGGGAAATTACCATTAGCAAGAGACCTGTGTTGAAGAACAAACCAATCTTGTACATCCCATTAGCATGAGGCACCATTATAGCTCACATGGTGCCCACATAATCCAACTCGTCAACATCCCATCACAGCACAATTATACACAAAGTTAACAGAGTGCTTTTGCGCAAGCATGTTCCATTGAGGAGGCCCTTCACTTGGAACCCATGAATTGAGCTCTATAAAACCTTCACCATGAGTCCGAGGTCCACCGATAACAATAAGCCGATCTCCACATGCCCTAAATGCAAGTCCCCAACCATTCATTGAGACAGCACGCTCAGGCAATGCGCCCACCTTATACCATGATCTTCTTTCCTTGTCATATTTTCTGACCTCTACGTCCACGGCAGCATAAAGTTCATTGTTAACTACAGCTACCAACGGAGGAGCCTCAGCAGCTGCAGGCATCTCATTCTCTGTGGCAGTGCCACTCCGGCCAGGAGACATATTAGGAATTTCAGTCCATTTCTTTGTTTCTAAATCATATTCCTCTCCACATGTAAGAAGCTTTGTTTCACTTCCCCCAATTCCCCCAATAACATAAAATTTTCCATCCATAAACACTGCTGAACACATCTTCCTTGGTTTATTCATGCTCGGCAGTGTCTCCCATTTTTGATTCTCAGAATTATACATCTCTGCGGAGCTCAGGATGTTTCCCTGAGAGTCACAACCACCAGCCAAAATTGCAATCTCCCCACGACTAGCAGACCCAAACAAGCATCTGGGAGCATTCATAGTCATCCCAGAAGACCAAGAATTAGTCAAAATACTATACCTATATATAACATGGGACATCACCTCCTTACCAAATACCAGAAGCTCAGTACCCACAGCCAAAGACTCCTTATCTGAACACATGAAACAATCATTGGAAGGCATTCTAGGTAAATGCATCCACCTGCTGGAAATAGGATCAAAGGCCTCCCATTCAAGCAAGTGACAAGAGAAATACACCCAATGTTCAATAACACCACGTTGCCTTCTCAATTTATATATCTCACCGCTTCTAATTAAAGACCTGAAACTCCTATTCAGAGAAGCTATAGAGCTATAATCAGACCTAGAGCAGCGAATGAGACAGTTGATAGACATGTCACGGCCAATGGAATCAATAAGGGGATCAGAATCTGAAGATTCCCCTGCTCTATCATCATTATCATGTTGTTCACCTCTAGTTTCACGAGAATCTGATACCCTGGTATACTTAATTGGTCGATAATCTTCGTCGGAGCCGTCTAGAGGGTGCTTGCCGCGGCTTGGCCTGAAAGGCATGAAAGACCACTGGGACTCTGGCTGGCAAGAGCTACCAAACAATCTTGGTACCAAACAGGACCGACGACCCTCCAACATGTCTCTGTAATTTGGCCAGTTGAAGCAATAAAACCAATCAACCCAAATCAACTGTCCAAATCCTTCTTTTGCATTTATAGTACAACGAAATAAATCCGCAAATCCAAGCACCTGAAGCCCCCAAAAGCAGCAGTCAATACATAGAATTAGACCCTATGTAGGGAGTTGTATACTAAGAGAATTTGATGTTATATTCTCTTCCCCAGAAAAAAAAAAGTTAGGAATTCTAAAATTCTCGTGTGTTATTATAAATTATGACTTTTTTTGTTTTTGTGTTTTGGGAATTTTGATGTTATATTCTTCATTCCCAGAAAAAAAAAAAAAGTATAGGAATTCTAAAATCTTCGTGTGTTATTTATTAAATTATGGACTTTTTTTTTTTTGGTTTTGGGGGGGGGGGGGAAAATGAAACCCAGAAAACGCCAACGAAGGAAATTATTGGGGGGGAAATGAAACCCAGAAACGCCAACGAAGAAATTATGAAGTTTTCACGGTATTAAGAGAGATATTAAAGAAAATAAAAGTTGTTTCTTTGAAACTGAAGCGAAAAATTTTAGAAAAGTTATATGCTGGTATTTGGTTTCAATGGTAAGAAATGAAACCCAGAAACGCCCAATGGAGAATATCTAGATAGAACCTATGTTTTCTTTAGCTGTAAATTACAAACGTTAACCGATCTGAATTCAATGAATCAAATTAACGATCCCAATAAAAAGCGAAAGTAATAAAACCTTCAAGATCAAAATTTTCAATTTGGAAACGGTCAAATTTCACTGTAATTAACAACCAAGTCAAAAGAAACAAAATTTTCAGCTGAAACAGCAAATTCAGGATTAAACTACTTCCATACAGGAGTACCCAGATCTCAAAAACGAATGAACCCCAGAAAAGAAAAACAAATGATGTCCAAATATCTAACAACTTAACGTTTCTATTGAATTAGATCTGTTTAGAGGTTCGTTAGTCACAAATATAGGATAGAAGGAAATGAAGAGAAAAGATAAAAAAAAAAAAAAAAAAAAAAAAGCAAGAAAAAAAAAAAAAAAAAAAAGAAAGAAAGCAAGAAAAAGAAAAGAAGGAGAAGAAGACGAGGAAGAGAGTAGTGAATAATAACGCAGGGAGGGGCAGCAGGGACTTACGGATTGGATAAGAAGAGAAAGGACTTGATTGGAATTTTCAAAATCTAAATCTCTGTTTCTCTCTCTATCCCTCTCTCTGTTTCTGTTCTTCGCGTTCTTAGTTCTATACTTCTCTCTCTATTAGTCGTCCTTTGGATTCTCTCTGCAAATCAGAGGGAGCTTTGGTATTGGCTTTGAGAGCTAAATCTTTTAGAGGTCCCCTTTCTCTCTCTCTTTCTCTCTCTTATTTTATATAACCATAAAATTAAATAATCTTTCCAAACAATAACCTCTTAATTTATATATATAAAATGTTTACCATATGCCACTAATTCTTCTTTGATTATCTTTTTATTCGTTTCTCTTTTTTTTTTTTATATATTTTTAAAGTGTTAGAGAGACAAACATGGGTGGAGGTGGTGGTGTTGTGGTGGTGGACCTGGTGGTGGGAGGTGGAGCTGGGCCCCTGCAGAAACTAAAAACTTTCCCTTTCTAAAAACCGGTAACCGGTAAGCGGCGGTGGAAACACGAGTTGACTGTGGTGACTGGGAAGGTTTTAATGTATGCTACTATTACAAATAAGAAGAATGGAAGTAAAGCGTCTTGATCCGGTTACCTGTAATTACCAGCTGTGACACGTGTTGACTGGGGGGTGACGGCGAATTATAACTGTCTTTCTAATTCGTTGCATGAAGTTGAAGAGGATGACGGAATGACAGAGGAGGAGGCGAACGCCGTTACCGCTTACGCCTTTTGCCATGCGAAAAAACTACGAATTTGTCGTCTTTCCAGTCAATATTTGGAATGCGATACGGTGTGTCGTAGGGAAAAGAAGGTCTATTACCCTCGTTGGCTTTATGGTGGGGACATTAGGTAGGATGGGATTGGATCATTGAGCATGTCTAACCCTCCAAATTTGACTAGTGAAATCGATATTAATCTCTTTATAATCACGATTTATTTGTTTGAAATGATATTTATCATTTTTTTTTTCCAAAAAGATAAATGATAATATCGTTATCTAATTCATTGAGATGTGCATAAATCACACATCAATCTCGTAAACGCTTAATTAAAACGTTTGGTAATTAAAACGCTATATCCATACATAATTTTGATTTTTTTTTTTGTTCTTTTTAACTAATTACTACTGATCTCTTTACCAAACAAGAAGGTCATGATTATAATTTCATTAACTTACTTATGGTGTACTATTTTTTTTTTTCACCTCTCTGTTTTTATGCTAGAAATGGTCAAAAGCAGATTTAAAGAGAAAAGGACAAAGCAAATAAATGTTTTTCGTGAAGTGTAAATAATTTTTCAAATTATTTTAAATAAGATAATTGAATTTAATTTATAATTTGATAGAACCTAATTTTTGCCCTAAGAATTAAATAACTTTAGTAAATATTTAATTTGTGTTAAAAAAATACACAATTTTTTGCTAATTTTCATTCTTTGTTAACACTTTGGTTTCTAATTGAAAGATCAAATTCTGCATATATTTTCTTAAAGAAATTCGTAATGTGTAAATTCTAGTCACATGGAAAACTCCAATTAGTATCAAGAATGACATTATTTTCCAATCTACTTGTGGAGTGCCAACGTAAAAATAAAATACGAGCTTTTCTTGATTGTGATTTGCGATTGACCATAATTTCCCATCTGCCATAATTGTCCACTTTAACTATTTGACCAGAAAATTTGCACGGGCCGCTTTTTTTTTTTTCTTGATATACTAAATATATTTTTAATAATTAAGGGTGCAGATTTTTCTTTTCTGTTTTTGCTATTAAGAACAATTGGAAAAGGAAAATATAAAGAGGCGGTTTTAATTCCAGAAAAATAGAAGTTACCTATCCGGCAAGAATTAAAAACAAGAGCAGAAAAAGCCAAAAGAGCCACCGCGGCTTGGTTGCAGTTACGTTGGGTATACGTTCTTGGTTGTTAAATTCCATCGACATTCTATAATATAAATTTAAATAGAGAGAAAGTAAGAAGGTTGATCTCATCTAACTTTCGCTGTGCATAGATTCTCAATCATCATTTCAACATTTTAATTATATTTGCTATAACATAGGTATGAGATAGGGTAGCCTCCTGTTAACCTCATCCATACGTAAATAATTAACCCCACCACCGCCACCGGAATATTTTTCAAAATAAATTTTGGTAATTTTGCAGATGATTTTTTAGGCCAACGACCGGAGATGATGACCTAAAATGTAAAAATTATTGTTCTCACTCTAGGCTTCAATGTTTTATACTTTTATTTCAAGAACCGTACAATCACAATTAAACTTTAATTTCAAATTAATTCCGCGTGAATTTATATATTTTTTTTAAATAAAATTTATCTAGATTTTATCCATACATTTACCTACAAAAAAAAATTATAATTAAGGTTTTAAAAAATTTTCTCATTTTTTTTTTCTTAGTGAACGATTAGAAGAGTTTTAAAAATATATATTTATCATTGATTTAGTCTGTAAGTAAGTCTATAAATTTAATCTAAGTAAATTATTTCCCACATTTTATCCCAGCAACTATAACAAATATTTTTTTTTTTTTTATCCTTTATGAACGGCTCAAAATGGACTTTTGTAAATTTGTAGATGGTGCGATTCAAGCTCCATGTTACTTTTCTATTAGCTACTCAATTAGTTTATATGTTTCATGAAAGTTGTTATATTTATTAACTTTTAGCTCTCTATAAATGTTTTATGATATTTATACCCATCACTTTTATAAATTTTTTATTATGCCTATACCCATCACTTATCTTTATCTTATTATCTACTTTCATGCTTTTTTTATTGTTTTTATATTAAACAACTAATCAAACTGTTATTTAACGAACACTTTTATTCTAAATCGCATCATAAACAATTAATCATTAATGGATAATATTTAATAATTAACACTTAACCGCTAGTAAAATAACTAACAGTTAACCGCAGCCTGATAATATAATTGACAATTATTAAAACACCTAATAGCTATTAAAATAACAAAAAATACGAAGCGCGCCATAACATGAAAAAAATTATCTCATATTTATTTAAAGGAATACCACCAAGTTTAAGAATAAAACACAAAAAGCTATAATCAAAATTTGATAACAAACAATATATGGAGTCTATTCGAAGAAAGAAAAAATAATTTAAAAAAGGATAAAAAATAACAAAAAGCTGAAAAAAAAAAAAAAAAAAAAAAAAAAAAGGATAAAAAATAACAAAACTGAAAAAAAAAAAAAAAAAAAACAGAGATAGAGAGAGATGTTAAGTGATTTAAAAGTAAGAGTCAACCCTTCCGTTAAATCTACATGTTTAATTATTAAGTTTAAAAAAAAAAAAAAAAAAAAACAGAGATAGAGAGAGATGTGAAGTGATAAAAAGTAAGAGTCAACCCTTCCGTTAAATCTACATGTTTAATTATTAAGTTTTTTTTTATGAAAAATAAGAGAAAAATATTTCCGCAAAAATTTCTCTCTCGATATAAAAAATTAATTAAAGGATAATTCAGTTACTTATTCTTAATTTTTATAGGATTAAGGTGGATAATCATTTTTTTTTTATTCTTATGAAAAGTTAAAAAATATTAAATTAAAGGCACAAAGATAGTACTAATTATTAATAATGTAATTCCGTTATTATAAATAGTTAAATCCAACAACCTTTAAGTCCTCCATAATAATTTTTGATATATAAAATTTTTAATTTTCTGAATTGATTTACTATAACATTTGAAATTTGATTATATTATAATTCTTAATTTATTCATGAAAAGAACTGGAATTTGGTCAAGAAACCGCAGAAGCAGTCAATAACATAAGGCAAAACATCAAAGATTTGGTCATATTTGTTCTGATCGTAATTATCATTGACCTTGTGTATAAAGCTAATCCGATTCCAAAGCAACCCTTTTTGGACAATATTGTACAAAAATTTAAATGAGGATAGCACTGTCATTTCGGAATGGCGAGCGCCGCGTTTTGAGAACCGTCCAGGCTCCAGCTGGACCGAGAGTGAACTAGACCAGGTCAATGTTAACCCAAGCACGAATATTTGATTAGTTTTTTAGTTTATCCCCTACAGGATTTTGGATCCTGATAACGAAAGTGACTCCCGCCTCATTCAATCTAATCTAATCCAAGGCCAATTACATTTATTAGGCAGTAACCAAACAACAAAAGCATGAAAATATTTTTTTAATAAATGAAAATGTAAAAAAATTGAGAGTCAGCTCTTTGGTGGACGTGGTTCCAAACCGCAACTAGGCGGAAGTGGTCCCACCGACTTTTGTCTACGTACGTCTCTCAACATTCACGTCATCACACGGTCCAAAACAAAGTCTTATAATTATCGCGCGCTTTTTATCTTTGACCGTCCTGATTTGAGAATTCCGAACTTGATAATTTTTTAATTCAATAAATTCTTAATATGTTCTGGTTTTACTTTTTACTTTCTCTGTTTTATTTTATTTATATAATTTGATCAAATATGTATATTAAAAAATTTTTTTAATAAAAATTATTATACTATTTTTTACCCTTAATAAGTCATTAAAATAATAATAAAAATTTTTTATTTAATGAACAATTATAAAAATTATTATAAAAAAAATAATTGATTTGCTAAATTTCATTGATTTGATCTAACTACTTTTGTGTAATAAATAAAAAAAAGATTATTCTGTGAAAAAATTGAAAAATTATAAAGGTATTGCAAAAATTAATACAGTAGAGAATTAAATATTGATTACATGTTGAGCAATAAATTTATGGTTTCTTCAACGTTCCTAATCCACCGAGATTTTAATCAATTTAATCTATGACTGATATTTTGACAAGCTCTGCAAGTTGATAGAGTATTCATTAGAGCTTATCCTTTGGATTATATTTTATTGTTTTATAGAAGCTGAGTTGTTAGCTTAAGGTACGGTACACTTTTCTCGATTAAAAAAAATAATGTATTAAATATTTTACTTAATAAAAATTTTAAGTGTGATTTAAAATAATTTGTTTTCGAGTATTTGATGTAGACAAACAAAGTTAAGATATGAAAATGGAAAAAATGAAAAGAATTGCTTGTGTAATTATTATTTTATTTTTAATATAATATTATTAATCTAAAAGGGTAATTTCGGGATTGGGTGATGGTATGTTGTGTTTTTAAACAGTTAACAATTTTTGGATCGTTGTTTCGTTTTGTCTGTTTGCGACTCTTTGCGTGTCTTCATACATGACGGCGTCGTCGAGGACCGGATTATAAAGTGGGATCCCAAAGGGCAAAAAATGAAAAAACAATAAACAAAAGAGTGACACTCGTGCGGAGCACGTGATATACACAGCATGGAATCGATTACGATGCTGCAAAAGTAGCACGCACTCACACGTGTCAGCAACCGATTTCTAGGTAAGAGCGTGGCCATTGAAGAGTACAAGACATCGCCATGGGTAAGCGAGCCACGTGTCGGCGCACGTGGGCAGCTCTTAGTGGACGCTATCGTTCAAAAAGCCCTACCCCTTTTCTTTATTATTATTATTTTTTTTATAATAAAATCCTCTAATATAATTTTTTAATCGCTAAGTAAATTTATTCTTATATGGCCGCCTAATGTATATTTATGTATTTTTAATTAATGGATTAAGCTAGAAATAGGAGCAGTACTACACATGGGAGAATGTCCGGCTGTGCCGGCTTTTGCTTCCATTGTAAACATAATTTAATGTGAAGACAATGATGATGATTCATATGTTTACCAAATTTATACTTAAAATTGTTAATTTTTTAGGACTTAATTTGGTTTTACAGCACCAATGTCATAAAGGATTCTTTTGTTTTGAAGAAAAAAAAAAAAAGTACGTTCGTCCAATATTTTCTTTAAGCATTATATAATATAGACTTGTATTTTTTTCAATTAGTACATGTTGGATTAATAATTTGTTACATTTAAATAATATTAATTTTCTTAAGCGTTCATTACATGTTATTTCTATTTTTTTAAACAATTATTTGTTGTAAGTAAATATACCCAAAAGCAATGACATAATTATAAATATATAAATAATTTTCTAATCGGAAACATAAAATATCAATCAATAAACATATATTATTCTCATTTTTATTATATTACTCATACTTCAAATTAAATATGATATATTTTATGGAGGGCTGTACGTAGACTAAACTGCATCGGAATACTCAATTTATATATATAAATAAGTGATTTTTAATCCGACCCGATTCAGTAATATATAAACATGAGGGTTATAATTCAACATAATAATAAAAAATATCTAAATATAAATTATGATAATTTAAAAACATTATAATAATATTATAATAATTCTCAAATTATTATTCATTCATATGAAATTTAAAAATATATGTGTACTACAATTTATTTTAATATTTTTAGAATTAAAGTATAAGTTTTATATTATTTATTAAATATTTAACTTAATTAACTAAATATTGATTATACACTAACTATTTTTAAAATTAGAATTATATTAAAGTATGTTTTTAAAGAAGAATTTTGACTATTTATTTATAATTTCCGGAATTATATTAATTTATTATTAACTTTTGGAGGAAAAATATGAATTTCAAATTTTGAACCCATGAACTTACTGTCATTTTATTTTAACCACTTACTTCACTCAATTTAAATGGTTAAAAATTCACTTCTATATTTTTAGTTTCAGTTCATGAATTTGGGTAAAAACCAAACCGTGGCGGTCCGATTTTTAAGACGCTGAATTTGACGCCGTCAAGGTCTATGGTTGGATAAAGTGCTTATATCACTAAAAATAATAGTATAAAATTTTCATATGAACAAATAAAACTTGAAGGGCTCAGTAGTTAAAAATCACAAACTTGAAGAGCTTCTAAATGTCTTTTACCGTAAATATTTAAAAACCATGTTTGGAATGTTGATTACGAAATTCATATTGGAGGGATTATTAACTAAACAATTACTAATTATAATGATAAAAATATTACTACTTGTATATTTTTCTATAAAAAATTAAGAAGAATTAATCTCGTCCATACCTTATAAAATGTGTAAAGATTTTGACATTTTTTTTAACTATTAAAAAAAACTCGCATTCAGACAAAGGTTAAGAGAATAACCCCACGTACTATGATAAGACATTAATTAACAATATCAATCAATTCGAAGAATACTATTTTCATTGTTTTATACAAATCATATAAATATTAGGTCATTATTTAAATAATTACTAACTAACCAATTGTTAAGAGTTGGATAACTCTCTATGTATAAAGAGAGAAAATTATGAGGTATTGATCTGGTTCACATCCTACCTAACGTATAAAGATTTTTACTATTTAAATAAATAATTTTTTTAAAAAATAAATTTGTGCTCTTATTTTTGTGAAAATTAAAAAAAAAAACTCTGAAATAGTGAGGTGTGGAAAGAAAGTTACTACATCACACTGCTTCGACGTGAGAATGAACATGTGGTAGGGGAAAATAATATCACGGGAAATAACAATTTATCATCATTATAAATATTATCTCTATTTTATAATACTTGTAACATTTGAAATTTTATTACATTTGTTTAAGTTACAAGAATAAATTGACTATATTACCTTTAATTTAATATTAATTGTAACACCGCTTCCCGGTCCACCCGTAAACCCGAATGCACCGAGTCGAGATACTACAAACTGGTTGACTGTATGGTCTGACATGCTGAAAACATACTGTATATGGTCCACTGCCGTAAACCCGAATGCACCGAGTCGAGATACTACAAACTGGTTGACTGTAATGGTCCTGACATGCTGGAAACATACTGAATCTAATATCATGCTGAGATTGCTTATAGTAATAATGTACTGAATATTTACAAGACATGATACTAGTTACAAAATGGATTGGGCCCAACTGTGTGCCTCGTACATGCCATAAAAGAATAACAAAATGAGTTTCTACCCTGAAGACCGAGTCTTCTACAGATGAATGGCAGCAGTTGTAAACGGACCCTCTACGAACTAGTCTCAAAACCTGCGATTTAAACAGGTAACTAGCTGAGCAAATAAAGCTCAGTGGATATCTCAACATAAAACAACAATAAGCACACATATAAGCAAAAAGCATTATGTAAGCACAGAAATATATGGCACCTATAGGCTTACCACATTTTGATACTTTCATGATATTCTTGATTACTTTTGTACTGTTTATAATCCTGTATAATTCCATGAAATGTTATGGTCCAAGATATCTGATGGCTCCATAGGGTTAATAGTAAACGAAGTGATAAGATAAACTGTATGAAACTGGGTGAAACTGTAATGCTATAGGCCCCGAAACCGGTTCGCCTATGGCCAATATTGTCCCGTTTTGGTGCCCTAAACGCGGATTTCGGCACCGACGGTTTAATCATATCCAACTCAACGGCCTATAGCCGGAGTCCAAACTGTAGGGGCGCAGATCTGCTATTCTATGTCGGCGACATAGCCTTAATCTACATGGTTTCCTAACCTAAACCTCAATGGAGCTTTAAGATTAGCATGTCACAATGTACACAATAGCAAACATAAATGGTTGCCACAACGTCAATAGTTCATCATATTGATTTGATTTCACCACCATCATATGAATGCTTGTATGTTGTTTTAATCCATGTTCTTATGTTGTATTTTTGTTGTAAAATGATTGGATGCATGCATGTTGAGCAAAGGATTGTAATTACATAGCAAATGAAAGGCAAAAGAGTGTCACAGCATAAGTCGCGACCGCGTATGTGAAAGTCGCGAGCGCGACTTGTGCTTCCTGAGAGTCAGAGAGGTTTCTAGCTTAAGTCGCGACCGCGCAGCACAAGTCGCGAGCGCGAGATGAAGTCGCGAGCGCGCTTGTGGAGTTCGCGAGCGCGTAATGTGCCATTTGAGAGTAAATGCTTGTATGTTGTTTTAATCCATGTTCTTAGGTTGTATTTTTGTTGAAAAATGATTGGATGCATGCATGTTGAGCAAAGGAATGTAATTACATGGCAAATGAAAGGCAAAAGAGTGTCACAGCATAAGTCGCGAGCGCGCAATGGGAAGTTGCGAGCGCGACGTGCTTTCCAGCATGCGCGAGCGCGCGACGTGATTCTGTGCAGTCTGTATTCTTTTGGCCATAACTCTCAATAGCTAATTCCAAATTGAGTGATTCAAAAACGCGTGTCAAGCTAACACAGAAAGGAACAAATAACTCTTCTATGACAATTCCTAATTCCATCATTAAAAGGGTTCAAAATCAAGATGAAGTTGTTGGTAAAATTTCCAGCAAACTATGTTTCCACTTCATATAGTCATCCCCTGTTTTCACATCATATCCAATCTTCTCACTCAACAATAAGCAACATATCATCTCACTAGCAACACCACACAATTTACATGCAAAGAAACTAATAAACAACATGAGATATCAAACCTTGACGTCAAAAGCTTGCTCTGTTTTAGCTTCTCTTTTCTGCAACTTTTGAACTTTCTTCTCCTATTACACAAGAATTCTCATAACTCATCTCCAATAGAACTCAATTAAAGAGTGAATAACATATAACGTCAAGGAATTCTACTTACTTGGAGTGGACTTACTGCGTAACTTGCATGAAAAGTGCAAGGAAATGGAAGGGAAACGTAAGAAGAAAATGAAAAACAGGAAAATAGGAAAGTGAAAATGATAGGAACAATGATAAGGATACGGGTTAGATCTAGAAGAAGTGATTTGGTGTGTAAACTCTCTAATTGGTACCTTCAAATATACAAAGGCTTACACTTCTACCCAAGCTATTTGTTTGGAGCAAAAACAAGTTCCTAAACTTTTCCATGCAAATAAGTCCACTTATCATCCATTCTACCCCAACCAGGTTTTGGAAGTCCTAAACTTTCCATGCAAATAAGTCCACTTATCATCCATTCTACCCCAACCAGGTTTGGTTCAACCCGACTCAACTCAAGAGGATGTTACATTAATTCTCTAAGAAAACTATTAAATTGAAGTGATAAATATTGATCATATACAAATGGTAAACACAAAAAAAATATTTATTACTTATTAAAATAAAAAACGTGACAAGTATTTTGAAATAAATATTATCTCAAGTGCGATAATTTTATGGAACAGAGTCAGTAATTAGTAATTTTATTTGTTTTACATATGTCAAATTATGTTTAAACTCATTTGAGTAGATTTAGGATGTTTATGAACTATATAAAGTTAATTTCCAACAACTATGTATTAAAATTTGCTCACCAATAAAATGTGAGAAGAGAAAGCGGAATTTATTCATTACTAATTTACTATGCAATTTGTAAATATCCATATCTTTAATTAGATTAAGGAACAAAATAATCTTATATTGGAAGAAAGACCAAGAGAAAGGCAATGAGAGAAAGTAGATCTAGAAATTAATTAATGTATAATAAAACCACGGCAATGGCACGTGCATACATCATCTTTATAGACTTGGAAAAAAGAAAAAAAAAAACAATAATGGAAATTAGAAAATGTGTGCATACTCACACACAAAATAATAAAACAAACTTCAAAACCAAGCGACTCCACTATCTCCATCTCCAACCCACATAAAAGATTCTGGCGTGCACTAACCACTTATAATAATCCTTCCTCATGAACCGAGGCATATCTCTCCAATCCCTTTTTGCCACGTTGTAATCACTTATATAAAGACGTGTGGTCATGTGAAGCATTATTGGACGGTGAGAAAGGTGTTAGTGACTAATTGCATACTCTCACTTTTTTTAATTTAATTAAAAAAAAAAATCCCCGAAGGAAAAGAGAAAACAAATATTACTCTCAACATAATACCCTTAGAATAGCAGTTCCTTAAATCGAACTTTATCAGTAAAATTATTATCGACAAAGTATTACCAAAATACTATTCTCGGTTCGATCCTTAATATCCAAAGGCATAAAAAAAAAAGAAAAGAAAAAATATTACCTCTTCTAAGAAATAATTATTAACGGAGACAAACCCCAAATGGAGATTAAAAAGAAAAAGAAAACTCTATTCGAATTATTTCAGATATTGGGTCGTTAAAAAAAAAAAAGCAATAACATTAAGATATATAGTCACGTAGACACTGGGGTTATACAAAAAGAGCCGTAATGGTAGCTAACACGCAACCTAGCCTAAGTTAGATGGGAAATGGTGTCTATAAAATTTTTTTATCCTAATAATATAGCGAGGGAGGGAATATATCTTTCAATAGCGGACGTGTCATAAAAGGTTTAGTTTTTTTGTCATAGACTACACTTCATTTTAGTTAAAAGGAAGAGATGCAAAAGCAAAAGCAATTAAACATTTTGAGCTAATAATTGTTTAAAGAAAAAGAAATATGAGAATAATAATAATTATAAAAAAAAGAGCCTTGTTCTTGTATGTAACTATTACTATTATATAATAATAATAATATTTGTAGGTGAAATGTGTCTCTTTCTAACAACTAATTAAGGATTTTTATTTTTATTTTTTCTTTTTAGTTTTTCTTCCCTACCCTTTTATTATTTTTCTTTTAGTAGCTTTTAAATCGATCTTTGGTGATTGATGGTAGCGGCGTTGTTCCTTGTTTTGGAGTGTAAGAGAAGTGAAATTTGGGGGACTACCCATGTGACATGTATGGTTGTTTACATGACATAGATCGCATGTTAGTTTGGGTTTTATCTGGCAAGGGCCCATTCCAACATCATAAAAGTCGGTTTCCAATGTACCTAAATCATATAAATACTATATTTTCTTTTGCTTATTTTATTAATTATAGTTACAATTCAGTATTAAAAATCAATCATATATAGTCCATAGAAAGAAGTTTTTCATTTTATACCTAAATACATTTTTCCCATTACACTAATTTTCAGGTATAATCTTTTCAAAGCATAAGGCTTAAAATTTTTTACCTTTTCAATAAAACTGTGAAGCTATTTTTTTATTGTACTGTATATAAGCTGATTGGAAAATATTTTTGACGAATACGGATTTGACAAATAAAATGCTACGAATGTATTATACTATTCTTTTATTAGCCCATTGATTTTATCTAAAACCCTAAGAAAAAAACAAAGGAGGGCGGACCTCAAATTCATCATATGTATATGAATTTAATATTTCAAAAATCTGGACGTTAAATATTGATATATAAATTATATGTATGTGTACGCAGAAAGCTATGAGAATATATATTGTAAAGCTAAAATGGAAGTTGGTTGATGCAAGGAGCCATCGAATGATAAAATATATAAAAGAAAAATAGAAAATTGATAGGAGAAATTAAGTCAACAAGCATAAAAAGCCAAGTGGAAAGGTCAGCAAAAGAGACGTATTCTTTGTGCCCTCTCTTTCATTTTCACAAGAAAAAAAAAATAAAAAATGGAATTATCTACAAAAAAAAAAAACATTGTTAGGCAAACGTCACATTCACTTCTTCTTCTTCTTTTTTTTTTTTTTAAAAAAAAAAACAACTTAAATTTAATTATTTATTAGTTTTATTTTTGCAAAATTAAGATAAACTCTCTTCTACGTGTACATAGTCGTAAAAGATAATGTAACTTTATGTCTTCTTCATATATTATAATTTTAGTATATAATAAAGAAAGAAACAAGAAATCCGTGAATTTCGCCTAACCAAAGCAACCGACTTCGATAAGGAAGAGAGAAAAAAAAATTAAAGAAAAAGTTTTAATTAAACATTTTTGTTATTAAATAAAAAGAAAACACTAATTAACGACCACATTCATGACAATGACTTTGGTCCATTAAGGGAGTGAGAAAAGATATGCAGTGTGCATAAAATTTCAAAAGCATCTTTGATTTTTATTTAGCATTGGCTAAGCTTCATTCTTTGTTTTTGCTTTCTTCTCTTTCATATTATTTAAATATAACATTTTCTTTGTTGGCTTTCACTTCTCCAAAAAGCCAAAGATTTAGATGCTTTTCTTCCTATTAATGATATGACTTAGGACATTGCCCCTAGCTACCAAGTATCACTACCAACCAAAACTCATTAAAAATATAAAATTAAAAACTTTTATTTTATTCGGTAAAATTAATTATTTTAATAACCGCAATCTGGTTCAATAGTTATTAATCGTTTCATCAAACGTTATAGGATTAATATTTCATAATCTGTTCTTTTAAATTTTAACTAAATACTACATCACTTAACATTATAAATATGAGAAATAACGACTCAAAATTATATAAATTCAAAACACAGTTCAAACATTATTACTCGATGACAAAAGTTTAACATCATTAATTAATATTTCTAATTTTAGAATAATATGGAATTAATACTTAAAATATCAAATTTTTGTTTCACACTATGAGAAAAAAAAAATTAAGATCTTAAATTTTAATATTTAGCCCTCACTTTTAATAGTTGTCAATGAAGAATCTTTTAGGCGTGTGAGACACTATATTGCAATTGGCTCTGGTTTTACTTATTTTGGATATAGATGAATTTGATGATTTGTATTATTATTATTCTTTTATTAGTGAGCATATTGCATGTTCATCACTGCAAATTGTCAAACAAAATTCTGTGGATTTTATTTAAGTTTTCGGACACGTGGAAAGATCTTGGACGTGGAGGATTAGTTGGGCTAGTTGTGCATGTGGGCCTCTTTTCCTTTCTTTGGTGTAAGATTTGATGTATCAGTGTCGCACAAGGTCACAAGCATTATTAGAGGTGGTGCATATAGAACATTAATCTGTCAGCAACGGCCCATCTTACTGATTAAAAATTAAAAATCTTATCTGTTTTTTTTTTTTTTTCCCCCTAATTTCTATTTTCTAACAAAACTTCCATTTATTTATTTATTTAATTTTACAAGCCATGTTCTTGCAATCATTTCATTTTTATTTTAGCATTTTTCTTGCAAGATCCAATCATATTATGCCACGTCTCCTTTCTATGCGATAGCTTGTGAAGCTTAGTCTAATCATGCGATATGGGTGGTAATTGCAAGATTTTGATAGATAAGGCAATGATTTAGACCCTTCTCATCATCCATTTTTCTTACCGTGAAAATTGTAATTCTTCACGTTATATTATTGAAAATATTTTTTCATTATTTTCGTCGGACCCACTGTAAATGAAAAACTATAATATCCTTAAAAAATATTTTAACAGTTCAAATACTGTATTAATGTCATACTAAAAATATAATTATAAATATACACAAGACGCATCAGACAAAAGTCAATGTTGATTTGTTTTGAAGAATTTAATTTTAATTTGTCTTGTCAAATATAACAGAAGCAACATTTGCAATATTTTACATAGTGCTCTAGGGATATTTCAGCTTGGGGTTAAATTCATACTTCTTAGACATCTTTTTAGGAATAAAAAGTTGGACACTTCACATTGATGTGTATGGTAAAAGAAGAACCTAATCAATTGATGTGATAAGCAAATGCATGACCTAATTACTGTATTACATGGAACAAATAAAAGTTTTATTAGTGTAAGCAACTAAGGATTGGTAAATATAACCCTAAAAGGGATTGCAAAGAGTCTCTCAGTGGAAATAATTTTGTCTATATGAAGAAAATTATTGTTATCTATGGCTTCTTTTGTTTGGTTCTCTAATTGATCACATGTTTATGATATTATTATTATTATTATTATTATTATTATTATTATTATTATTATTATTATTACATCAAGACCAATTCTATAAATCACTATTGTCTGTGTTCTTTTCAAACTAAGTGTGCTGTGAAAATTTATGAATAAAACTTTTAAAAGTCTAATTATGTGATAAAACACATTGTAAACAGATAATTATATTTATGACTCGCGCCGTAACTTTTTTAATGTCTGTCAAATCAAATCGAATAATATTCACATAAACAGTCATCTATTAAAACACGAGATGATAAAACTTTTAAAGAGAAAGAAAAAAGTGAGAGGGGCCTAAGAGGCTAATCAGTGTGAATGTTTAATCTTTTATTAGTCAGTTCATCAGTCAGATAGATAAGGCTTTAGTTTGGATAAAGAAATGTTCAAATTAAACTTTTCTTAATCTATCCTGTACAGTACAGAGTTGAAAAACTTGCAAGCCTCCTTCTTCCCTTTTTCTTCCTTCTTATTCACTTATTTTCTACAATTGCCTCTTCCACGGATATGGTAGGCAGCTAAAGATGAAGGTTCCCTTTTTTTTTTTTTTCTTTTTTGGCGGGTGATAAGAGTTTAGATTCCTAATATTTTGGGTCACCAATTAAAGAGTCAGAAATTGAGGCATAAGTCAAATAAGAAATTGCTAGGGTTAGGGTTATGGATGTGATACATTTGATTGCAAATTAATGAAATAAAGTTGACAGCAGATGTTGATTGGCTAACGACTACATAATATGGACCAGATGAACCTAAGCCACAATTTAGGGGAATTAATACTGTTATATGCAGGTCCAATTTTGAATTTGGACATAAGATTGTGCTTAAACCCACATTTTCTTGGTACATGCATGATTAGACCATTACCTAAGAAAGAAATGTGCAAAACACTACTAGAATCAGGTTCTGTAATAAGGAGCAATAATAATGATAGTAAAAAAAAAAAAAAATCCTTTGATTTTGATTGATGACAAATTGTGCAATTAATGCCCAAGAGATGAAATGTTTTGGAATAAATACTACCATCATTGCTGGCCAAAATTTGATCACATATCTTGCTTTTCGCTCTCTCTCTCCCTCTCTCTTCCCCTGTCTTACATGTGAAGCAATATGTACTTATTAGGTGGCTCAATACAATTATGCAAATAAAATTAGAATTTAAGCACACCTCAAAAGTAAATTTGAAAATCTACATATTACAAAGGAAGATTAATATAGTGCACGAAACTATTTATATATTGAGTATAAATAAGTCTTATTTGTTAATAAAGAAAAACAGTACATACTCAGTTATATTTAATATGTAACTAAATTAAATAATTTTAAAAGTTTATAATTTTGTCACTTATATCACTTAATATTTAAATTTCAAAACCTAAATTAGGAATAAAAATAGTTCAATTGAGATCACTGTTTGGCAGTCTACTTGAAAGGAATCGATAAGACTAGTACTGCGATAACAGTTTATATAAAATCCATCGAGTTATGGTTTTGAATCGATACTAATGATTCAAGTGCCTGGAGTCTAGGCAAATCCATTTTTTCCCAATGATCATTTCATTATGAAAATAAATCTTTTTGTCAAATTAATAACTTGCACTGTTCATTCACCAATAGTAATCATTGCATTTTTTATTTTTCCAAATTTTTACATGCTGGAATAACATTTGAGTTATCTTTTAAAATTTGACTAATACTGAACGCGTTTATATTATTAGAATGATTTAAATATTTAAAAAATTGTCTCTAACTTTTACCTACTTTAAATGACTCTTGACTGAACCAAATTTAAAAATTATTTAAATGTGAATTAACCTAACTTGACCATTTGATTAATGATTTTTTTCTAATATTTATTATTTGAGCCAATTTAGGCAAAATTCTAAATCTATTTGGTTGGACAAGCTGTGCTCTTGTGTGAGGATAAAAAAATCATGAATTCTCATAAGAAAAAGTCTTCCTTTTAGGAAAGGAGAGCCGAGGGGAGACTTTTTAATGGGCTGTGACTTGGGCCTGCTATTTATGTTTCGACTATAGATCAAGCTAATTAAAGGACTTAAGGCCCATTGACTATGGACCAAGTCCAGGTTTCTCTAAGCCGCCCAGCCCATATCCGTAGTAAGGCTCGTCGTTAATTCCTGATACTTTAACAGTTTGCTGACTTCCCAGTTTCAGATCAGGCGCCAAAATTGAGCAACTAGAAATGTGGATCGCCGGTTGCGTTTGTTTGGCATTTGTTGTCGCTGTTAGTGCCTTGCCTCAGGAACCGAAGCTTGGTTCTGCTCGTGTCGTTTTCCAGGTTTTGCTTTCTCTGCTCTATCGTGATTTTTGTTGCTTACGCTTTATAAATTTCTCCTCCTCAAATTCCTTAATCCTAATTATATTTCATTTTTTGACATTACTTTTGCAAATAACTTCTGATTTTAGACTAATTATGGCGACATTGAGTTCGGATTCTTCCCTTCCGTGGCGCCCAAAACTGTAGAACACATTTTCAAGCTCGTTCGACTTGGATGCTATAATACGAACCATTTTTTTAGGGTATTTATTAATAGAACCTTCAAAAGAAATAGAGGGTATAGTATTTGGTGTGGTAGTAATGAGAAATTGTTTATTTCAGGTTGATAAGGGATTTGTAGCCCAGGTGGCGGATGTTGTAGGTGGACGATCTGCCCCAATGAATGAAGAGCAAAGAAAGGAAGCTGAAAAGACTGTCATTGGCGAATTTAGTGATGTTAAGCATGTGAGAGGCATTCTTTCAATGGGGAGGTGATTTCTTCATCATACATTTTTTTAGCATTTTAGTCTTGATCACTTTCTTTTCCATTGCTAAAATTCAAAGCATGTCCTTGTTTCACTGCTACTTTAACTTGAAAAATAGTAGAATCTTGGTTGTTGTGTTTTGTCTACTAAATGATAAAACTGTGTGCTGTATTTGTGTTTATCAAGTTAACTGTGATCAAAGCAAAGTGATGAGGGTTGAAAGCCAATTTTTGGTAAAATTCAATTAGATATTGCTAGGGGAAGAGCTCTTTTGGTAACATTGGTTTAATATACTAAAACAATTTTTTATTTTCTTTGATGGAGATATTCTGATCCAAATAGCGCATCATCTTCGTTCTCAGTACTTCTTGGAGATGCACCTCATCTTGATCACCAGGTATGCTAGTTTGACTTGCCAAATTTTGTTTCAAAAATTATTTCACTATGTCAATCTGATTATGAAACTGTTAAGTTTAATCTCTTCAGTATGCAATATTTGGCAAAGTTACTAAAGGGGATGACACACTGATAAAGCTTGAGCAGCTACCAACTCGTCGCGAGGGAATCTTTGTAATGGTACTCTTCTGTTATGCTTTTAGTCTAGTTATGTTCAGTTGAATTATATAGTAATGGAATATCTGTGAATCCTTCCAAAAAATGTAAACGTAATACGAGAACTTGTCTGCAATTTTGCAATAATTGAAAATTTTCCGCACTTGCACATTCATAAGGTCTCTGCAATTATGAAAAATTTTCAGATAGAATGTTAGGTAGCAGTAATGCATGTATCAAACCTGATGCTTTTTTTTTTTAACCATCTGATGTACTTATGCAAGTACAAATTCAAGTGCTTTTTCTGGGATGTTCTTTCTTCTTAGTAGATTATATTGACCTCGAATTATCAACCATGTGGCCACTGCTTCTTCAGCACTGAGCTAATTATTTTCTGTTTTCTCCCCTCTCTTTTTCAGCCAACTGAGCGCATCACAATTCTTTCATCGTACTACTATGGTAAGCATTAACCATGTTTAATTAAATTGTTGATAGTATTTTATTTTTAGCAATTTCTTTTTAACATTTATAGAATTTAAGATGGTATAGCAAATGATCCCTTGAGCTTGAGATGAGGACCCTTTTTCACCCTCCAAAAGATTCTATTTATTAGTGGTTATTGTGCAGGGTTAATCATGTTATCAATGTTTAAGTGCTCCAACTGGCCTTGTTTGTATAAGGGTTTTCGAAATCATGAACATCAGAGTAAGGATATGGTTTTCCATATAAAATTTTGAGTTAGGCGAGAACAATCTTTGGAAAATAACAAGCAATCCTGTGGGAAATTCCTTAATGAATTTGGTAAACCATATAGAGAGCTACTTGGACTATGGTTTTTTTTTTTTTTTTGAGAAATTACTTGGGCCAACCATAGTAGTTGTTTGAATTCTATGAGACTCATATCTCTTGATGCATAAGTATTGGTTTCTTTGTGAATATACCTCTGGAACTTTTTGTTTGTGCTGTGTTTGTTATGAACTTATGTACTGATCTCATTCTTAATTTCTTACAGAAGTATTGGGACTTGTTCATATTATTAGCTAGGAGCAAGGCTAGATACAGGCAACCGCTTAGGTTCAAAAGAATTTCCCAAATAGCAAGTACTTCAGTATTGTGAACAGAAAAGCCCATGTGCATTAATAATGGCAACCGAGACAGGCCATGCGTAGGATAGTTTAAGAACTTATTCCAGTCGGTTAATTAAGGGTATCTAATTTGTAATAGTTCTCCCAAATCTTAACTCATATACTTTAAGAAGAAGGATTCTATTTTACATTGTTGGAACTCTGAAGTGTTCAATTTATGACAAGTTATGCGGGGGATAACTTGATTTACACCCAAATGGTTTGCTTGAATGACAATGCTTATATGATTAGCAATAAGACTACTTGATGACCATAGTATTTTGAAAAGAACCTTGAGCACCAAAAATCTCATTAAAATTAGGTAAATAGCAAACCGTTAGTTATAAAAGAAAAAAAAAAAAAAAGAAATACAAACATTGGAAATATGTTCTTATCTTTAGCATAATGGACTAACTTCTTCAGATTTTATTAATTGAATCAAGGCACAGAGTAACATGAAGAGAGATGGGATGTTCCTATAGGTGTGCATGTGCACTTATGTGCAAAAGAAGTTTATGTGCAGATTTGAAAAGGTCAAATACAACTAGAGGAGAGAACAGAAACATTACATGGGTAGTAAGGAGTTTTAAGGGAGAGTTTGACCAGTCTTGAACAAATAAGATAACTGATTTATCCTTGCACGTAAAATGTCTAAAATCATATGAAATTTAAGAAAGATGAGATTTATGTATCTCTTTTACAGGAAATCTTATCTTAGAATTCACTAATATAGCTGAGTCTAATGCCTAGGAATTGCTCAAGATATAATTAATACAGAGGGATACCTATTAAAATATCATGAATAAATCATGCTATGTTGTTATAATTAGCAGCCAGCTAAATGTAACCAGTAATCTTACTAATCAAAAGACATCAAGATGTTTTCAGCTCAAATATAAGAAGCATGTTTGAAGTGTATTATATCATCTTAAGGACATCTGCTCAAATTTCTTTATCGACAGAAATTAGCATGGCTAATTTGGTACAAAGGTTTTTTTACTGATTGTTGTTCTTCTTTAGATATTGAGATAGACACATGTGAAGATGAAAGATCGATTTTGAGAAGGAGACTTGCTGCATCTGCTGTTGAAATTGAGAGACAGGTAATTAAACATATTAGTGTACTTGGAGGAGAGGTGATGTTTTTTGAATGAACTATTCCTCATTTTGTGTCAATATGCAGAGGATGAAATGCTTCCCGTGATTTTGTTGGCATGGTCTGGGTCATCAAGGAGAAATGCTATGTTTAATGTAAGTTATGTAGAGTTTGTGTTGTTTGTACAGAGTAAAAAAAAGAACTGTGTGCTATTTTCCAAAGAAGCAACTTTACAACCCGTGAGTTTTTTCGACTGCCAATAAAAATAAATAAAAAAAAAAAAGTTATCTTATATACAAACTAGATTAAATGCAAATCTACGTGTTTAATTTGTTAATTTTGAGACTAAAATTTGAGAGCCTGAATGTTAAATGTTGGGTCTGGTGCATCTTGCATGCATGACTAACTTTTCAAAAATTTTATCTGTTTTTTACCTCAGTTACCAAGTTTTAGTTTTCCTGAAATTTTCCAAATTTTCAATGGTCATGGAGAAAGGTGAGGTTGAGCATTGGAATATTTGAAGTGCATGATGCACATGCCATTTAGGCCCATTAGAAAGCTGAATCGAACATCAGAAGGTCTGAGACATCAGAGAGGTGAGTTTACATGAGAAAATTGAGTTATTTTCTCATCCGAAATGAACATGGAGGAAGCCTGAGCTGAATATAAGAAACATTGAGTCACATGAAATACACGCAGTTTTCAAAACCTAGAGTAGCATGCAGCTAAATCCAGAATTGTTGGAAAGAACCCGAATTTTCCTTTGTAACATTTGTTTGGTATGATTCATTGACTTTAGGTACTTAGGGCCCTACAATAATATGGTATTAATAATCACATGGTTGATCAGGTGCAGGAAGCTATGATTTAGAGACAATGACTATGACTACCTTTCATTAACCGTTTCATTTGTCTGAATTATTGTTTGCACCACATAATATCACCACCAATCTGAACATGAGTTTTCAAATTCCAACTCACAAAACATGACATGTGCTGCCTGCCTCAGGTGTAACCAAACTAAGTTTTTGATTAGTTAGCAGAAAATGGATTTTCTGTTCTCTATTGATGCTTTGCATATGCTGAATCACTCTCCTTTTTTTGTTTGTTCGTTAGTTTTTGTTTTTAAGCATTTAATTATTGAATTCTTTACTCTTACAATTGAAACTTCATGATGAAAATTACTATTTGGCACTTGAGTTGCAAACAATTGGCTTTGGTAACATTTCAAGATACAGTGCTTAGTTGTTCAAAATAATAATTTAATATTGAAAATTAAAATATCTAGTTATTAAAGTACGGTCCTTTATTCTCTAGCTGCCAATAATTAACTGCTTGCCTCATATTGTATTGCTGTTAGAAATTAGAGTATTCTTGCCAAAGATGAGGCACTATTTTCATTTTTTCATATGCTAAGTTCTCGAGTTGGGGCTTGTCTTGCCATTATGAAATGATTTGATATAGATATATTCGTGGCTTTCGTGGAGATTTATACGCTTAACTGTCTTCGAATAGAGACAATAAGGGAGCAAAGGGCACATGATACTGGGAGTTTTACCCCTGACTGATGACATTCACTCGCAAAGTTACCTAGATCATGTGGCTCCTATTATCACCTTTTGACAAATGATTCCCATAATTTCATGTTTTTACTTCGCTGCTTTCTATGTCATTTTCAGTCTTAGGATGCATCTTTTCAGGACTTTCAGATAGGGATATTCAATTCCAGTTTCGGTTTGATTTTTTGAGAAGAATTGGAACCAAATGATTTGAATCTCACTTTATCTGAATACTTATTAGTAAATAGTAATGAAATTTTTATTTTAAATAACAAAAATATGATAGCAGTTCAAACTAAATAGTATATTTAAATAAATATTTACAAATCTGTTTTTGGTTCGTTTCCAACTTGGTTCAAGTCGGTTCTTGGGTTTAGTTCAGTTTACGAAGAACCGTCGACGCAGCTACTTGCAAATATCGTCAGTAAACCGTACAGGGAGCATACCACATGGCTCAAAAAGAACTTGATATTTCTTTTTTTTTTAACTTCAAACACTTGCGTAGATACATATTAGAGATATTACATCGTATAAGAATTGACTCTACTTTGTGTGATTGAGAAATAAAGCCTCTAGCAATTCCATTGAGCCACGAAACAAATTTTTATATTTGAACATGAGCTCATCCATATTAATCCTTGTTCATCCGAAGGTCTTATTGTTCTTCAAAGTGACTCGAGAAATAATGTTTTAGAGACGTTGAAAAATTTTAAAATCTGTTGAAAGATGGGTAAAATAAGGTTAAAAAAAGTTTGAATTTTAATGTTTATTACAAATGTAAAACATGTTTTTGGCCCGTCAGAAAATTTATCATGGATTTTAAGTTTTGGTAAATGAATCAATTATTTAATTTTTATAATTTTATCGTCACATAATTTTTTGTTAAATTTATTGTAGGATGTATATGAATTCACACATAGAAGGTAAGGTATGATTATGGTATTTTGCTAATCTTTATATTTCAATTTCTTCAAATAAAACAAAATAATATTACTAAACTTCAACCCTCCCAAATATAAAAAAAATATCATTATCTCATCTGACCATATAGTACTTTATCTTATTTTAATAAACCTTCCCTCACCTTATCTAAACAAACCTTAGTGTTTAGGTCTCTAATAACCTTATTACCGGCTTTGATGAATTTAACGATTGGTGGATATTTCTAACTGTTATAATTTAGTTCATTAACTGTCGGTCATCAACAATTAACCTTTGGACAGACGTGGAGTGTTTGGCTGAACAGCAATGAACTCAAATGGAACCAAGTGGATGAAGGACCTTATCATGTGGTTACTCGAGCTAGAAGTATGCTCGCATCTTGGAAGAAAGCTCAGCTGAAGCTGTTAGGTTCAGATATAGGCATCAATGCTTCTGCAGGTAGTCAATAGCTTCCACCACCTACTGGCACTTTGAAAATAAACTTTGATGCCGCTCTTCTCCCATCTGCCGGCCATGGAGCTGTCGGTGCTGTACTCTCAAACTGCCATGGCGGATTTGTATGAACAACAATATCTTCATTGCACGGTTGCTCTTCTCCAGCGGTAGCAGAAGCTCAGGCGTTAAGAAAGGTATTAACCTAGGTGCTGTCGGAACACCCTACTCTGACGATTCAGTTTGAGACTGATTGCCTTCAAGTCTGTTAAGCTACGAGGAGTTCTGTCCACGACTGGTCCGAGTTTGGTGTTGTCATTTCTGAATGTAAACTACTCTTAGTCCAATTGCCTAATGTTACATTGGCTTAGATTAGAAGACAAGCAAATGATATAGCACATGTGTTGGCTAAATCCGTCCCTAGTGGAGCTTGTTTTCAAACTTGGGATAGTGCTCCCGCTTGTATTGCTCGTTTCTTCTCTTATTAATATAATCCGTAATTCAAATGTCAGAAAAAAAAAAAAAAACCTTTGGACAGACGTTATAGTTGCGAACTAAAGGTTTACTTTATTTTTATATTTATAATTATTTGTTCATATCAGCAAATTCAAATTTATACACCAAACCATATTCTAATCGTAAATGGGTAAATGCACGTACCATTTGGCAATAGATTTAAATTTGAATTTTTTTCCCTAAATATTTTTTTAAAAAAAATCAAGTCTAATGTAAATATGGTACAGGTTTAGATTAGTGATAATAATAATTTTTTTTTTTAAAATCTATTTGCCAAAATTAGAAAAAAATAATAATTGGAGCTTTTTTTGTCATTATGCTTAAAATAAAATAAAACTACAATAATGACAAAATAATTTTTGGTGTAAACCACCGGTATCCGGATCCTACTATTAGAGATTTCCAATCCAGCTCGGGGTTTAGTTACAGTTAAAGCTCCTCACCCCTCCCTGTAGGTGCGTTTAATATGAATCGAATCTGTGAATTCTTTCTACATGTCTAACTTACCTTATCAATTGAGTCACAACCTGTAGGTATGGCAAAATAATTTTTGAGCACTTGTTCAACATGTAAAACTAATTTATCATTTATATGTTTCTTTTTCAAAACAAAAGCATGAAAATCAAATGAACGAAGAGGCCAACCGTGACGCACTAACTTCTTGTTTCTTTCTTTTTTCCCCCCTCAAGTAAATTCTCGTTCTGCTTTTTCCATATCCCTCATATAAAGTTCTTCCAGAGATTAATTAAGGATATAAATCATTACTTAAATTGTACTTATTTGATTCTAAAATAAGTTTGTATGCTTGGGAATGTGATTTTTATTATTGACATCATTTTTAACCCTCAATTTTTTTTCTTTTATATATGAAGATGGATAATGTAATCGATTGCTCAAAGACTCTTATTTGTCTTTTCATAACAAACTTGAATTGAAAAAAAAAAAAAAAATAAATAAATAAAGGGAAGGACTAAGGAGCAAAAAGAGTTGCTGTAAATAATTGAAATGGATAACCGAAGGGTGGGATGTAGGCTGCCTTTGGATTGTTGCAGAATTAGGATGCATCACTTGAGGCTCTCAATTGTCTGATTTTAGAAAAATGGGAACAAACCCACATGCTTATGTTATGTTTTGCATTTAAATTCTTAATGGTTCGTTCTAAATGTGGCTAAGCCTTAGTCTGGTCAATTTAGAGACTTTGACTTCTAGATGTACGAGATAGACAAACCAAACAGCATAACATTGACAAAAAAAAAAAAAAAACCATAATGCCCTGCTAAAGTTTTGATTTCCAATTTCTATAAATTTATAAAGTATACTTTTGATTAGAAGAGTTGATAATTTTATTTTTGCAATAACTTCAACGTTTCATTGATTGATTAAGTTGATACACATGTATCCCATGTTCAAATTGTATTCTTTCTTCAACTTCTTATTCTAATTCGAATAATATGCTTGACTGAATTTAATAGAATGTTAAAATTAACGTGTGATTACCTTCTCATTTAAATAAATAAAGAAATAATATAATTATAACTTATATATTTATCCATAGTTCAAATACAACCTGTCAATCCAAATATTTATATATTTTGATTAATCCTAAATAGAATGAAATATTTAAATAGTTTAAATTTTAAAGAAATTAAAAGTGCTCTATTATTTTTTTTTCATCACAATATTATATTCATATAATATAAAATATATATTGTATTTTATGCTTAAATTTTAGATTATTCCTTCGCTTGATTGATGGATAATGCACAATGCAACTTATTATAAGTTCCGTGGATCAAATTTATTTGGCAAATTCAGAGAACCAAGGAGCAAATTTATGATGGGGTTGGAAGATTGCCAAGATCGTGGGATATAGAAGAAGAAGAAGAAGAAGAAGAAGAAGAAGAAGAAGAAGAAGAAGAAGAGCTTATTATAATTTAATTGGTCGGCAGAGAGTTGTGAAAGCCCATCCTTATGGTTTGTGCTAACATTTGACGACATTTTCCATCTTGATATTGTCATGTGAGTTGTTTTGTTTTTATTTGTGCAACTACAAATCAGATAGGTCTAGAGTATCCAAGGATCCCTTTTGGACTTATATGTATCACACCCATTTCATATTTATCATGTTCAATCGTTCATGCCCTTTTTAGTGATTTAACTCCTCATTCTTTATATTATTATTAAACTAAATAAATAAATATTCAACTATTAATTTGTTTAATTAGAAAAGCTTAGGAGCTTAATGAAAAAGGAAAATACTAGCTATTAATTAGTTTGATAGTATTGCAATTTAATTTGTTTATTCTTCTGCAATTTGCAATTTTCAAATTTCAATTGATTTATCTAAAAACCATGAATGCCCCTTGCCTACTATTTAGTTTTAATTGATTTATCTAATATATTAAATCTGATAAACTTAATCATGATTGCAAGTTAATTGTTGGATGAGCATTTAGTGCTTCAATTCTTGGCATTTCAACAGTATCGACAAACTTACTTTCGGTTCATATAAAAAAAATTATTTATTATATTAAAGACAATGCTTCACACAGATTCTGTTTTTGATTTTGCTTTTAATTAGTATTGCTGAAGAATAATAATATTAATATTTATAGAATAATATTATTTAAAAATAAATTATTATTCAGTACATAAATTTCTCATATTTAAACAGAATCCACTTACATATGTATCACATGGATAAACATGTAATCGGGATTTACATCTTGGAGTATATATCAAAGAAAATAAGAAATATGCATGTTAGAATATGCTTTCCACTGCAATACAATAGTCCAAGCAGGGAGCAAAGCAAGTACATGTACAGCTATCCTCTAACGTGCTTTTGCATGGCTGAGTCATGACATGAGCAGTCCATAATTCGATATTCATTCTTAGCCTAACTCTCTCTTCTTCAAAGACGTGATGTTTGTTTTCTTTTTTAAGCTTTTAACTATTTCGTGTCTGAAATTTATTGGCGTAATAATTCAGATTCACACCGAGCAGACTTACAAAGGGAATAAAAAATTCTCTACCGAGAATTTAAAATGATTTCAGAGTCAACACTTGAATTCAAAACTTCTAATTAGTTGAATTTGTAGTTAGTTGCAATTTGGTTCAATTTTCAGATGATATATAATTTTTTTATTAAGATCATTGATTATGATTAATCAAACAGAATATAATCAAATGGATTCCTTAATTCATACAACCGTACTAAAAGAATCAGCTAATAACTGAGTCTGAATCTAGGATTTTGATTATATCAATTAAGTTGGACAATTATTTATTTATTATCACTATTAAAATGATTCTTCATCTAACTTAGATACAACTATATGAGTGTTTATTTTAACGTAAATAATAAAATGATGCACTGAACCATTAATGCACAATTAAGAATTAATACAAGAAAACAAATTAATGAACATTCAAACTTTGGATTCCAATATTTGATTGCATGTTTTACAGTTCTTGCCATCTGACACTCACCAAGCACCATTCAGAACGAGTGAAAAGATACATATAATATAGATAAAATGATCATCCCAGCTCACATCGACAAGGTGCTGTCTTTTACACAGACTTTCTCTGATCTTTGCTTTATATATTTTTAATATTTAGTCCCATAATACCTACAAAAAATAACAGAACTCCGTACATTTCATGAGCTATTTGATAGATGCTTAATTAATTAATTAATTAATTAATTACTAATTAATTGACAGCTAATACTATATAATCCTAAACATTGCTACTGTCATTAATTTGTTTGTATCGATTATCCCATTGAAACAAATGAAGCAAAAACACGGAAAAGAAAATGAAAACGCAGTTTTAGTTGTTCTTTTTGACAAACAGCTTTGCTGCCAGCTAACTAATAACCCTATTTGGGCAGTAATAGAAAATATATGTATCTGGACATCATATTTTAGGTAGCTGAAGGGAGCAAGAAAAGGCAAGTAACATAGACATAACATGCATATGGATATATATTTGGTCATTCAAGCAAAAGAAGAGGAAAGGGTTTGAGAGAGTTTTTTGCGATGAGTTACAAAGAACCTGGCTATACGACTACGTTGGTATGTGATAGCTGTTGTTGACGAAATTCATGAGAACATGCACGTACACAGTCGACCTATACAAGTATGTTAAAATAAGGCCATGTAGCTTATTCCAGTTTTTTTAACACGTGAGTGCGTGTGTATGTATGTATATTTTTATTTCAATTAATTTGACTCTAAATCGAATTTAATCTCATAATCTTATAATTCTCGAACAACGTTATTATTATAATCATCAAATCTAACTAGTCTTTTATAATATGAATGTGTCTTCTTTTTTTTTGATTAATTTAGCTTAGACAAAAATTTAAATTCATAGTCTTATTGTTATCATTTTTTCAATGTAAAATATAGTTGGATAAAATTGAATGGTATTTATTTTTTCAAATTGCATATGTATTCTCGCATTTAAGCCGAAAATATTGTATGCAAAATGATATATTCTCAATAATGACTTTCGAACTTAACTTTGTAAATAAAATTCGCCTGAAAAATGAAATCAAGTTTTTAATGACTTATCAGTTTAGTTTATATTTTATTTGTTTCATTTGTTGTTTTCTTTGTATTAATTCGGTGAATGGATAAGTAGGGTTGTTTGTTTGTTTCAAATTGAGCCCTAATGTACAAAAAAAGTCAAATATAGTTTTAAGGAATCTTTTTGATTGTTTTAACATTAGAGTTTTTAATAATTAGAATAAATGATTTCTCTTAATTAAAGCAAGGATTAGAATATGAAAATAAACAACAACATGGGGATTTTTCTCAATTTAAAATATCACCTCTAATCTGCATGATTCATGTCACGCTCAAGCTCTATTTATCTTCTGTTATTTGAACTTAATCTTGTGTCTTAGGCGAGTATTTTTACAGTCACCTTTATTCATTTTTTATATTTTAAAATTACCCAAACTTAATCTTGTTGTGGCTTTTTAATCTCCAAAATACAAAAAAAAAAAATAAATAAATAAATAAATTAAATTAAGATCTAAGAGCAACTAAGTCAGCTAATATGCATATAATCCGCAAGAAATCAAAGACTTGGACGAAATAAGTTAAATGGGCATGCCTCACGAACTCATTCCACTGCTCACATGTCCACATTTTTAACAGCTGTGTATCATCTTTCTCAACGTTTTGCATGCTCCAACGGCTCCTGAGTCTTTCTTGACCTTCAGGAAGGACTTTTTTTTTTTTCCCTCATCATTAAACGATCTTGAATTTAAATTCCATTTGAAATCAAATTAATAAAAAAATATTTTATAAATAATATAGTGAAACAGAAGTACTAATAATCTTTTTAGTAATTAAAATTATTGGCATATAGTCCAGTCTACTGTTAAGTACAGCAACTGGTAAAGTTTATTGTTCTAAGGTCCAACTTCCAATTGCATAATACACCGACAAACTGACTTATAAAGCAGGAATCTCGCCGGAAAACAATGCAAAAAATATCAAATAATTCATTAAGTATAAATACGCTTTCACATTCACATGTAACCACATTTAATTTACATTATCACTACATTAGTTACAATATAATTAATAATTAATTTACAAGTACAACAAATTGACTATCTGAAGGATAATATTTAGCCATTCATAGTATTAATATTAAGATATTTGAGATTCTATGCCCCGAAAGGTGTGTTTTCTTGTTTAGTTAGGCACTGTTTAATGTTAGACTGCTCTTTGAATTATATTAACATAGTCAAAGAAGGACCATTTTCTGAATCAGTTCAATGTAATGCAGCTACTCCGAGACGACACGTGCTTTGCCATGTCGTTACCTGAAATCTCCATGTTGCGTATTTTTTATTACTTACTCCCATTACAAGATTTATACAGCTGGTCAACAATGTCAAGCAAAGCAGAAACCACAATCCTTCTTCTTCTTCTCTTCTTCCTGGCTTTGCTAAAGAGCAGTAGCTTTCTAATTTTAGCATTAGAATTTCTTCATAATAAAGTGTTTAAATCTTAATCAATAAATGAAAATAAATTACATGTACGTATTAATATAATAATGAAAAAATAAAAATAAATGACAAGAGAAAATAAGAGAACGTGGGCTTGCGTGGTAAGACTGACACAAAGACGCCCCCAGGGTTTGCTAATTAAGCAGCAATTTGCTCTAAACCCACTTGAACTCTAACCCCAGAATGGGGACACACAGAGAGGGACAGTATGGCGTATCTCTACTACTTGGATTTCTCTCTTTCTCTATCTTCAAAAACCCTATTTTCCACTTTTGAATTTTTTTTAATTAAACATAATAATAGCCCACTGCTTTCTCCCATGCACTTAAATTAATTTTGTCTTCTTCACCACCAACACACTACTTTCTCTCTATATATATCATATGCAACTTTGCTCTTCTTGGTCTATCTCTCTTTCGCTTGTTTCTTTTCGTTCTCCATATCTAAACTGCACTGCACCCATTTTTAATTTCCTCATAATTATAACAAACTTACCTTCTCTGACAAGTTATTATATACACTTCCCCATTTGTCTTTCCTCAACATAGTTATATACAGGTAGTTAGTTAGTTAGTTAACTGACACCATATATCATCTTCAATCACTTAATAATAATGTCTAGCAGAAGATCTCGCTCCAGTAGGCAGTCTGGCGGTTCGAGAATTAGCGATGATCAGATCATCGATCTTGTTTCAAAGTTGCAACAGCTTATCCCTGAGATTCAAAGTAGGCGCTCCGACAAGGTATGTTTATATAATTTTTTTTAAATAAATAAAATAAATAAATCTCTCTTTCTCTCTCTCTCTCTCTCTCTCTTTCTTAATTTCTGGATTCAGAATTTGTGTGGTCTAAATTGCTTTAAGTAGATAAGTCATGTCTACTTTCTTGTGGTGTCTCCACCTTCTACCTACAACAACTTGAGAGGTGTGGGACTCAGTTGTTCCTTCTTAATTGTTAAGTTAAATCATAATTAGTTTAAGTAATTAATTTTAATGTGAGAATGAAAATGTTTGCAGGTGTCAGCTTCCAAGGTTTTACAGGAGACTTGCAACTATATAAGAAGCTTACACAGAGAAGTAGATGATCTAAGTGACCGTTTATCTCAGCTTTTGGCTTCAACTGACTCTGACAGTGCTCAAGCAGCCATTATTAGGAGTTTGTTCATGGAGTAGAAGATACCCTTCAATTGTATTGGTCCCACATTTCTCCTTCTATCTATTATATATATATATATATGTGTGTGTGTGTGTGTGTGTAAATTTAGGGTTTTGGTCACTTACAGGCCAAGACAGAGGGTTTTGGTCACTATATGGGCTTTTGCTTGATACATAGCTAGGCTCCATTTTTACTGTGATAACCCTTTTTGAAGACTTGTAGTAATTATTGTTAACCAGTCCAGTATAATAAGAGGATTTGTACGCGTATTACTACGTATATTGTTGCCCTAATTAATGAGTTATTGTTACATTTCTCAGTGTTTATTATTATTATTATTACTGAACTTAAAGCCATTTGTATCTAAAAATAAAATATTATGTCTTTTCTTTTTTCCTTTTTTTTTTTTTTTCCAAATGAAGGAGGAGGAAAAACCCAAAGAAAGAAGTACACAATTTGCCTGGCCATATGGCTCTACCCTTATCTGCCTCTATCACGTCTCTAGCCAAACTAGAAGGATTGTTCAGAAGATGTAAATTCTAACTAACTTTGAAAACATAAATTCATCTATTATATATTTTCAATATTATGTTATTTAAGCTAAATGTATAAATTCACCTATATATGTTCCTGAAAAATTTTATTTCACTTTTGAACTTTTACTTAAACTTATTAGCCTGTAATTTGCATATCAAATTACCTGAAATTGTGGTAGTTCCTATTTAAATCATATCATGAGCTCAGCTACATTTTAGTTTAATTAATTAAATTAAGCTGCAAAAACAATAGTAATATATGATAAATTGAATAGTTTTATTAAATCTAGATCGAAGTTGCCATAAATCTTACTTATAGCAGAAACCCTCATGATCAGGAGTGGACCCAACAGTGGTCTATCTTTGAAGTTGACAGTTGATAACACGTGACTTTACCCCACACTTCATAGAACCCGTGATATATTGTATGTATATGTCAATTAATCCACCCAAATCTTTTTTTTTTGTTTGTTTTTTTTTAAATGTATTTACAAATTGCAAGAATTTTTTGCAATTTTTCTAACCATGCAAGTTCATAACGTGCCAAATGCCACTGCCAATTTGGAACTAAATTTAGACATTTCAACAGTTATTCTAAGAAGAAAAGAAAGGGATCTTCATTAAATTTTACATGCATGCATTTGTGAAACATGCAGGAGGAATGGCTGGATGATATGTTAACTTATATAAATCAAGTTTCAACTGAATAATTATGCTTCTTGTTGTTTTCTAAATCGTGTTCTTTAAATCACAATTTATTTATTTTTTTTAGTCGGCAGAAGTTATTTTGTCAATGCTTTATTCAATAAAAAGAACTTTTTAGATCTATTAATATGTATCTTTCCAAATATTATATATATATATATATATAATATGTAAATTATTCTTTTTATGACTTTTGCCCTTCTTTATGGGATTAAATGGTCCTTTATTTATTTGATACATTCAAGTTTTTATAAAGAGTTGTTTTTATTAATATCAAAGCAATCAAACTTATTTAAAGATATGAAAATGTATTTGTGGCTGATAATAATGGTCAAACATAATGGAATTTCTATCAAATTGTATAACTTAGTGGTAAGTGCATAAATGACCTGATAATAAATCCAGATTTGAAATCCCTTCTCCAACATTCAAAAAAAAAAAAAAAAAAAAAAAAAATTAAATGGTCCTTATTTATTTGATTACATTCAAGTTTCTTATAAAGAGTGTTTATAATATCAAGTCAATCAAACTCTATCTTAAAGATATGAAAATGTATTCTTGTGGGCTTGATAATAATGTCAGAACATAATGGAATTTCTAAATCCAATTGTATAATCTTAGTGGTAAGCTGCATAAATGACTCGATAATAAATTCCAGATTTGAATTCCCTTCTCGCAACCATTCCAAAAAAAAAAAAAAAAAAAAAAGGAAATCCGATTTACCCCAAGTTTGCCAAAAAAAAAAAAAAAAAAAAAAAAGAATCCGATTTCCACCAAGTTGCCAATTCTTATGCTCTACCAACATATTTTGAGATTATTAGAAACCAATTTCTTGATAATTAAAAAATTGAAAACGAATATAATATGCATGCATTTTTGTCTTTCCCTTGAGACTTGCTGCTTGGCGTTTATTTTCCATTTCATGGCTATTTCGAGTATACTATTTTTCATGCTATATGTGATTAATGTATATCAATTATAACTACCAAAAAATAAAAGGAACTGTGATTAATGTGGGCTTGTTTTCTCTTACTGAATAGAGAACACATTTTATTAATTTACATAATTGGTGATGTGTCGCTATTTATACAATTATTTATTATTTATTTTATCTATTAGGTTGTATCCTAACAATAATTTTGGTACAACACTAATGCCAATGGTGCGTTTGGTAGATAAGAAATTAGGAAAAGAGAAGGAATAAATTAATCTGGTGTATAAAATAGGTTGGACGCATGCATTTAGGAAGGAAAATGTATCTCTATTGAACAAAAGGTCCCAAAACGTTTATTTCTTTCCTCTTTGCTTTAGTCTAGGGTTTCTTTCTTATTGTTAAGTTTCTTTTTGGTAATTTTAATTAATAAAATTATAAATTTCGCTAATAAAAAAATACAGCTATTTATAGATTATTTTCAGAATGTCAGATTCTATCGATCCATTAAAAGGGAGAGAAGATAAATCCAAACATGTGGTTGTTTGAATAGTTCTCCTCAGATGATGGGTCGATGTAACCTCAAATAAGCAATTGACTTATGCAGGGTTTATTAAAGACTTCGTCCCTATCGTTTTGGATTTCCGACTGCAGAGTGAAATTTGATGCAAAACCTACTTTCTGTTAGCCTCCTTGGTTGAAAATAAGAAAATATATATATATAAAATATAGTTTGGTCAATCCCACATCGGGGAGACTGAGATTTGAGGGTAGGTGGATTGGCTATAAAAAGAAGCCAATGTTTAGATTTCTAAACACATCAAAACACACCAAAAACATTTGAATGTGTTTTATATTAGGGATTTAAAGCAAGTCTTTTGGAGTCCCTTGGAGTATAAAATATTTGGGGTGTTTAAACACTTCTCTCGCCCGGTGTTTTTTGAGGGGGCTCGGGTAGAAAAATATTTTGATAAATTGTGGTTGTTAAACAATTTGCCACATAGCTGAATACTTTTTTTCTTGCGTTGTCGGTTGGGGGCACCTACGACCTGTGGTTTTTTCTCCACACGTTGAAATTGGAGAGGTTCTTCGTTCACGTTAAAGTATATCGTGTTCTCTTTAATTTCTCAGTCATTATTTTTATTTTTTTATTTATTTCCTGCTTGAAGGCACGATCCGTTAAGGCGCGGGAGAGAATTAGTCAGTTATTTCCCAACAAGTGGTATCAGAATGCCTAATTGTGGAGGGGCGTGGAACCTTTTAGTGCTTAAAAATACTCACTTCCTGTAATTAAATTTAAGTATGCACCTTGTGTTGGCGGGCTCTAGCCTGAAGCGTTCCACACTGATCTTCCACATCAGAAATACTGTTATTAGAAATTATTTTATTTTAAAAGCAGGTGGAGTTTTGGAAGTCTTGAAGCGGGTGGAGCTTTGCTTCGGTGTGCTTGAGTACTGGTGGTGAAGGAGCAATTTCATACATTGAAAATGGCGGAAGGTACAAAGCTGTCAGATCACCTGAGTGTTATTAACGGCATCGTCTCTGAATTAGAAACTCTTGGAGTGCAAACCGAAGATGAAGATAAAGCTCTCCGACTCATCCTGTCACTTCATTCGACATATGAGCATATGAAACCTATTCTGAAATATGATAGTAAGGAAGTGGTGTATGCGGATGTGGTTAGTAAGCTCATTACTGAGGAGAGAAGACTGAATGAAATGAAAAATAAATCATATGAGGATTCAGCTTTATGTCGGCTATGAGATGTGAGATTGAGAAATTTGACAGGAGAATGAATTTTGCATTGTGGCAAGTGCAAGTCAAAGACGTGTTGATTCAGTCTGGACTGCATAAGGTTTTACAGGGTAAACCAGTCAGCGAAAAGAATTCAGGAAAAGACAGTGGCAGTAGAGACTCAGAAAATCCAAGATTAGCGATGAAGAATGGGAGGAGCTGGATATCAAAGCGGCAAGTCAAATTCGCATGCGTATAGCAAAAAATGTTCTTGCTAATGTGCTTGGATTGTCCACGACAAAAGAGTTGTGGGAGAAACTGAAAGAATTGTACCAGGGAAAAAATATATCCAATAACAGGTTATATTTAAAAGAGCAATTTCATACGTTGAAAATGGCGGAATGTACAAAGCTGTCAGATCACCTGAGTGTTCTTAACGACATCGTCTCTGAATTAGAAACTCTTGGAGTGCAAACCGAAGATGAAGATAAAGCTCGAGAGATTGAAGATGAACAGGCTCTCCGAGTTCTATCATGTGCGAGTTCTAATCGGACATAAATCTGAGCGCATGAAATACTTGTTTCTGGAAATATGTAGTAAGGAAGTGGTGTATTGGCAGATGTATTAGTAAGCTTCGGCTTACTGATAGAGAGAAGATCTGAATGAAATTGGAACATACAACAATGAGGATCAGCTTTGATATGTCAGAACATAAAACAATACAGTGGAAAACCAAGAATAAAAGCTCGGAAAGAGGGAAAATTGTCTTGCCTGGTTTTGTTTGGTCAAAACTGGACACGTGAGGAAGGATTGCCTAACAAGTGGAGCCGATTTCGGCTAGAAGCTCTAAGTTGTTGTTGCCAATGTTGATCTCCTGTGGTGCGAAGGAGATGATGTGTTCTCTCTGTAGTATTGAAAGATGTGTTCCTCATGAGCATGATTGCTACTCGTTGAGATGCCATGAGAAGAGGCAGGATTATAGGTAGCTGGTCCATCGGAAATGCGACCACAACTTGAGCATTGGTTGACAGTTGATGCAAAGTGTACCTGTGTGGTGGAAAAAATTGTCGGATGGGCTAGATGTACACAGAACTCTGCACGTGAAAAAGTCAACGCGAAGGGATTGCAACCAGTACAACTATTAGCGGAAGTCCAACCACATAGACCGATTGAGAAAAATTCCTTGGAGTTCGTAAAGTAGGGATTCCAAGTAGGTCAAGATGACTCTGTTGTATGGTGGAGCTATGAGAATCTCACTTGTCGAGGCTAATTAAAATTAATTATGGTTCCTCCGAGGCCCAAGTGCCAGTCGGAACTAAAAGCTGACTAGCAAACAAGTGTCTGTGTTTTTTTTGCGGGAAGAGATGGAGATTGAGCCTCCTGGGTTGAAATATAAGAAAAAATATATATATATATATCAATATATTGTTTGTGACTCACATCAACCACGATCGAGGGATGCACTTTAAAGGAGATTATTGTAAGAGGTAGTGCCGAATTAGGCTTATAAAAGAAGTCAAGTTTAGGTTTTTCTTAAACACACAAAAATAATTGAATGTGTATTTAATATATTAGAGATTTAAAAGTCACAGGCTCTTTTGGAAAAGGAGAAAGTCCACTTGGAAGTATTTAAAATATGGGGGTGGTGTTTTTCGATGCCGAGAGGTGTTCGGGTAGAAAAATATTTGTAATTGTGGTTGTAACAACTTTGCCACATAGTGAATATTTTTTCTTGTTGTTGGTCGTTTGCAACGACCGTGGTGTTTTCACCACTGAGGGAGTTTTCCAGGTTATAACTATATCGTGTTCTCTTTAATTTCTCAGTCATTACTTTTAATTTTCCTATTTATTCCGGCTTTGAAGCCAATTCGAAGGGCAGGGTAAAAATAGCAGATTTTCCCAAGACACTTTCGACTCAGAAAAGACGAGTTGGATTCTATCTATTGGCGGATCATAAAATTACATAACTATCATTTCAAAAATGGAGATAGAAAAAGTTGGTTCATGTGGGCAAGTCCAGGCAGACTTGGCCAGTTGTTAGTGAGTACTTTAATTTCTCAGTCATTATTTTATTTTCTTATTTATTCCTGCTTGAAGCCAATCCGAAGGGCGGGAAAATAGCGATTTTCCCAACACTTTCGACTCAGAAAAAGAGTTGGATCTTTCTATTGGCGGATCATAATTAATAACTATATTTCAAAATGGAGATAGAAAAGTTGGTTTGTGGAGCAAGTCCAGGCAGACTTGCAGTTGTTGAGTACAAAACTGATGATGAAATTGATTTGCCTATACCAATTTTATGAGTCATTTATAGATCAAATTAATGAAAAATAATTTTTTATTCAAGTGTGACATTTTTATCATTTACCGAAAAATATTTAAAAAATTTCTATTTCCATTAGTTTGATTTTAATGTTCAAGTGTATTTCATATTCTACTGCACTACGGTCTTTCAATTGTAAGTACAAATTACTTGTGAGATACCGATCTAAGAGAAAAGTTTCCTTTGCTGTGTTAACAATTGAAAATTTTCTATATAGTATTATGTTTAGCTGAAATATTTTCTTTTTTTTTTTTTTTGAAGGTTTCTTATTTTAAATATTTAACTGATGGTCAAAACTATTAAGTATTAACCACACCACTAGGAAAGACACAAACGAGACAGTTTGCGAGTGGATCAGATCCGTAGGCTGTGGAGCGGGTATAAGGCCCAAGACCAGATTGCAAGCCTGGTGTAAGTTGTAACTGCCACAATACCTAACTAAATCTTACAGTGAAATTCTGGTCTGACGCGCGTTGTCTGCTTCATCTGGAGGTTTCTCATTCTCCTCTCTCGACCCAAAGCACTCCATCGTCAGTTTCTCTTTCCTCTGATCCAAAACAGGTAATTGATTCTACTGCTTTTCCAAAATTTTAACTTGTGAATCAAATTGTTTGTTGAATTTCCTATGAACTGAGTGATTAACACCTGAGTTTAGGGTTCGGTTTGGACGAATTTAGGCGCATTTAAGTTTCATTATCGAACTATTATTATTGATTTATCAATTATTTTAGATAAGCTCTGTAACTAGAGTAGAGCTGAGGTCATAATTTCTAGTTTTTATTTTATATTTCAGGTTTTAGTAACATGAATCAAGGTGGGTATACTGTAGAAGTTACTGGCCTCTCTCCCAAAGCTACTGAGAAGGATCTCTATGAGTTCTTCTCCTTCTCAGGTGTGATTGAACATGTTGAAATAGTCAGGTATGTAATGTTTTAACCCTCTAATCAAATTAGTAGTTTGCCATTTTCTGATATGGGAAAATTCTTTATGTGGATGTAAAAGGTCTGGAGAATATGCGTGTACTGCGTATGTGACTTTCAAAGATTCATATGGTCAAGAGACTGCTGTCTTACTCAGTGTGAGTATTTTTGCAATTGCTTGTTATTGGACTAATTTTATCTGCATTTTTTGCTGAGTATGGTTTAATTCAATGTTTCATGAATAACCCATAGGAATAGTTGTGTGTGTTTCTGCTGGCAATCTCACTGGTATATAAAACTTGCAAAAAGATGCCTTTGATAATGAATTATACTTTGAAATGTGTGTTGTCATCTAACATGGACTTAACTGTTATGGTGCTCTATGCAGTTTATTAATTCTTCCATTGAAATGTGCAGGTTCAATTCTTATTTTATCTTCATTTTTCCTATTTATCCTTGTGTAGTCTGTATGAAATAATTATCTAATTGCTTTAATTTTGTATTTCCTTCTGTGCTGACGATTTTCTGACTAAACATTTATTTGTCTGTGTATCCTCTTCCTATTCTAATGATTCTAGGGTGCTACAATTTTGGACCAACGTGTGTGCATAACACGCTGGGGGCACTATGTAGATGAATTTGATTTTTGGAACAGGGCTTCAACAGTGGTTGAAGATGGAACTGAATCAAATGTATGCCTTATATGTCTATTTTTGTGCTCACATTATGATCTACGAGTAGATTTGTCAATCTAGCATTCTTAATGTTTCACTCTGTAGGTGCTGCCACAAAGAAGTCAATATGTCCCTAGTGCTGGAGAAGCAATGACCATGGCTCAGGATGTTGTCAAAACTATGCTGGCAAAGGGATATATACTCGGAAAAGATGCATTACAGAAAGCAAAAACTTTTGATGAGTCTCATCAAGTTAGTGCAACTGCTGCAGCTAAGGTTGCCGAGCTAACAGAGCGAGTTGGCCTTGCTGACAAGATTTTTGCGGGCATGGAAGCTGTTAAAGCTGTGGATCAGAAGTACCATGTCTCTGATATTACCAAATCAGCTGTATCAGCAACAGGTAGAACAGCCGCTGCTGCGGCGAACTCTGTGGTAAATAGTAGTTACTTCTCTAAGGGAGCACTTTGGATGTCAGATGCTTTGCATCGGGCGGCCAAAGCTGCTGCTGATTTGGGCAGTCGGGGTGTTCAACAGTGAAGTGTACGTGTTTAACTTAGATTGGTGTTGAAATTTTATGTAGAGAGTGTAACATATTAGTTGATAGTTCTATACTTTGTATAGTACTTGCTGGTTAATCCAAGGAGGGAAATAAGAGATTTAAAAGGTTTCTCAATTTCTCATGGCAAAGATTTCTCAATTTCTTTCTTTGATTTAAAAGCTCGGTGAAAATTTAGTGGTGATTCGTAAATTGCGAAGGAAATAATGACTATGCTAGCAAATGAAGAAAAATTATGTTTCTTTATAAACTATCATATAGGCCCATTCAGCCGAATAATACAAAATTCCTGGCAGCCAAATTGGAATGTTGGAAGCCGGCAACCAATAGAAAGATTGATGCAACAAAGCATTTAATAATAGTTAGTCAATTCAAATATAAATTTATGTTGTCCTAAGATCACTTTAGACTCCAAAATCGAAATGCTAAGTGGCCTCACCTCGACTCACACTCCACTAAACAAATGCCGTGTCGGTGGGTGTGACATCACCAATCCTTTGTAGAAAAGTAATGGCGACTCTATCACCAGATCTAATTTTCATAGACGGTCCAGATTACACCAAATTTTAGCCACTTTAATTCGAGGTTACTCATCACCTTACATGATAATTACTCAAACAAACACAAAAAAATGGCTCATTAAGTTGACAGGACTCTCGACGCGATTGCAGCGCACCGAATGGTAATTCTATGCCGGACTCTCATCGTCAGAATTACAGGGTCGTAACCGTCCAAATTTTGACCCGGTTTGCTTACCTGAGAAGTCTCTGTACTTCATTCTGTCTCTTCTAAAGCGTATAATCAGATCTATAGAAGTATAAACTTAACATCTCCTTTACTTTTTAAATGCAAAGAAGGAAATTATCGAGATTGTAAACGAGTTCTAGGCATTTCTTTGGAGGATGGACACAGGATCGATTCGGGTTCCTTACAGGAACCTCAAGAAGGAAGTGGAGGTGGAAATGATTGGTGTAGAAGAGCAGCATAACCATCGTATTCATTTGGACTCTCCTTCCTCTTCTTCTTCTTTGAATTCTACTTCTCAGATGCCTAATGGCCACTCCAGTTTCTCGTCTCCGATCGAGGTCAGATCTAAACATTATAGCTTGATTACTCTCATTCTCAGCTGTACGGTAGCCGCTGGCGTTCAATTCGGTTGGGCCTTGCAGCTCTCTCTCCTAACTCCTTATATACAGGTAAGTGAAAGATCGTTGTTCAATCCTATGAACACGTTTGTTCATATTGCCTTTTCTAGTTATGAACATGTATGCGCAGTTCAGGTTAGGTAATATAGCATTTCGAGCTGTATTTTGCGAATCCAATACTTAAGAGATGAATGGCATTTGCTTTGGAACTGGCTGATCTTATGTGAGATTGGGAATGTTTGGTATGCAATTGAGGAATTATATTTCTGAGAACGTATAATCGCTTTATTTCTTATATCCGTAATTTAATTTTTGGTGACATGAAGCTTTAGCATTTGCTCAAGCTAAGGGAAGTAAGAATTATAAGTCACTGCTTTATTACTTAGGTGTATTTTTTTTTTCCTGCAGTCTTCAAATATAGCTAATAGTTGCCTGTTGATCTGCTGCGTTTAGCATGCTTAGTTCAATTATAGACATGATTTTTGAGTTACCAGGCAAATACAACACTCAGTAAAATAAAAGATCAGCCGATTGTAAACTTTTCCAAGTTAAGGAAAATGTACATGATATTGAAAGTCTCAGGATTTATTTTTTCCTTTTCCAAGATATCATGGTGAAGTTTATTTATTTGATCAGTTTACGCAGATGCAACTAACATCTGTCATTGTTCATTTTACTTTAGTGCTATGCAATTTTATGATTATGTCTAATATTTCTGAGTTTTTTGTGAGATTATACATTTTTTTGGTGTGTGCTTTGGTTAAATGCTCTTCTTTTTCAAAATTGTTGCAGACACTGGGTATAGAACATGCCTTTTCCTCATTTATTTGGCTTTGTGGACCTATAACAGGGCTTGTGGTAGGTGACAGTGAACCATCCATTTTGCCCTCTACTTTTTTTACGAATTTCCTGTTTGAGCACTTAAGTTAATTTCTAGATGAAATTGAGATCTCCAATGATGTATTAGGCTACGTCTGGTAAAGCCATAGTAGAGTTTAATATATAATCAAATTCTGTAATGTTTACACTAGAAATGCATTTATTACATTCTAATGTAGCCTTAGTGCATGTTAAGTTATATTGTCGTGGAGTTCTATTGTGTACAAACATTATCTGATTTTTGGTCGCTTTAATTGGATAAAGTTTATTCTTATGTCTACACTGAATTTAAGTTAAGAAGTTTGGTCAGGAGCAGAGACGTTCTATATTCGATTTTGTTTTTACCATCATCCTCAAACAAGCAAAAAAAAAAAAAAAATAAATAAAGAAAAGAAAAAAAGGGAAAATATATGACCTAGTTGTGGTCTTTTAGAAGTAGGTGCTGGGGAAGGAACATCTGAGATGCCTTTCCCCTTTGACATTTTTCGTAAGGTGATCACTCTCACCTTGCGCCAGCAGCCTCCTTGGTTGCAAGCCAAGGTATTTACCATTTTACTATAGTAGATAATGTTCCTTGTCCTTCGTGTTATCCTAAGATAAAGTGCCAATATCATTAGGGGATTATACCTTCATTTCCAAATTAACCTATATTATTTTTGTTTTCATTTGCAATAGGAAGTCAAATGGTAACTATAATATATTTTGCAGCTTTGCTGCAAATGCGTGAAAGCATGCAATTTGGGATGCTTGGCATTTTAAGACGATTATGATCATACTGTTTGTGCTTTTTTTTCTTCTTCATAAGGAATGTTGCTTTGTGATGGATGTGAAACAATATAGTTCTAAATGATTTTAGCAATAAACAATTGATTCAAATTGTTTCTCCATCTACCATAATTTTTAGGTTCAACCCTGTGTTGGAATTTGGAGTGACAAATGCTCTTCAAAATTTGGAAGAAGACGGCCATTTATTCTTGCTGGATCTCTCATGATCTCAGTTGCTGTAAGTATTGATAAATCTCAATTTTGAGTCTAGCATCCGTTTTTGTACCGTGCTTTCTATCAGCTGAACTAAGTGTTGTAATTTAGGTGATAATAATCGGATTTTCTGCAGACATTGGATCTATATTGGGTGATACAAAGGAGCATTGCAGGTTGATGTTCCCTCTCTCAATTTGTTGTATTTCGTTCCACAAACATGGGCTTGAAAGTTTAGACTTACTATCTCGTCTATGTAACTGCAGAACATTTAAGGGAACTCGAACCAGGGCGGCTTTTGTTTTTATTCTTGGCTTCTGGTTGCTAGATCTTGCTAATAATACAGTGCAGGTCAGCATATTACAATAGCTAATTGTGCCTCTTTCTTACTTCTTTATGCTTCTTTATGAAAGGTTGTGTTATATGGCTTTGTTTGTATAAGCGTCAAATACTGAGTCTTTTAATATTTGTAGGGACCTGCTCGTGCCCTACTGGCTGATTTATCAGGTGCATTTCAGTTTTTCCAATTTTATTAATCTTATAATAGATTTAGCACTGTTTTGCTATCTAGCTGCTTATCTCTCAATCTTGGGTTTTCTGTACCACATGCATGACAGTGCTAAACATGATGGATGTGTTGTTATTGTATTGAAGGTCCTGATCAACGCAATTCAGCAAATGCTGTATTTTGCTCATGGATGGCTGTCGGAAACATTTTAGGATTTTCTGCTGGTGCTAGTGGGAGTTGGAACAGGTAAAACTTATGAAACAGTTTTATGGTATTAGATGGGTAAACAGACATGCTTGTGCTTAACTTTTTGTGGTGTTCACCTTCCTCTGAGTCTGAACTATTTGGCATCATCACCTATCTTAACCTTAAGAAAATATTGATTTTTTGATGAACTGGGTGCTGCTGTTTATAATTAGATCAGTATCATTATAATGTTGACAGTATTTAATTTCTGCACGATATTGGGTTAATTTGTTCATCTGATATTATCTTCCCAAGCAGGTGGTTTCCTTTCTTGATGAGTAAAGCCTGTTGTGAAGCTTGTGGAAATCTGAAAGCAGCATTTCTTGTTGCAGTAGTGAGTTCCATTGCGCTTTTGTTTGGTTAAAAGCTATTAAAATGTTATTTCTCTATTTTAGTTGCAGTAGTGTGGCTTAAGTCATGACTTTTCTTGGTTTAGACATATATAAGATTCTACAGAAGAAAGGGTTTTGCAAATTTTGGTATTCATTTTCTGTTTGGAACCAATGTATATGTAATCTCAGTGAGCAAGTCTCTGCAAAAAATCTTTGAGACAAATGAATTCACAAATTCAAAGGCTAACTTCTGTTGGATTTTTCCTGCGTTTTTGGATGCAGAATCAATTATGTTCAGAACCAGTTCTTTTGTTGAAGAAAATTATTGTAATGCAACTTCAACATGCTTGAGTTGCAAAGTTTTGGGTTTCCTGAAGACCTCCTGAGAGTGAAAAACTACATTAGCTATTTAAGGTTCCGATGTCTGAATAATCTCCTTGAAATTGACATCTTAACTTGTTGCGAAATTACTTATATAACCATAGGAAAATGATATAAATCTGCAAAAAATGTAGGTAAGAGTAAGAATGTCAAATGAAAGGATTGGTTGGAACTGGACTAAATTTTGGCTCAAATAAGAAAATGATGAAGTCAAAGATACTGTTTGAAGTAGGATACAGGGAACAGTTGAGCGTGCATACTTTAAAGAGGGAAATAGTTGGGAACCACTTAGAGAGAGAGAATACAAGAAATTAAAAATGACAGATTGGTAAAATAAAATTACTGTAAGAAGAAGATGCAAGGAGCACGTGTATGCTAAGTTGTTTACTAAAAAGAAGCATGATTGGGATTGTATTTTGCTAAACGATCTTGAATTACTGAATGTCTTACTGTGATGAGTGTTAAGTAAGTTTATTCTTATGGGTGTCCTGTGAAGGTAGCTTTAGAAACTTTCTTTTATTCATCTTTAAATCGTGTTTATTTTGTTGATAGGTGAGACTGCATTAGCATTTTACATCAGTCCCATAATTTATTTGGCATATGTGCAGGTCTTCTTGACTTTGTGCACTCTTGTGACTCTATATTTTGCCGAGGAGGTTCCACTTATTAAAAATCAGGGGCATCATTTATCAGATTCAGCTCCATTGTTAGATGATAACAGTCTTGAACTTCCAAAATCTAAGTTGGACATGCCAGTTTCCAGTAATTCTAACTGGGAAAACATAAAAAACGATAGGGAAAACATCAGCAACGGCCTTGAACCAAATATGAATTCAAAGCATACCATTGCCAACTCTAATGAGGATCAAAATGAAAGTTTTGGTGATGGGCCTGGAGCAGTATTAGTTAACTTGTTGACTAGTTTACGGCATTTACCCCCTGGAATGCATTCTGTGCTTGTCGTAATGGCTCTTACTTGGGTAAGCATGTCATTGACTGTTAACTAATTTTTCACAATTCTATGGTTCCTGATTTGCCTAGGGTCATCACCTGTTTATTGATAGTGCATGCTATTAATATTCTATTATGATTAAAGCTGAGTTTTTGTTTTTACAATTTTTTTATCCTTCTCTTGATTTTCACTGCTGTAGTTGTCCTGGTTTCCTTTCTTTCTGTTTGATACGGATTGGATGGGTAGAGAAGTTTATCATGGGGATCCAAAAGGGGATTCTGATAAAGTGAAGTTGTATGATCAAGGTGTCAGAGATGGTGCATTTGGTTTGCTATTGAATTCAGTAAGGACTCTAAATTGAGCATCAGTTATTCTATTTTTCTCTGATATTTTTGACACTTAGTTATTTTATTATATAAGCCATGCCTGATTAGTTTCAACTTTAGGGATAGTCCCAGTTACAATATGATTAAAGCAATACCATGGAAGTATGAATAGGCTTGCAAAAGATATTTTTTTTAAAAGAGAGGTCTGAAATTTAGTAATTTTAAAATTGGAAAATTTAACATGTTGAGAAAGATGAGTACAATTGAGAATTTGAGATACATGTCTCTTTTTGAGAAAGAGAACAGGGACTTTAGATTCAAGAGAAAGTAGGGGAATTAACACACTATGTAAAGATTTAAAAAGTAATAAAAAGAGGCAAATTAGAGGGGAAAGAACAGAAAATATAGCTAAGAGAAGGGTGAAAGAAAAAGGGATAACGAAATGTGAGGAGATGAAAAAAATAAAGCATGTTAACATGTGAGCATCTGCTCCAGGGGCTTGTTCAAGTTAAAACAAGCTCATTACTTATATTTTTATTTACTCTTTGTTTCTTTTGTTTTAGGTTGTTCTTGGCATTAGTTCCTTCTTAATTGAACCAATGTGTCAGAGGATAGGGCCAAGACTTGTATGGGCAATGAGCAATTTTATTGTATTTGCCTCCATGGCAGTAACTGCTATCATTAGTTTGATATCGGTTGGTCAATATTCTGGAGGGATTGAGCATGTAATTGGGGGCAGTGCATCAATCAGGATAGCTGCGTTGATTGTATTTGCTCTTCTTGGCTTTCCTCTTGCTGTACGTATCGATTATGTTGCAGAACTTTACGATTTCTTCCCTCAAAAGCATGTGTTAATTATTTGTTTCTTTCTTGCAGGTTACATATAGTGTTCCATTTTCTGTCACCGCAGAGTTGACTGCTAATTCAGGCGGAGGCCAAGGTTTGTATGGCAGTTAGTTTATCTAGGATCTCTCTCCATTTATGTAGTTACCAAGTGAAGCAGACTGAATCCTGATAAATTTTACTACTGTACAGGATTGGCTATAGGAGTTCTGAATCTTGCTATAGTTATTCCGCAGGTAGATGATTGCACTGTATTCTTTTTACCTGTTTTCTGGATTGAATTGGTATATGGAATGAAGGCATTTCTTTAATAATATTTGATCCGGTGATCATTTTGTTTAGAAAGATCAAAGTGATTTGTTGGGAACTTTCATGATTCTTCTCTTTGATTTTAGGTTGTAGTATTCTTGTCTTTTGGGAAAGAAATCAACAATGTTGGTTTCCTTCTATCTTAACTTGCTGGTGGCAGTCAGTCAACTTATTTTCTCCTCACTATATTTAATTTTTCCATTTGTTCCAGTTAATTAGTGAAGTTAATTCATATGGATTCTTGGTCTTTTCAGATGATTATATCTCTCGGTGCGGGTCCATGGGATGCTCTGTTTGGTGGTGGCAATATACCTGCCTTTGTCCTTGCTTCTGTGTGCGCCCTTGCTGCTGGTGTCATTGCTACTCTCAAGCTGCCAAATCTTTCAAATAGTTCATTCAAGTCATCTGGTTTTCATATTGGCTAACAACTGAAACACTAATTAATTGACATTTGAACCTACATAAGATCCTCAAGGACAAGAATTTGCTTGATCATCTAATTCCGGTGAGGCGGTTCTTCCAATCATACGTACGTATAATTTTCACATTAGGAATTTGAAATACTTATTCCAATTCATTCATTTTTTCCCTACATTGTAGGTGTGTATTTTATTAGTGTAAATTGTCATTTGAGTTGAAAATCCTATAGACGCATACAAATAAATATAATGCTTTATCGTGCCATCTTAATTTAGAAGTCCGATCATCATAGGTTCACTTTCTCAGATTGCACCTTTTTCTTTTTTAAATAAATTAGAGATGTAAGGGTTCAATGCTCATGTAGTCATCAAAATAAAATTCGATTTAATACTTGAACCTGGCTCTTGTTGCTGTCTTCTGGTATCTTAAAATTTATGACTACAATCCTTATGCCTGTTCTGTACACACCCACACCCACACCCACCTACTAAGTCTAACGCAACCCTATATTTCATAAAATAATAATATAATTGTTCTGTTACCTGGTGTTATAAGCCATTTGTTGCAGTAGATATAGGGTTATCACTTCAGATGTGATGCACGAGTTTGTGTTGGGGCCTGGCTGAATGGAATGCGTGGGTCAAACAGTGTAAAGTTTTCCAACTTGCGATGGTGACATCTTCTCCATGATTGCTAATAAGGTAAGCTAGATCCTTCATTAGTTTGACGCACACTGATGTTATCATCTGGCCCAAATCTTGTCAATCTTGACAACCTCCTCTTGATAATAATATAGCTCGAGCGTGGACTTCTAGATACTCCTATCCTATTTTTCAATTATGCTTATCTTTTTTAGCCTGAACTTTTTATTTTTTTATTTTCCCTTTTAATAGAAAGTTACAATTGCAAAGTTGAGATAGACATTCCAGAATGAATTGTGATTCATTTTTGAGTTCATTTTGGAAATAGGTGATTCACATTCTATTTAAATTTTGATTTTGAATTAACGCTTGTAAATTGGGTAGTTAGGGCATTTTCATAATGTCGGTCTTGGTATGCTAATTGGGCCACCTTAGCCAGCTATTGGTTATGACACACTGATACGGATAGAGGAACACAAGCATATGCTACTACATCGACTCTGGACAAGACATGACAAAGACATAAGAATAAGATTAGCATCTACATTTATGTGATTACTTACTAATACTATATTCCCCAAAATCATACATTTCCTTAGAAGAAATGAACCTGCCCTTGTGTATATGGTTTTGGGGTTTATCTTCCTCCAGGTCTCTATTGGTTTCTCTTAGCGGATTTTTGCGACGTACTTCTTTATGGCTTATATGGAGTAAATAATTTTATTTAAATAATTAAACTAAAACAAGTTTAATCAGTAAGTATAGTTAACCTTAAGCTATTACTGTAAAAATGTTTAAATCTCAACTCAAAGGTGGTTGAAAAGCGAGTCCTACACGTGTAATTGTCTTCCCAAGTAAAATAAAACGAGAAGTGTCCTTCACATATCTGAAATTGTTGTAAGAAATCCATTGCGCTGCTCGGTAGCAGGGTGAAAACCTGAAAGGCCGAAGAAATGCATACATACTGTCTGCTATTCCACACTGTACTAAAAGTGGCTAATCATATTGACTTCTTGGTGGTGTAGCTATGCACATTGAATATGCATTTCCATGTTTAAAATTTTAAAATAATTTAATAATTACTTTTAAATAGATAAGATCGCATTACGTGCATATTTACTTTTGGCTTTTCATAGCTTTTTCTCATGCAATGTGTTTGCTTAAAAAGGGGTAAAAAATTATTTCTTACCTCAGTTCAAATCATGCATGACATGATGAAAAGCCATTGAAATAATGTATTAAAATCCAAGTGTTCGTGAGGATTCAACATTTTGTAAAAAGAAAATAGATTCTGTTCTTGAATATAAGAAATTATGCTGTTTGTTACTGAACAAAGGCAGGGAAAAAAATGGATTAGATAAGAAAAACAAAACGAAAACAAAAATAGATATAATATCTCTATCAATAGGTGTTAGTTGGGTTGTGCTAGTCAATATTACTCGTTCTGGAGAGACTCACCTGTAAAAGTGGCACGCTTCCTTGTAAAGGCATTTTGAAAGGTGATGGTGGTGGTGGTGGTGGTGGTGGTGCCATCACCTTTACTTCTTTGCTTCTCTTTATTTTCTACTTTTAGTCTCTTTGGTCAAATATAACTGACCTCTAATTTTTCAAATGCCCCTCATCTTGTGCTTGTGTGTGTGTGCGCTTTTTTTTACTAAGGAAATTTTTGTTTTCAACGTATATGAATGTCTTCAATTTACACCATGTTGTATTTATGGATTAAATAGTAATAATTAATAATGCTCAGAATTCTAAGTATATTGTTTTATTTTGAAATGATGAAAGTGTTCTGCTTATATATATAAAAGGATAGTAATGTGTTATGTAGCATATTTATAGACAATAAATTAATTGATTTTAGAATATTAATAAACTCAAAATAATATGTTAACCAACCATATTTGGAAACAAAAAAAGAAGTCTTCTTGAGTGGCTGCTATTATAAACTCCCTCTATTTCAAGATAGAAGTCTTTTTTGATTTGTTATTTTGTCTCACAATACAAATTGTTTTGTGTATTTCAAAAAATAATAAATGAGGTTTTTCAATGTTGCCCTTATTTACATTAAATACAATAAATATTTTACAAGCAACTATTGATTTTCAATGAAGGATAATTTAGTCGAAGTTTGTTATAATCTAAGAGGTTTAATTACTCTATTAATCCTTGTGCAAAAATATTAAACGATTTATATTTTGAGAAAGATAGAGTATGTATTTTTCGGGATATAAGAAAAATTACAATTGAAACCTCTTTTATTTCTATCGTTATCCGACAAACATTTAATCATTGTTATATCATCTTTCATCTATTAGCTTTACGACTTATTGAGTTATAATTTTATTTCTTAAAGAAATTGTTATTGACAAATAAGTTTTGACTTGTTTTTAAGAGAAAATGTCACATTTCTAGTTAAACTCAAATTAAAAAAAAAAAAAAAAAAAAAAAAAAAAAAAAAAAAAAAAGTTGTAACCTTGTCAAACTCTGCAAATCAAAACTGTTTGCTGCTATTGTATCAACTTGGCTCGAAGAATCTAGTCTATATTGAAATATCCTGATTTAACCCAAACTTGAAATTGATGGGAAAATGAAAAAAATATTGAAAACATCATAGTCTGCAATATGCATAACTGCACTGACTATCGAATTTGATGGTCTCATATAGGTCCAAATAACAATTAGTGCAATTGTATGGATATATATATGTACAATTGGTATCCAAACGTAACACCAAACTTAAATGAAATGTATGGTATGCCCTTATTTTTATTTATATTAAAATTAATAACATTTTTCAATAATAAAATAACAAAATTTCCAGTTGTAGCCAATCCATGAAATGTCATGCTGAACGAACGGTTCTGATTAATGGGCCATCTTTCTTTGAGAAAAGTTAAACATGACCACGAGCAAAATTTTAAATAATAAAAACATAACAGATCCAGTAGTTGACAAATCACTATCAATGCATTTCCTTGGCCCCAATATATATATAAATTTAAAAAAAAAAAAAAAATTGAACTAAGATAGAAAGGGAGTGACGTCATCCAGAGAGGGCACATGGGATCAGTGAAAGTCTGATCACCCTCTAAGCATAAGGGCATGTGGAGGAGAAGATTCATTTCAGGGTCTTTCTCTTTTTTTTTTTTTTTTTTTTTTTTTTTTTTATACGAATATAAAGAAATAATAAAAAAAAACCAAAATTAAAAAAAAAAAAGTAAATAAAAATAAAAACTGGCCAAGAACATGGATCCACCCATTCCAACAGGGTACCCTACAGCTTCCAACTAATAAAGTCATGTGATGGAGCGAGAGTGGCTTGTCTTGTTCCCAATTTTAAAGTAGTATTTTGTGGGTCCCCAACCCAGCCCAATACTCAGATCAGTGGGTCCTACCCATTCCTTTTGGATACATCCCCGCTGTAGATTAGAATAACCTTGTTAGCTAATGATTTTTCCAATCAAGAAATATGCACTTTTCTTGATGACTCCTTTTCTTTTCTTTTACAAATATATTAAAATCTTCTGCTTCCTTTCCCAATTCCCATGCACGCCCTCCTCTCCTCTCCTTAAACCCACCAAAATCCACTGCTTAATCTGTTAAATTATCTTAATATAGCTTCGAAAGAAAGTGATCCACCCAAAAATGTGTACATGCACAGAAGAAATGTGACGTAGCCATTGGCTAGCTATCCTCTAATTAGATGCTCTGTATGGGACATTGCTGGACACATTCATGAATGAGCAACTGTCCACCAAAGAGAGGAAAAAAATAAAACAAATCTATTCATTTATAGCGTCTCGTAATATACTACTTATATTAGTGTTCAGAGTTTAAAAGAATGAATTATAAAAACGTTTAATGAAACAATAGTAAAATAATTAATTTTGCGAGATAGAACTAAAAGTGAAATTTATAATAACTAAAATGCAAATCTTAATATATGAATATGAGTGGGAGCACTCCGAATATTTTCTAAAGAATCCTAGAAATTGAATGATGGTTTTGGTTTCCCAATATTAAAATCCCAACCTTCATTTCTAACATTCAATCACATGAAAGACTAATCGGAGAAACTCTAAAAAAGAAAAAAAGGCCAACCTCTCTAATTACATCATCTAAAAATTTGTGGCTACATTAACTATATTTGGGACCGTATGTTGGATACTAAATTCTTTTCATGGGTCCAAAGTGTCTCCTTTCTTTCCATTGCTATGACATATGATAAAGGGAAAACGAAAAAGGGGGAAGTAGTAGTATGAAAAAGGAATAGTGAACCCAACCCAAGTGGGTTTGATTAGATATATCTATGAGGTTTCTGAAGATCTTACACCAACTGTGATTCCTACTATCAATTCTATATAGCAATTTTGTACAACTTCATTCTTTGATTGATGAATATCTTTACCTCTTTCAATTTTTATTACATTTGCAATTTCCAAGTAAAAAATTTTTATGTTTCCTTCTATTTATTTAGACCCTCATATAGTAGAAGTAATAATTTTAGCCTCAAAAGAGTCTATTTCTGTCTGATGGATGAAACAATTAACTTCAAGTATTATCACTCCATATTTATTTCTTCTAAATGTCTCTTTCTCACAAGCACAAGCAAGGACAAGGGGTAAAAAATTATTCTCAACTGCGATTTACTGTAACAGTACTGTAAATTTCATATGTTTCTTGGTTTTTTTTTTTTTTTTTTTTTTTTTTTTTCCACACGCATTTTCATGAGAATGGGTAAATATAGACACTAGCTATATCTGAATTACAGATTGGGAGAATAGGGCCCTGTTTCCTGTTAAAGCTGCTTCAGTAAATTTTTGAACTTTTTTTCAATGACAGATTGGAATTTTCTTGACAGAAAAAATAAAATAAAGTTGTTAAATTTTGATTCTTGATTCCAGAACTATAAAAAGGATGATAGTATTTGATCATTGTGGTGCGAGGTTAATAGTTTCATTCACTGTTACTCAGAGTTACTCTTTTTGTGTGTGACTCCAAGGATTATTTCAGTTTACAATTTCAGGTTGCTTCTTGTCTTGTTAATCAGGACTCCAGAGTTTAATTTTATTTGAAAAAAGAAATACGTGGGAAGTCCAATCAAACTACATATGATTGACAATTTACTAATTTAACTTAGACAAATAAATTTATTTAATTATTATCTAAATTAATAAGTTAAAGGTGGAACAAAATTTCAGTAAAATAGAAAAGATGACCCCTTAATCTCTCAAAATATAAAAATTAGTTTCAAAATATTTGTGATAGAAAAAATTAAAAAATAAATATCGAGCCTAGAAAAGAACAATTTGGTAAGAAGATTAGTATTATTCCTAAGGCGAAAAAGGTGAAAATTAATACACATTTTATATTTACATCAATTTAGTACCATTAACTGTTTAGGTCGTATATGATTTTTTTTCCCCATGAATGGTAAACTTTCGAATGCAAAAAAAAGGATTCAGTAATTAATTTATCGCATTATATTTGACTACTAATTATTAAATAATTAAAAATTATTTAATTTAATTATTTTTTTAATTTATATTAGCTAGGAATATAATCTACTGACACATTTAACCTTGCACCAACGTGTAATAAAATATTAATTAATGTAGATCGTTGCCATATTTACCATATTGTTTAATTTTATTTCAAGTTAATTGATCGATCTCAGTGGTATCGCAAATGCAATACATTTGTGAATAAAAAAGAGGACATATGAAAGTAATGGAATTGAAAGAAACTGAGGGACAAATGGAAGCATGGTTTTGAAAGATAGATATTAAAAAAAAATTAAAGAAAAAAAGAAAAGAAAAGAAAAGAAGAAGAAGAAGAAGAAGAGTCTTATATACTATATATATATATATATAGTACAGAAGAAGCATGTCTACCACAGCATAATATAATAATAAAATAAAATAATATGAGCTATAGGTAATTTAAAATGTAAATCCAAAGAAAGATGAATTTGAGGAAGTTGAATGAGTATAGAAGATTCTCATGTATGCATAATTGCCACTCATTAGTCCATTCATCAATAGTACAATTGATTTTGTTCTCTTTTGATATCAAAATACTTAAACAGTGTAATTCTTATTTTTTATATTCTATATGAACAGATATTAGACTATATATTTACAGTAATAATACAAATAATTTAATTTCTAGAATTATAAAAAAAAAAATGTGGAAGACTGTGGCAGTGGGATAGAGAATGGAGGGCCAGAAAGACAAAAAAGACCAGCTCTTGTAGGGTTATAACTACAGGGATATAGGTTGGGGGTTTTCAAGAATCTGTTGTATCTTTCACTCTCAGAAATCTCAAATACACATAATATTATATATAAATAAAGTCATTGCACACACTCACATACAATGGAAAAAGAAAATATTAGAAAAGAAAAGAGCTCAAAAAAAAAAAAAACAGTGATGAAAGGATAATATGGATGGGATCATGGGAAAGAGCTTCGTCCTAATCCACGATAGCTGTTGGTGGGTTAGGTAGCAAACCCTGCCCCTCTTCTTGGACCCATCCCTAGATTCCTGCTTCTCTCCATTTCCTTCAAATCCTTCTTTAGCCTATTAAGATACAGCCAACTCATTTCTCTTTTCCCTCAAGTAACCTCTCTCTCTCTCTCTCTCTCTCTCTCTCTCTCTCTTTCCTCGCTGAACCAACAAAACAACATAAAAGATCACTCATATATATGTAACTACAAAAGAAAGAAGAAGAAAAAAAAAAAAAGCTCCTTTCCTTCAAGAAACTCTCACTATTCCTATAAAAACACCCACCCCCATTTGAAGGGTCTAGTTTAAAGGGATCATGCATGGAGAGGAGAGAGACCCCTCTCTTTTTCCATTTCATTTAATTCACTTTTTATGGGTTTAATAGATAATTAATTAAATTAAGAAATTCTGATCAAAGCCCTCCTTTTATATATATAATATTGAAGCTAACTAGTTGAGAAGTAATGGTGAGTGTGGTTCTTCTTAATTATATGTATGTATTGTATTACTATTTTTAAATTTATACTTGAAGACAACTGTCTTTGTTAAGAATAAAAACATTGGTTTTCCCCTTTAAGTATGGAAGTAAAGAAAGATTAATATTATACAAAGGAAAATGACTGAGATTATAATATTAATTGATAGGTAATTTAGAAGCATTCCCATGAAAATTTAATTTAATTTTTCTTAGAATTACAAATAATTAACATGGATCAGCAAGTTGCCTTTTCATTTCACATATCATAGTCATCACTTTCTTTACCTTTTTATGGGGAAGATATCACTGTCACATTTAATTTTTAAAAAATGGAATATTTTTTGAAAAATAAAAACAAAGGGTTTGTTTTTTTTTTTTTTTCAAAACAACTTCCAAGGAGAATCACCCCATTTACAGTTTTCTTGCCAAAGAGAGTGGAATATTTCTTTTCTTTTCTTTAACAGTAAATAACACATAAAAAAATAATAATTTCCCTTCTTCATATAAAGAGAAGTGGCACTATAGAATTATCATCATACACCTCTCTCTCTCTCTCTCTCTCTCTCTCTCTCACTCTCTCTCCCATCCTCTTCTCTTCCTCTGAAAATATTAACTATAAAGGAGAAATAACCATCATAGGAACTGATAAGGTATATAAGCTATATTCATCAAACCAAATTTTTGCATATTCTCCCATTTAGAAATTTTCTTTTCTTTTTTTCCTTTTATTTTGGCAAAGGCTTAATCTTTTTGGAATTCTCTGATATCAACAGATCAAGTCTTCCTTCTTTTCTTTTCCTTTTTCTTTTTTCCTCCTCCTCCTGTACTAAGCTCTGCCTATCTGAGCATCTGCACTGCATCTTTTCTTTCTGTCTGTCTTCCAATATGACAGCCAGATTAACAGCATCATCATAATCATCGCCATAGTTTTTAAGATTGGTATCACAAGCATAGCTTAACTATTAGGTCATGACTTGCAATGGGATGGCTTTCTTCCCAGCAAATTTTATGCTTCAAACTCCTCATGAAGAAGATCATCAAAATTCCACTTCTCTCAATCCAATTCTTCCGTCATGCACACCTCAAGACTTCCATGGTATTACTCTCTCCCTCTCTCTAAACAGCTTTTTTAAGTTTTTTTTTTGTTTTGTTTTATTTTTATTTTTTGGGTTAAATATGCTCCACTGGGTTGGAACCAGCAGTCTCTCAATTATAAAGAGACAACTTCAGTATTACTGTATTGTGCCAAGCCCATCTGAGTTCAAACTAGAAGCTTTGCAGAGACAATTGAATCCAACTGAGGCAAAGCGCGTTCGGTTCTAAAATGTTACACAGTTCCTTTAATTTTCTACTATTTTAATTGATTATGTTTTTTGGGTGTAGGGGTGGCATCATTTTTAGGGAAGAGGTCAATGTCATTTTCAGGAATAGATGCATCATGTCATGAAGAAGCTAATGTAGAAGATGAGTTGTCTGATGATGGATCACAGGCAGGAGAGAAGAAAAGAAGGCTTAATATGGAACAAGTAAAGACACTTGAGAAAAACTTTGAATTGGGTAATAAACTTGAACCTGAAAGAAAAATGCAGCTGGCTAGAGCTCTTGGTCTGCAACCAAGACAAATTGCTATATGGTTTCAAAACAGAAGAGCTAGATGGAAGACCAAGCAACTAGAAAAAGACTATGATCTTCTTAAAAGACAATTTGAAGCTATTAAAGCTGATAATGATGCACTTCAAGCCCAGAACCAGAAGCTTCATGCAGAGGTTAGTTTTAAGTAGTCTTAATATAAATATATTTAATTGTTTTTTCTATCCTTGATCAGCCAAGCAGGATAAAATACATATTTAAAATTATAATTATATTTAATTTGCTTAATTAAAATTTTTGCCTTCCGATTTTTTCTTTTTCTCTCTACATTAGATATCCCTTTTATTGATAGATTTTGCATGGAACCACAAAGATATATAATTGGAGATGATAATCATCTTTATGATATTTTCCTTTTTGACTTTTTCTTCTGTAATGATTTTTTGTAACCTTTATTTCTGTTAACTTCTCGAACCAATCATGGCTTTTTAGCAAAGTTTCTTTTCTTATCATTAGTGCAACTTTTGGAGAGGTTGCTTCAAACCAAACCAATAAATTGATCAAAAAAAAAAAAAAAAAAAAAAAAAAAAAAAAAAATTGATTGATTGATCCTTCATAGTCTGAAAGTAAGGGTCATGATGATTCTGAATAATAGATTTCCATTTCCTCTTTCTTGCTTTCTTTCTTTTTTTCAGAAAAAGGACAATATAACAAACGTTTAATTATAAATTATTCTTGTACGCGCACATAAAAATAAGAGTAAATCCTGATGGGTTAATTGATGGGTGCAGATATTGGCGCTGAAAAGCAGGGAACCAACTGAGTCAATTAACCTGAATAAAGAAACTGAAGGTTCTTGCAGTAACAGAAGTGAAAATAGCTCTGATATCAAGTTAGATATTTCAAGAACACCAGCAATTGACAGTCCATTATCAAATCATCCAACAAGTAGACCTCGTTTTCCACCTACATCGATGAGGCCAACAGGTGTGGCACAACTTTTCCATACCAACAGCTCTTCAAGGCCTGATCATCATGTCCAATGCCATAACAAGATTGACCACATGGTTAAAGAAGAAAGCCTTAGCAATATGTTCTGTGCCATCGATGATCAAACTGGGTTTTGGCCATGGCTCGAGCAACAACATTTTAATTAAGATGTCGACTGTCCAGACCATATTGGAATTATTATACACCACTATCCAAAGTTTGGCTTCGTTGTTCTTTATCATTTTTATAATTAATTAAGTCCATGTCCTGGTACTTAATTAGGGTTGGTGTATAAATTAGGATTATATCAAGTTGAAATTTCAGCTATGGGTGGAGGATGAAGTTAGGGAAAGGGCTTATTAAGATCTTTTTATGATGAGGAATAAAGGGTTTATCTGTGTCTTTTGAGTTATATACAAAGCTTTTTGCTTAGATTGGTTTTTTCATTAGAGAGATGAATCAATGGATGTTTGTTTACTAGGTTGGATTTTTCTGGAATCCAAGCGAAATTTTATTTTGCTAGTGTATGGTTGGAGCTGCCTAGCACTAATATGGGCCGTGAAATTAAAAAAAAAAAAATGGTGGGGATTCTCTCTTTCTTACCCATATTTATTTTTAGTTTTCTTGCTTTGGAATCATGTCTTTGTTTGTATTACTAAAGAAAAAAAAAAAAAAAATTTCTTCGCTTCTCATCATTTTGTACTATATGGTAAGGAATTACCAAATGGTTGTGACCAAATATTAATATTTACTTCAAATTCCAATTTTAATAAAATTAATAAAGAAATTTTTAATGTATTAATCAATATTACGAAAGAGACATATGTGGTGAAAAAAGGAAAGGAGAAAGAAAGAGAGTATCAAGCACACATTCCAAGAAAGAAAGAGGACAAACAAATGGGAGAGAAGAAGAAAACAAGAAGAGTTGGAAATGGTCATTCTCGTGAAGGGGACGTTGGCTATGTTATGCTGACAAAGAAGGGAATGGCATCAAAAAGCTAATGTAATATTATGTGTAACCCCAACTTTTGGCACTGACCATTTATATAAATACTTTCTTTCTTCCTTTTTCTCTCTATATGTACATGAACAACAACAAACACCCTCTTCTGGATTCTTTGATTGAAGCATTCATCATCATGCATGTGACCCACTGTCACCCACTCCCTAGCATCCAACACAGTCCTTTCTCTCTTTCTTATATATATATATATATCCCCACTAACTTCCTTTTCACAATCTCTGCTTTCTTTGAATGTGATCTTCCCTTGCTTTTCCACAACTTGTACTATCTGCTGCTCCTTAGTCCTTCTTCATCACACTCTCTCCCTTTGTGTTAGAGACAAAAACGAAGTTAATTATTTATATTACCTCCTCTGAGATTTTACTTAATACCCTTTTAACTGTTTGTAAAATTTGTAATTTACCCTTTGTTTTGAAAGATACATACATATGTAAAATTATTCAGAGCTGGTATATGCATGTTATTAGTCAGGTATGTGTAGGTCCCCATTAGTATACATGAATGCTTATCCAATGTACTAGTCACTCACTACTGTACCTTTCCAATTTGTATATATATAATCATGAATATGCATGAAAGGGTTACTTTCATTTGTCATTTGTATTACATACATCACCATCAACATGAGATCACTTTGTCTCTTAAGCTTTTCAACTATCTTTATCTTGATTATATATATATATATATATATATATCCTTTTGAGAATAATAGATTTTAAAAAAATGTATATATCAGGAATTGAATTTCTAACCTCCTACAGTACTGTACAAAAAGAAAAATCCATTGAATATTACTAGCTGAAAGAACATAATTTTAAATGACTAATTATATAGAATAATTACAAAATGAAAATATCTTTGGTAGATTTTAGGCTAGTTGGCGCCAAACCGTCATAACAGAATTAACTAGATTCCATTACCCAAATTACCCAATTGGATAAAAACAAAAGCAAGCATGTCATAAAATCTGCAAATCCCTTATAATTTAAAAATGAGACCCCAGACCCAGATAATTAGACGAAGATCAAGCACAAATACTGATAGTATCTTTATAGGATCATGTGATGTTCAGAATTCAGATATTAATCTTTGGAAATAAGGCTGGAAATTTTGGCATTTGATGACAGGTTTAGATGCCAAAATACAGTTTACAATTATATATATATATATAAAAAAAATCATAGTGGCCAAATTTAAAATTATCTAATTAAGGAGGAGCAAGTTAAGTGTCCATGTGAATAGTGGAGATTAATTAATTTCTTAGTTAAGCTGCAGTTGTAATTAATAGAGCACTCATTAGTGGATTATGATAATTAATTAATTAATTAATCCTCCAAAAATCAGAGAAATCCCAGCATGTTTGCTATTATTAGAACCGAAAAAATATTAAGACGACATCTAACATGTGATGAGCAATACCAAAAAATAATTAATTATGTTAGTATTATTGGAATTTGATATATTTAATATATATTTTTGAGATCATGTTGACGTATAATTTTAATTAATATGGGCAGATTCCGTCAACGGTTAATATATTATTTAAATTAAATTAAAAATTTTACTAGATTTTGGAAAGGTATCTTGCAGCTGCAGTTGCAGATAAACTTTTTATTTAATCTATGATATGGATAAATGCTTGTTTAGGTGATTCTTTGAGCTCACTTTCAGAATGCCAAATTTGTTCCTCATGTATTTAGGGCCACGCTGGTGTGTAGCTTTGATGAGTTGGAAAAAACCTCAAGCATCCAATGAAGCTAAGGGTCATGGATGTAATTGACTAAATAAAATTAATTTTCGCTTTTTATTTTCAAAAATCTCATTCAATTAAAGCAATTATGAAATATCTTTGAAAATAACAAGTAATAATTATATTAAAATGTACCAAAAAAATGATAATATGTTTAATACAAGTTCTACTCATATGCATGACACTAAAAATTTAGCCTCCCAAGAGTCTTCAATCCACAATTATTATATATATAATCATCAAAACCAAGTTATATCCTATTTTGTGTGTACACAAATTGAATAAAGCTAGATGTTAACCTCAAAAATTCAAAAAATTAGTGAAATAGACATACTAAAAGTTAGAATTAGGAGGACACCGGTGGTTTAAAAAAAAAAAAAATGTTAGAACTAGGAAACCAAAGACCAAAACAAAATGAGTCTCTCAACTTTAGATCCAGATCATCATGACCTTCTTGATCAATAAAATATTCATATTTAAATATATTTTTATTATTTTGATTTTAGCCTCGGTGAAAATTATACGCTAAAACATGAACCAAACCATGGCCCATCTATTCTTTTGGGTTTGTTCATAAACAGAAATTGACCCAGATCTTCTGCTTTCGGCTTAGCCCAGTCCATAGCCCAAACAAAATAGTGATCCACGGTAATGCCACGTGGATACTAATAAGCCATTGATTACAACCTTTGTGGCTCCCACATATTTCTCGTCAGCCAATAGAAACGCCGAATTCTCCATAGTCACAAAAGCTTACTTTTCAGCTTCGCTGACCATCACCCATTTCCCTCCCTGTTCTCAAAACGGATAATAATCAGCATGGCCTCTCGTCTCCTGTCACCTACCGCCGCCACCACAGCCACCGGAACGCCATCCATTACACACCAATCTCTATTTATCTCCTCTAAAGTCCCTTTCCCCACTTTCCGTTCCAAAGTTCACAGACCAATCACCAAACTTCACGTCTCCTCTCCAGCAAATAAACCCATCACCGGCACAACAACTCCGTCAAAAAAACCCAGCGAAGAAACCATCTTTTTCGACGGGGGAGCTCACTACGGCGACCTATTAGCGAATCTGCTTCTGGGTTTTACACTTCTTTGGTTACCGTTAACTTTAGCGGCAGTTTCAAGGGCGTTTTATCTAAGATACAGGTTTACGAACCTGCGGGTGACGGTGATTTCGGGACTGACGGGGCAAGATAGGAGCGATTTCTCTTACAAGGTGATAAAGGATGTGCAAGTAGTGCCAAGATTTATAGGTGAATGGGGTGATGTTGTAATTACATTGAAAGATGGGACTAAAGTGGATTTAAGGAGTGTGCCTAAGTTTAGAGAGATTGCCAAATATTGCCTTGCTATGGCTGAAAAGCCTGTCGTTTTGAAGGAGAGTGGACCTAAAGGGTTTTAAGAATTATGTTTCTCTTTCTTTTGGAAGGTATGTAAATCTTTTTTTTTTTTCTTTTTTTGCTAATTTCGTTGAACTAATGTTGCAATTATAGATATTTTTTTATAAAATATATATAGTACTCTTTTTTTGAAGATAATCGAAAAATAGCTTGGTTAGATTGTTTTGAGTTTAGTTGAATGTTGCAATTACAAGTTTATTTCACCCATTTTGAAGATAATTGAAGGTTATTTTGGTATTATTTTCTGAAATTGTTTGGTTGCTTGTTTGCACTGTGGAAATCATGAACTTTAACCCCTTTTTGTTATTTTTTAGAATTTTATCAATTTAATTCGTATATTGCAATAAATAATATTCTACAACTTATAGGTTTAAGGAGCTTTTCTTTTCTTTTTTGTTTTCTTTTTGGAAGATAGTCATGCGTTGATAAATTATATTACTAGCATCAAAATAAATTACATCAATCAAGAAAGACGTTGCACATACCCAATCTATTCTATCAAATATAAAAACAGTTTTCTTAATTAGTGATTGATTCTCTGATTTAAAAACAAAAATAATAGAAACACCAATGAGCTCGTACAGAAGAGCTTTACAATCTAAGATCAAAAGAGTAAAATAAGAATTGTCGGTGAACAAATCCCAATAATAGGTAAGTAATATGTATTAATTACATTATTATTATTATTTATATATATATATGCATTACGTTTGCTATTTTCTGCCCTACCAATACAAATTTTTAGATCCATTAGAAATATATTCCAACATATGTAACACGTTACGAATTGGTGATTAGTATAGAACTAGATACCCTTATTCTATGTTATGGAACTTTTGGTTCGTCTATTTATTTTATATATAAGGAAGTCATCTTTTTTCAGTTACAAAATTGCAGCTTGAGCTCACCTTTGCCTGATAATTAACATGAGAGATTTGGAGCTATTTGTCAACCAATCGCTAGATATGATTTGCCCACATTTGTAACAACTTGTATGTAATTTATGGGCTATAATATTGTGCAGGCCCGCCAGACAAGCTTGTGAAGAGAAGACTTTATTTAAAGGGCTTTAGGCCCGGAGAAATGGCCCAAAATAGGTCGTTCGTTGATGTCACTGGATAACTAGTGAAATTACAAGTCTTGAATCTTGATGTCTGTTTTGTGCATGAGAAAGTTTTAAAGGGCAAAATCCTTAAATGGTCTGGTCTTTCTTCCACACGGATGTGGAATGTCTTAGGCGTTGAGCATGTGTACCGTAAAATGCTCATTTTTCAACAGGATCCGACCCGACCCGAATCTAACAGATAGCTTTCAGTCCATTTATAAATGGGGGCGAGTATTGATATCTACTGATCTACGAGCTAATCCGAATCCAATCTAATTAATTTTCTATTTTTTATATAATAAGTAGGATTTTTTTAGTGATATTTTATGTATATTAACTAGACCCCAACCGATCTGAATTTGAACCGGATAAACTGATCTAATTTGAGGTGGAGGCCAATGGATTTTTTTTTTTTTTGCCGGATTGGATATGGATATTGTAAAGTTTAATCCAAATCTGAACTATGATCATTCTCTTAATCATGATTTAATGGAGAAAGGTGTTGGGTACCCAATTCATTTAATTAGATATTTTATTAATAAATAAACATATAAAACGGAGTAGGAGTAATATTGCTATTGCAATTCGCAAAATTTAATAATCATTAAAAATCTTATTCAATTTTGAAATTTAGCTTTAATTAATTGTTATGTGCATAAAACTCAAGTTGGAGTTTAAAAAATTAAACTCGAACTCGGTTCGGCTTGTAAATGTTATTGAATAAACGCGAATCAACATCTTTTTTTGAGAAGAATCTTCATTGGACATATTAAAAATTATTAGCACTTATATTTACCAAATTTGAAGTGTTTGTGTACCATATGAAACATATTTAGGAGTTTTTTTTTTTTAATTTGTTTATCCAAAAAAACTCAAAGCGGAAAAGGTGTTTTTGTTGTTTAGTTGTGATTCATGAGACTGAATTATTATAACTCGAAAAGGAAGATGTTTGGCCTAAATAATTTATGGAAATGTGTTAGGTATGCAGCCCTCTCTTGCTTGTCTGTGTGTTGAAGAACCATTCTTCTTTAAATAATGTTCAGTTGTTGACGTTGCGTTATGTCCAAAACAAAAGCACCAGCTTAGCTAAGTCTTAACTGGTAGGACTGGATGTTAGCTAGCTAGTTGGGCATACCGATTAAATCTGGTTGCAAATCTGATCTACGAGAAAGGAACAACCATGTCCCATAATGTTGACTCACAAATTACCTTATGTCAGAAGATACACTCTTTGAATTATTGAGTCTAACAAATATCCATTCGTTTCAAACGACATGCAGTTGCCATGAACTTGAGGTCGTACACCGTTCCTCGTGAACCATTGACAGCACCTTTCCTCCTTTAAAATTTCAAAAATAATATTAATCTTCCATTATTCGCATTCGAATAAATAATCCATTGGTCAAAGGAAGGTAAAGATACAAGAAGTCATTTCCTTTCTACGAGTGGAACTGATTTTCATTATTTGTTTATTTACATTGCTAATTCTTCTATTTATTCCTTTTATAATAATTCAACTAAAGGGTTGTTTTCTGTTCTCGATTATTTGAATTTTGCACTTTATGAGTAGTGTCCAATGTCCATACTTTGCACAGTTCTTTTGGTTAAAATTTCAAATGGTGGGTGAAGGCGACGAACGACATCGTTTCTTTGACAATGGGAAGATTTGAGTGGTCATTCAGCGACCGCGTGTTCTCTAAAAATGAAAACAACAAAACGAGCAGTGTTTAGTAGAAACGACATTATTTTTATGTTCCCTGAAGAAAAGACCAAACATTTAACAAAACTAACAGTGGGCTGTACGAACGTCAAACGACACTATTCATTGCGGCTGGAACCCACACGCATATGCTGTGTTCCCCGGAGGAGCAAACGAAGAAGTAATATAAGGATACTTTCGCATCAACACCAATACCTTCTGCGAGCAACAGGCAGGGCTGGGCTAGGCCATGCAAGATTTCAATATTTTGTAGGGTCAATGACTAATTGTCAATCTTTATCAAAGATAATCAATTAGGATATTATTAATAGATTAAATATCCTCACTCGGCATGCGGTGTATCATGTCTTCTTTGACTTTTTGGGCCTCTGCTGTGGTCCATAAACAACCTTCAACTTGTATTATATGTTGTTTGTCAAGGAAAGTCTAAGCTTTCATTGTTTGTATTAGCCTGTTAGGCATATGTAAATCTACCTTTTCAACCAACTCTGATCATGAGCTTATAGATATTTCGTTTTCGATTGACTCGATTGGCAACAGAGTTTTCTTTATCAGGTTATTGATTGAGATTCAATTTTTAAAGCCAATATTTCAGAGTATTTAGGAATAAGATTTTAACCTTAATTGTCATGCATGCATGGTTAATCAGTCTGAAAATATCTTTAATCATTGAGGAAAAAAAAAGAAAGATTTTTCAACTTCTAATCTCGTCAAGTCTCGACCACTAAAATAGATTTCTTTATCAGGTTATTGATTGATATTCAATTTTTAAAGCCAATATTTTCAAAGTATTTAGAAATAAGATTTTAACCTTAATTGACATGCATGCATGATTAATCGGTCTGAAAAAACCTTTAATCATTGAGAAAAAAAAAAAGATTTTTCAACTTCTAATCTGGTCAAGTCTCAACCACAAAAATATATTATTTACAACGGATTATAATAACATTATGATTTATACAAAATGGATAGTCTTTTCTTAAAACATCGAACTAATAAAAACTTTTATAGTCAAAAGAAAAGATTCGGAAGTGATAACTTTCATTTCTGACGTTCCAAGTTAGGTAGAAGTGCAATAATCTTTAATTGGGTGTAAATATATATTGGGCAGGCCTAGATACAAGTAGACTGGTCGATGACCTTGAACTTTGTAATCGACCGTGAATGGGACGGGTTAGATGCAAAAGCAGAAGTGTTTTTAATTAATAGCTTAATATATCTTTTAAGCATTAAGCACAATTAGAGTAATTAGATTATACTTGCAGGTTGCATCTAGCTAGCGATCTCTGACCTCTCTCTGGGGAGAAGTAATCGATTAAGTTCTTGGGTCCACTGTTTTTCTTTAAAAATAAAAATAAAAAATCTCTCCAACTATGGAGAAGAAAGAACTCCATGATCAAGAGGGTTCGAGACAGTATGATTACAAATATGACGCATGGGGTTACAGAACACTTGGCTCCATCGCAGTTATAACCTAGGAGCCAAATCAGAAATTTTTATATTAAAAAGTTTCAATTAAGTACTTGTATTTTGCAGAAAGAAACAGTGCTAAACCAACATAAACTCTCAGTCCCAGCCTTAGTTGTGCCATTGAGTGCTATATAGGGTCTCAGTAATCTTTGAAAGGGAATCATTCATTTAACAGAGCCATAAACTTCAGTTAAAAAAGAAAGAAATAATAAAAAAAAAAGGAACCAATTAAGAGCAATCAGAGTACCTAGCTGCTTCAATGATATATAAGGTTATGGAACTTAAGGATTGGAATGAAGCTGACAAGAAAAATGTGAAAAAAGGTTAAAAACCAAAAAAGGAGGTAATGATACTAAAAACAGCTATAAGTTTCTCTTGTTGGAGAAGTTTCATCGATTTCTTTGTTTGTAGCGTGCATCTGCACTGCAACTGCAACGATTGTAATGCAATTCAAATTTTCTAGTATTGGGATGGAAAGTACTGTGATGTGTATGGATTTTGCAATAGTGGGGTCAGAAATATTTGATAAGGAGACCTTCATAGAAGTTTCTTTATAGTTAATACCTTTTGTTTTTTTAATTATTTTTTTATATTTTTCTGCCCAATGAGCTGGGACATGATAATAACATGGGAACATGATACTGTGGTGCAAAAATTGGTAGAGAACGATAGATCGAGTTGATTCGTGTAGCTGACAACTGATTTGTATCTACAGCTATGTTGTAGGTGTCGCTGCGGATTCAATCAATTGTTTTGGAGTTTTTTTTGAATCAATTGGTAGCTGATTCGCATTCATATTATTTTACATTCATTAATCTCATAAAAATAATTGATAATAAAATTATTTGTTTCAAATTAATATTTTTATTTATATAATACATTAAATTATATCTTTAGTAGTCATTCTATATTTTAGCGGCAACCATTACTAAAATTTTATCAAATATCAATAATAATCGGTTAATCACAATCGGTCATCAATTGTTACCTATCAGTTAGTAAAATCGATGGAACCAAACTTAGAGCAACGGAGGTAGATTATATTAAAATTACCGATATTATTTAATAACAAAATAATCTTTCTTTATGTGAGCATAAAACGTAAAATCAACTATGGCGGATGCGACAAAAGTAGGAATGTATATTAGAGGCAAAAGAGCTACAAGAAGGAAAAATTACAAATAAAAAATAATGTCACATACAGAGTATAAGTACTGACTACAGGTACGTACAGATACAGAATACTGACACATTCTCTATGTCCCAGAATACTTTGCTAATCAAATGTCATAATATCCAAAACTTGGGCAGTGTAAAAATATAAAGAAAGAAAAGGAGAAAAAATGGACCAACCTAAACAACTCATATAAAGAAACTGAAACTGGGGTTACCAACTCTCATCTTTTGACCCATGTTCATCAATTCTTTTCTTTTTCAGTTTCTTATTATTATTTTTTTAATATAATTAATTAGAAAAAGCAGAGAGGAGGAGGTGGCAGTGGTGGTGGAAATGGTGGTGTCAAGTCAAGGTTAATATTTTCTTTTTTCCCCTGGCAGAGCAGAGAGAAGGACTGGGACTGAGTTGTTCTGCTAAGTTAGGTGAGAATGTGAGGTATTCTATAAACACATCTTTATTGAAAGATGAGTAAAGAGATAGACAAATTTTAGTTGCCAGAATGTAAAATTATCCTCAATCTCACTTTTGCCAGTCAGATGTTATGATACTTTAACTCTAGATTCTCTGCTGTAAAAGGCCTCTATATATTACTCTACCCTCCGCAAAAAATTTTCTTTTTTAGTACACCTTAATAGTTTCCATTTGCCAATACTTGAATGTAACAGTATCACCCATCACCCTTTATGTTGTGGTACAGAACCCCCATCTAGGGATGTAAACGAGACAAGACGTTAGGGAGTTATTCGTGGTGAAACTCGATAAAAGCTCGCTCGAACTCATTTAATAAACTTATCGAGCCGAGCTATTAAGCTCGAACTTGGGTCATTAGTTTGTAAACCAACTTTATCAACTGAGCTCTCGAGCTAGCTCAATAAAACAAAATCAATTAAAACCTATATTAAAGCGACGCTGTTTTGATTAATAAATTGATTAATAAATTTCAAACTTGAGCTCAAGCTCGGCTCGTTTATGGTTATCGAGTCGAGCCCGAGCTTAGTTATTTTTATCATATTTCTGAGCTCGAGTTCGAGTATATCCTTATCGAGCTGAGCTCACTAAAGCTCGACTCGGCTTGGTTCATTTATAATCCTACCAGAAACGAAGCCAAAATCTAAATAAAAGGGAGCAAACTATATAACACACAAGTGAAAGGGGGGCAAAGTGATGGGAATGCTTTAAAAATGGTGGAAAAATCATGGTTTAAACTATGTATAGCAATTTTTATTTTTTTTAAAACAGGAGGGGAAATTGACCCTCTCCTAATGAGTAGCTTTGTCACTGAGCCTTAACCCCAACCCATTATTTTGCATTGAGTAAATATGAAAATAGAAAGATAAAAATGATACTTCAAACATGAGTTTGCACATGATAATGGTATTTATATAAAGAAACAAACATATAGAAATGTTTCCAGAATTCGAAAACGCTCATGGCTAAGAGTTCCCTTGTATTATCGAGTCACCTTTAAAAGAAAAACAAATCCTTATAAATAAGTCAATATTGCTTTCCATTTAAGTCCAAAATCCTAATTGCACCATATATCTCTCCATAGTGGGCCTATAAGCATGCTTTTGTTTAAATTGATATTATCTAGATCATACTATATTGCTACAATGGCGGGAAAGAAGAGAGGTGGAGGAAGGTGCATGTCTAATAGGACATAGGCTTTGGATTATCTTGTCATGACAAAGAAATGGGGATCCCCTGCCTTAATGACTATATCTTCATGGGACCTTCAATTCAAATTAAATTAATTCATTCATATGCTATATTTTATGTAATGCTGCCTTTTGAACAAATACAAACAGCAATTAAGTTTATTTATATTTTTAAATAAATTTATTAAAGCAAACACTATTTATTATTTGAGGTAGTTGAACATTTCAAATGAACATAGAATACAAATAAGTATTTTTCTGATAATTGAGTCAAATGGGCATGTTTGACCACCCTTAATTTAGGCAAAATGCTGCTTGTATTGTTTTTGCATTATCATATTGTTTTGCTATATAAAAACTTCTACACCTTTTAATTAAATCAACTAAATCTAAAAGCATCATTTTTAACACTAACCTCTGTGAGATATAACAGAACGTAATATAATAATCATCAAAGATATTTTCGGCGCAATATGCATTAGAAATGTTTAATTACATTACATTACATTACTTTTCATTAAGTTTTACCGAGTATAGTTTGATATCTAAATCAGATATGAAATTCGAGTTTAAAATTAAAAAGAACAAACTACTAAATACAAATATTAAAGGAGAATCCACTTTTAACTATGCTAATTAGCTCCAAATCAAGACTAATTTTGAAAGTATAACAAGGGGAACTAGTGATTACAAAAGGGAAATAGGAATATAAGTATGAAGAGGGGCATAGGATTCCCAAAAGCTTTTCTCTTTAGCAAGAGCGTGCTTTGTAGAAAAGATAAGGAGAGAAAGTGAGTGAAGTGAAGATCCAAAACCCCAACCTTGAAAAGGTGGCTCTCATATCAAAAGATGGTGCCCACATACAAGTATAGGAATCCCAAGCACTGAAGCCCAACATTCACTTAAAGTTAAATAAAAATTAAAAAGAAAAATAAATAAAGTTTAGAATATATATGTGCTACAAATTTTGGTTCCACACGTGGGGCCTTTACACCTCTATTTCTTTCTCTTTTTTCTTACATGGGATCAAGGAATATGTTTTTTTTGCATCTCGTGAATTTATAGTAGAGCAAGAACAAGCTTTGTCATTCTATGTTTAAAAAAAAAAAAAAGGAGAAAAAACAAATTAGTTGTATAGGAAAAATTAATATCTCGATGGAATAAATCTTTATGTGGTTAATTATAATCTAGGTCTTTTATAGTGAATTATACCTCAATTAGAATTTGATAGCAACTTGTAGTGTTTTTTTTTTTTTTTTTTTTTTGAGGAAAAATTAATGAGGGTCTCGGATGGAAATAAATCTTTATGGTGGTTATTATAAATCTAGGGTCTTGTTATACGTGATTAAATACCTCAATTAGAATTTGATAGCAAACTTGTAGTGTTTTTTTTTTTTTTTTTTATTAAATTTCCAACTAAATGTTTTTTTTTTTTTTTTTTTTTAATTTCCAACTAATGCAAGAACTTGTTAATCAAAGCCAATGATTTTAGTTTCTTATTTTTCTTATTTTTTTTAAATAAAAGTTTTCAATATTGTTAATTGAGATTTAATTGTACTAGGAAGCATTCCAAATTTATTAGAAAAATATTACTAAAGTCATCATAACGAGTGCACTTTTGAAGGTTGTGTTCGGCAATAATTTTTTAAGTAGTTTTTAGCATTTTGATCAACTAGTTTTTATAATGTTTGATAACATAACGTTTTATAAAAAGTTGAATGTAACATTTAATTTGTAATATTTTATAAAAAAGCGATTGAAACAACTAACAATTAAACACTACTAGAACAATTAACAGCAACCAAAATATCTAATTTTGCCGAACAAGTTGAGAATAGCTCCTACATTCTAACAGTAATTACTTAAAAAATAAAAGGTGTGGCACTGCAATTGATCAACATGAAAAACGAAAAGTTTGGAAAGCTCAAGACAAAATGTATAAAGTAGTTTGTAGTCTTGATTTAGATTTTTGGTTTGATTAATTATAGAACAAATGAAGCTTTATTTTGCAGAGTAAAAACACTTTCTCTTTTTCAGCCTTCTTTTTCGACTTTCTTATCATTCTTCTTTTGATCATTAGTGAAAAAGAAAATAATTAGGAAGAGCCTAAACAAATCAGGAATTGGGTCCCTTAGAAAGAAAAGTAGCAATTGGCAAAGTTGTTAAACAAGTTATTAATTGGAATATCATGGGACAATGCACTAACAACAAGACAAATTAACACGTACTTAGGCCATTAAATTTTTTTACACAGAAGGAGGTTTTGATTAATTACATTGTATTCTATTGAAAAGGCAGTTCATCGGATAAAGTTGTCCCAGACAAATTGTTTTTAACTTTCCCAAAAATAGTGAAAACTGCGTTTGAATATATACCTTTGCCTATGGTGGACTCCAACTAAAAAAAAAAAAAAAAAAAAAAAAGTGAAACAACTGGTTTGAATATACTACCTTTGCCTATGGTGGACCTCCAAAACTAAACAAAAAAAAAAAAAAAAAAAGATATTTTTATATACTTTCCTTATTACCAAACAAGGAATTAAATGATGAAATGTGTTCAATATTAAGTTTAAGAAAGAATTTAAATTTCTATAGCCTATAGCTTTATCTAGACAAATCTTTTTCTTTCTTTTTTTTTTTTTTTTTTTTTTTTTTTTTTTTTGACATTTTTTTTGGGTGTTTCCTTTTTCTCAAGGAAACGCACCGTGGCGGGGTGGATTTTCACAATTGAAATCTTCTTTATTATTCCTTCAGAGTGTCTCTCCTTTGGGCTCTTTGAAAGTTAGAGATTAAGGGTTTCCTATCATGGGTTTTTTTTTTTTTTTTTTTTTTGACATTTTTTTGGGTTTCCTTTTTCTACACTCTTTTTCTTTTTTTCTTTTCTTTATATTCTCTCCTTTGGCTCTTTGAAAGTTAGAGATTAAAGGGTTCCTATCATGGGCCCTTTACATTAACAAGGCAATTGAAATTCCTATCAAAAACACAACTTTTTCACCCAAAAAAGGGCCAAAAGAAGACTTAGATTACTTACTCAAATTGAATTCTTAATTAATTAGGTGCTATATATTTATATATATATTTACCAATTCAATCTTTAGTTTTTTTTATTTTTGGAAACATAAAAAAATTACTACTTTTTTATATTTTATACTTTTTTAATGCTTGAAAATAAAATTATATATACATACATATATACACACACGTGTCTCCACGCTCGAGTTAGAAATAATATTCAGATAAAATTATTTTAAGAGTCAGACTCTAGGTTTCAATCCCTCAATTTCACAAATAAAGTTCATTTAGAAAGATAATATATGTAAATACATTTAAATTCAAATATTCCATGGTTAGATTAGGATGTGCATAAATCTGTAATTTTATATTTAATTTGTTGATAAACTCATTAATATTAGAAAAGCTATTAAAAGTAGAGTTGATAGTGGTACTTCATTAATTATTTTGGTCACACTCATAGGAGTTTAATATGAATTGTACAATATCATAATAAAACACCATCATTTAAAGATGATTTAAAAACAAAGAGTAATAATTTTCAAGATTACTAATTAAACGGAGCCAAATTACAGGTTAAAGAAAAATTTTTTTTATTAAATCACCGGTATCTCGCATAGTCTATTGACTCAAACTTAGATTTTTGAGAGACATAAAATAGGAGTGACTCTTCCAATTTAATTTTATTAATTCACAATGTTAGAATTCAAAATGTTTGAATTCAAAATCTGAATATTGCTTAGGTGATCCAGCGCTTCATCCCTGATCAACAGACGGTTTGTTAAAAAAAAAAAAAAAAAACTTATTAATAAGCTATATAAGAGAAAGAGAGCATAGAATGGCCTAGAGCCCCGTTTATGCAGTCCAATCTTAGACCAAAGTTATGATAAGCTCATTGAAAATTTAGTACCTCATCATTCCCTTTTCCTTTTAGTTGAGAATGGGAGCCTAAAAAGGCCCACGTGTTAATTTTATTTAATTTATTATTTTTTAAAAGAAAATAAAGGTCGAGAGAGAAGAGACACTTGGCATGATGTGATTGGTGAGTTGGCCGCTCTTTGCTTGGTATGATGATGCATTAAGCCCCACCCCATCTAATCAAATATCAATCTCTTTGGGAACTTGGGCCTCTCTATGCCAAAGCTCCACTAACAAAATCATACCTTTGTATTTTTTTTTTAAAGATTTTTCATTCATTATTGCTAATGGTCATCCATCTAATAATATTGCATGGTTTTGGTGGCCACAATACTACTGTTCTTGCTAGCTTTTTGCACCAATTGACAATAGAATATTATCTTAATTATGCCAAATAGTTGATTAGTAGAAATTAATTAATCTTAGGTGAATAATCAAATTAATTATATATGTCTCATAATGAAAAAATTATGCATCAAATTAATTTTAATTAATATAGACTAATGATATAATGATCGAATATGAGTCTCCTAATGTAAAAGGTTAACGTTTTTACCTTTTTTAAAATATTTTTTCAACATATAAAAAAATTATTAATTAGTTTCCAGCTCCCTCTCAAAACTATCACAATCAAACATAAACTAAATGATTAGAATGGCTTAATTAATTAATAATAGGTTTCTGAAGTTAGATTAATCAAAGTGAAAAAGAAAAGAAAGGCTATTCTCTTTTTTCATTTTTCATAATTTCACTGATACAGATGGATTGAATTAATTAATTACGGATAGATATGTAAGATTAAACTATCAAAATACATTTATTAAGCACACGAGGCAGTCTCTTCTTTGTTAGCTGAGGACCCCTTATGTTGTGGGTTTGGATAGGCAAAATCTTGAAACCTCTCATAATAATAAAAGTTTCCTCCTATCTGAGTTATTTTATTTCTCTGTTATCATTTTAGTCAAATCAATGTGCCTCACTCATGTGATCAAAACGCTCTCAAGAGTTCTTCCATCTCCAACTTTTTGAGTCACAGTAGAAACATCAGTACTACTAGGCATAACCATAACCATAGCCATCACTTCTCTTTTTCTCCCTCTCCAAAAACCCATATATACATTGTCTCCAACATAACGATAATGCATATAATCTCCATTCTCATTTAAATTTGTCGCAGCACCCAAAAAATAAACATGGAATGGGACCCTAGCCAAACGCGTTTCTAATGATTTTCACGTCCCATTTGTCAAAGATTAGAAAATCTTATATATATATATATAACTAAGAAAACGTAAACAGAAAAAAGTGGTTGCTAGTAGTGGCTATATACATATAGGATCAAGCCAAGACAAAAGAAAATGACCTAATATCAACGTACGTTCACCATAATTCAAAGCCGAAATATGACAAAATTAAGGCATAATAGGAGGAGGAGCAGCAGCAGGAGGAGGAAGAGGAAGATGAGAGGCTATTTTCCTTTTTCTTTTTCTTTTTCTTTTTTGAAAATTAGGGTTTTATTTGAAAGTTTTTTAAAAGATAGCTGTAGAGAGAGATATAGATATTTATAATGAAATGAAGCTTTTACATAGGGTTCCACTGGGTCGGTCTTTTTTAGGTTTTTCTGGTCCTTTGATGACTGCGTGTGGGACAAATAGCCACCGACCCCATTCGCTGCCCTTTCTTAGCCATTTCTCCACTTTTACATGAACAGCATTTTTCTTACTATAAGATTCCCTCTCCAAAAAAGCCACTGTCTTTGTAATTGTGTACCTGTCTATTTTAGTACTATTCTCTATCCCTTTTTTTTTTTTTTTTTTTAACAGCATTTTTCTTACTATAAATAAGATTCCCTCTCCAAAAAAAGCCACTGTCTTTTGTAATTGTGTTACCTTGTCTATTTTTAGTACTATTCTTAATCCCTTTTTTTTTTTTTTTTTTTTGGTTTATTTCAATATTGGAAGAATATGAAATTTAAAAAGGTTTCATATCCATTCTTAATCTATATTTCAAATTTCAAGTACAAAGTAAAAGTGAGAATTTAAAAAGGTATTAGATTCCATTTTTTCTTCTCCATCCGGGCATTCGAATTTTCATTTTATAATATTTAATATATTATTTTATTTGTAATAAAAAATTTACACATTCTATTCTCTTTTTGATTTTTATAATATAAATCAAATAATACTAACACTGCTTTTTTTTTTTTTTTTGGCGGGAGATTTCATTGTCAAGAAAAAGACTTGGCAATTTAATAATATTTATATATATATATATATATTTATATCAGTTCTTGGGGTAGGAATCCACCATTGCCAGATTTTTAAATTATATATATCAGTCTTGGTAGGATCCACCATTGCCAGATTTTAAAAGACACTACACATACAACACAGCATTACCCATTTGGCTATTTCTCTTTTCTATATCCACCCACGTGTCAAAAACCTGTCTCGTCCACGTGGAATAGCATTTTGGTAGGTAAAACCGTTTGGTTATGTTCATTGGGCACAACAACACATTATGTACATTGTTTACTATAAATACCTTCTACTACTTCATAGGTTTCAAAGACTATGAAGTCCTTAGTTTAGGTATGACAATGAGAATGCGTTAATATATATATATATGAATAATTGAACTATTGGACTTTGTATTTCTTTTTTTCCTTAATTAATTTAATTTCTTGATTGCTTTCAATTTTAAAACAATAGAGGCCCACGTGGAGTTATAAATTCATTCAATATTCAACTAAAGTTCAAATTGTTCATGTATAATATATTGTAGTTAGGTTTAAGTCATTTCATTATCTATAAGAATTTTCTAATTTATTTAATTTTTCTTTTTTTTTTTTTCAACTGTAATAATGGTCTATTTGACAAGAAACGCTTATAATGATGTGTGCAGCTGCAACAAAGCCATTTTCGTAAGGATATGTAATTGCAATTTATCAGTTGGATTTGGAGAATGAGTTTATTTTATATATATGTATTTCTTCTTTGGTTTCGTTTCAATTTAAAGGCTGTAATTTTCTGTCTCCGAATTTTGTTAGTCAGGAAAATTGACTGATTCTAGAAACTAGAAATTGAAGTATTGATTTTGAATTTTCAGTGATAGACATGCAACCTTTTTGAAATTCAACACGTTTTGGAAAGAAAAATTTTGTTCAACACCTTTAGTATCATTTCTCTAGTTAGTTAAATTAGGTAATACTGTGAAAAATATTTCCTTCCTACAGTCTATTTTGCATCACCTTAATTTTTTATTTTGATAGCACAATATAACTCCACACCCCTGACACTAATACAATTATAAGAATCTCGAGATTTAATTATCCAAAAAAAAAAGAGAAATAATAGTCAAATGTTTAGTGGCGTTGCGTTTGTTCTATCATTTATAATTTAAAAAAATAAATTATTAAATAATATTATCTTTAATAGTAGTAAATCAATTGAAAGTTATTAAAATAATTAATTTTTGACTGATCTAAATCTAAAAATATTTTTCTTTTGTCACCAAATGGATTTAATTGTGTGTACATAACAATAACTGAAAATAAAAATCTAATTTGAAAAAAAAAAAAAATAGCATAGTGGTTTCCCAGTCGATAAGAACGTGTCCTGCTTACATACACTTACCACCAAATAGGTAACACCATACAGTCCAATACAAAAAATAATTTTCAATTTTCAATTTTCAAAATCCCAATCTCTCCCTCTCAGTCTCACCGTCACTGCGAACACTTCCCGGCACCCGTACCCCAACTAACATGAATTAGTTGGAAATGTCAGAAAACTCTTATTATCTCTTCCATGCACCTCGAGCGTGTAAATCACTGTCCAATGATATCGAAGAAGTGGCCAGCTTTCCATCCAGTAGAGTCTGGGCGTTTAATACTCTGACTGAAAACGCGCGTGAAGAAACTACCCATTAACAGAGTGGAAAAGGGGAAAAATGGGAGTCGCTCAATTTGCATGATTGGGAGAAAAGGAGTTGCAGAGGAAAAATAAAATGAAAAATCCAAACAAAGCATTGAATTGAAATGAAGAGAAGGTATTGTGAAGGAGTTGAACTGGTAGGTCACGAAGAAGGTCATGTCCCCCTTTAAAAAATTAAATCACAAAAAAAAAAAAAAAATTTCAAATCATAAAGGTACGAAGAAAGGTCATGTCCCCCCTTTAAAATTCAATCACAAAAAAAAAAAAAAAATTTCAAAAATCAAAAAAAAAAAAAAAAAATTTCAAATCAAATGATTAAGTAACATATCCAAAAAATTATTTAATTTAAAATATTTATTAATATTCATATGTCATTCTCACCCTATATAATTGTTAATTTAATCTATTTAATTATATAATATATATTTAAATTTTTTAACCTTTGCAGGTCTACCTGTTAGGTTCTTGAAATTTCGTTCATTTACGTTGGACTTTTTGTTTTTGAGCGTACATATGTGAGATTACCATCCTATCCGATGCCAAATTAATTATTATGTTACATATGTATATTGGATTTGTGATGTAGCGTAGTGTACTTTTAATGTAGCAAAGAGGAGGTATTGTTGAAGCTCACTCAATGACATCCAAAATCTCGTGGATTTCAGCGTTTGCGTTTTTATTATTTTTATTTTTATTTCTGCTTATTTTCAAACTTGCGTTCATGCCCGCGCACTAAAGCAAGAATCCGTTGATCTAAATTAATAGTATTTCTGATTTTTTTTTAAAAAAATACATTATACACTAGCTAAATATAAAACAAAAAAACCTTTCTTTCTCTTTCTTGTAAAGAAAGACTATACATTTCAAAAAGAGAGAGAAACGTAAGAAAATCATTATTCACACTCACTATCTCCACAAGTTCCAACTCTGCAATCAATCCCTCTCATTGCTTCTCTTTTCTTTTCCATTTTCTTTCTTCTCTAACTTAGTTTTGATCTCATTTGAATATATTTTAGATCTATATGCCCTTTGCTTTTTTGTTCATCTAGATATATACATACATACATACACACACAATATAATCGAAATCCCAAACCTCGATTTTCGAGCTACCCTGTATACAAAGTGTCGCCGTTTCTATCTGTCAACCATCCATTTCCAGCCCCCGATTCATTTTATGGTGGAACAATAGACACATTTGTTATTGGCTATTGGAGTCGTGATTTTTGGCGTTTTTGCCTTTTCTTCTTTTTTTTTTTTTTTTTTTGTGGATACTCTATAGTCTGTAGATCAGTATAAACCGAAAGACAGAGGGGGAAGGAGATGGGGATTGAGAGCTCTGTTTGAACCAAACAGTACCTGTGTAACGATTGAAAAGAGAGAGCTAAGCGTTGGGTCCTCTTTAGGGAAATCGCATTTTTTTTTTAACTTTTTTTATTTCTTTATTTTGGGTTTGATAAAGGGTCGGCTTTATAGCATGCCAGTGGTTTTCATAAAGGAGGGAGCGTCGAAGGGAAACAGAGAGAGAGAGGGATAATAGTCAGTAAGTGAGTAAATAAAAAATGCAAGAAACGAAGAAGAAGAATAATGGAGGCAATGAAGATTCTAGGAGGAAGGAAAGACATATAGTTACATGGACCCAACAGGTTTCCTGCTTCTTCTTCTCTGTTTTTGTTCTGTTTCTTGTTGTATTGGAAGAGATATTGACTGGAATAGTGTGAGTGCAGGAAGATGATATTCTTCGGCAACAAATTAGCTTACATGGAACTGAAAAGTGAGAACTTTTACCTTATTTTTGCTTTCTTTTCTTTTTTTGGCTATCTGGGTTTTTCAACTTGCATTAAGTTTTTGACACAATCAAACTTAGAGGGTTTCTTTTTGTTATTCTTTTATCACAGTTGGGCGATTATTGCATCTAAATTCAAGGACAAAACAACAAGACAGTGCAGAAGAAGGTGTGTTGATGATAATGGTGATAACAAAATAAAAAATCATCCATTAATCATCTGTTTAGACTGTAGTTATTTGTTTATTTAGTGAAAGCAGAGACTTTTATTAATCTTATTTTAATTATTAGCATCATCTGTTTTGTAATATTGGTATTATTATTGTAGATGGTACACATATTTGAATTCTGATTTCAAAAAGGGGGGATGGTCACCAGAGGAAGACATGCTCTTGTGTGAGGTAATTGGTTTTCTGTTTGTGCTTTTTGCAGCCTTAATAAACCTGTACAGCTTGTTTTATTCTCTAATGGTCAAATAATGATTGATCGTAAAAGGCCCATTCTATAGTGAAGTATTCTATAACTTGTATAAGCTGCCTATGCCTTGACAGTGCTTCTACAAGCAAATACTATCTTTTCCCCCTTTTCTTATTGTGGTGTGGTGTGTTCTGTTCCTTTATCTCTTGGGGGTATTAGATCTCAAGTTTTTGAAATGGCAAAGAATATTTCAACTAAGGCTGGACTGAGAAATACTTGTTCTTCTTCCAGTACAAAAATGCTGAGCAGAAACAGCTATTACACTTCAGTTTAGGTTGGGTTATCCTACCGTTGGATGTGGTTGCAATATCTGATAAGTTTGAGATGATCTGCAGGCTCAGAAAATATTTGGTAACAGATGGACAGAAATAGCAAAAGTTGTATCTGGCAGGTATGAACCATCTTCGCCACAGTATAATCAGAAGTTCTGTTTTCTGATTATATACTTATCTTTCTTTAAATTTGTATCATACAGAACGGATAATGCTGTGAAGAATCGGTTCTCGACTCTGTGCAAGAAAAGAGCAAAATATGAGGCCTTAGCAAAAGAGAATAAAAATTCATATATCAACTCAAACAACAAAAGAATTCTTTTTCATGATGGGTTCAATGCAGATGGAACTCCAGAAAATGCATTGCCTGCCAAGAAGACGAGGTACAACAGGTTTAGGTGTCTTGATATAGTAGGCAATTCCAAAAGGACTTCATATAGTAATATCCATGTTTCTTGTTATCCAGGAGGTCCCATATCCCTGATCATACAGAACACTGCAAAATTGCAGACAGATCGCACCCGCAATGTGGTAATCAGCAGCCTAGGCCTCCATTTGCAGTCTTGGCTCAAAATTTCCATAATGTTAATGTTGTTGCCCAGCATCCTGCTGTCAATGCCAAAGAGGGCTCTGTTGATGGTAAATCAACGTAAAAAATGATTTTTTATTTTTTAAATTAGGATGTAACTAGATTTCTTTACATAACTTGGAAACATAGTCGGTGGTTCACAATATACAACATATTTTCAGCAAATATACATCGTGATCAGTTACATTTGTGTTCATCAAACATCTTATGAATCTTAACGTGTCCTCTTTCTTACTGTTCATTTTGCAGCTCAAAACAGTAAAACTGAGGGAACATTTCTCAGAAAGGATGATCCAAAGATAATTGCTTTGATGCAACAGGCGGAGCTGCTCAGTTCGCTTGCACTGAAAGTTAATACAGAGAACACAGACCAGAGTCTAGAAAATGCTTGGAAGGTGAGCTCATCTAATTGGCTAGGGAGAATCTTTTACTGACATTCAGTAGCGGATATAGAATCTCTATTCTGGGAGATAGATTATCAAGGGGAAGGGGGCATGAGTATTGGAGAATTGAGGTGAAGTGAAAATTACAGGGACCAGACATGAGCATCGCATGAAAGCATCATGGATGGTACAAGTGGGGATTCAAGTTGATTGAATATGTTAAATGCATATTCATTCTTATAAAGAATAGATGTAACCTTCTGCAAAAATAGCTATACCTTTTTGTCAGGCAAAGTACATGCTCAGGCATAAAAATGCCTAAATTTATTATGTTACACTGGCCTCATTGATGGAATAGATATGGCACAGAGATTTAGCATGTCCTCATACTTTTCATTCAATGTGACGTTCAGGTTCTTCAAGATTTCCTGAATCAGAAAGAAAATGATATCTTCAGATGTAGAATTGCTGACATTGATTTTCAACTTGAAGACTTTAAAGACTTGATTGAGGATTTAAGAAGTTGTAACGATGGAAGTCAGCCATCATGGAGGTACTTACTGGATGGTTACTATTTAGGTTTAAACGAGTTTTGCACATCATAAAGTGTCTAATTTATTGTTCGAAAATGTTGTAGGCAACCTGATCTCTACGAGGACTCTCCAGCCAGTTCTGAGTACAGCACAGGATCAACTCTCATGCCTAATACAGTCCTTGATAAAACAGAACAATCTCAGGCTGAGATTAGTGCACTGCATAAGGATATTGAAAATGAGTTGCAGTCGGTTCATATTAAAGAACAAAATGATGTGGATGAATGTGACAAAGAAATCATTTCGTGTACAAGAATTTCTCAAGGTAATAAATATTGATCTGATGAAACACCCTAAGATGTGCAGTTTTTGCTATAAACTTATCATGCGGAAGGCGATCCCATAAAATTGTGTTAATTGACGTATCTAAACTTATTGCAGCGGAGATATTTCCACCTTTTGATGAACAAGCAAACAATGATATAGTTGTTTCTGCCTCATCAAGTACAGAGTTCGGTTCACCTCTTCAAGTTACCCCACTTTTCAGCTCTTTAGCAGCAGGCATTCCCAGCCCAAAATTTTCAGAAAGTGTAAGTTTAACTCAAACCATTTACCCTATGGGATGTAAAACACATTGGCTGTGGTTGATAATGCTTATGAGCTTTCACCCTATTATTATCAGCAGCATTAGTTGCACTAGTAAAGCCATTAATGGTAGTAGTGGGATTTTCTGGATTTTCCCATCATCAAGGAAGCAGAATTAGAATTAGTAGTTGTGGTAAGCTTACCGTGGCGGCAGAGTAGTAGCAGTGAAGTCATTAATTCTACTAGGAGGATTTCTGGATTTTCAGAGGCAGCATTAGAATTAACAGTAGTAGTTACCTTACTGAATATGAGCACAACAGAAGTGGAAAGTCATATGAATACTGAAACTTGCTCCTTCCTGGACCTTAATGTAGTAATAATGGTACCAGGAAGTGGAGAATCATTGATTATTAAGTCATCAGTAACAGCAGTACCAGGCATGTCATCAGATTCAGCCTATTTTTAGATTAATTATTGACTAACTAGGAAGTTTTCGGGAATGCTAACTACTAACAATGTTGTTAGACTTCTGAAGTTGGTATGTTAGTGAGTGGTCTAGATGATGGCAGTAAAGGTGATGAGGAAATAGCACTTAGGCCTGCTATCTATCAATCGATTAGATGAACTTTTTATATTGATAGTCAAGCCATCATGTCTATAAGATGACTAGTCATAGTTGTATTCGTAGGAGAGGGTGCTCTGTCTTGGCCAATCAAGAATTGGTTAGTAAGTCTAGGACCACATGTTTACTGGTAACGTTTGATTTTTAGATGTAACCAAACACAGTGGTAGCTGCATTATTTAGAACCATTTCAGTCAAATAATTAATCCTATATTTGGATAAATTATTTAAAAACGAGGGATTTGGTTTTGATTTTAGTTAAATTGTTCGATTAAAAAGTGAGCCTATTTTTTAATTAGACTATATTGCTGAAAACTCAACTGACCTGGTTTTGAAGTTATGCCATTTTATAGGATATTTTAAATTCTACGGTCAAATAAGTTCTTTCTTTCCCCCTCACATATTTGAATGTAATTTTAGGTTCATGAATCTAAACAACTACAAAAAAGCTGTGTTGTCAAATTTGGATTGCATAATTTCAGAACTCTTCAAACAAAGACAGGGTAAACTCAAGTTGCTTTGAAATCCTAAAGAGCATTAACCTGCAATACTTATATAGTGAATGGTTCCACTCTCAAAATCACCTAAGTTAACCTGAAGTCAAAATCTAAGAAACATAGGGAATTGAGTTCTGTGTCTACTTCTATCATCCTCTACAAACTTACTTAGGTTATTGTAAATCAAATGACCAAAATTGTTATTTGAGTCAAGGGACAAAGAAGCAGAGAATGATGCTTCATAGAATTATGTGCAAATAGTCAACTTAGGAATACAAATATGTTTGACCATAGGAGGTAAACCACAAGTGTGCTGCATGCCAAGCAGAACTGTTACATAACGTTTGCTCCATCTTTTGCCATTAACCCATTTTTTGGATCTTATTTTCAATTTTACCTTAGACACAATTATTCAATTCTAATTTTATCTAACCAGAAGATTAAACCACCATTCATCCTCATAGCCTGAGTCTGTAAAATTGCTAATGAGATGTATATCGTTCAGACAAAAAGTTACTGTGTATCAGAACAACTACCAAAACAGCTAAAGAATTATTTCTTACGTGTTGTAACTGCTATCTAAGCAATCATTTGATAGCTCTATGTAAACCATCTGACAAGCTCAAGCAAATCAAGTATGGTTCTACGATTGCATATAACTGCCATGACAATATTGTTGATGATGGGCTACTAAAGTTTACTGGATGGTACACTTTTAGTTACTCCGCATAGCAAATCTAGATCAAATGGTAATTTGATAATAGATAGAAACAATGTCTTGTCTGAAAGCATAGTGAGATATTTGGAAATATGACTTTTGAGGCATTGTCTCTCAATTTTTAATGTTGATAAATTTTTTCCAAGTGAAGAGCCAATTCCTTTTTTTTTTTTTTTTTTTTTTTTTTTTTTGCAGGAAAGGAACTTCCTATTAAAAACACTTGGAGTGGAGTCTCCTTGTTCCAATCCAAGCTTGAATCCATCTCAACCACCACCTTGCAAAAGAGCCCTCCTTCAAAGTCTATAACAAACCTCTCTGAGCCTTGTCACAAACAGAAAATTGTCCAGCCCTATACCTCATCTTTAAATTCCAGGGACATCACTCATTCAATGAGTTCTTTTCCTCTAGTTAAAAGTTCAGTTCCCTAGGATTGCAGCCGTTATGGCCCGAAGTTTTATTAGGAGGCATATTAGATCTGCATTCCAAAACTTCATGTCTAGAATGCAATGGTGCATTCTAGCATCTCAGACACATCTAACCCGTGATCTGAGTTCATTTTTCTTTCTTTTTTTTTTTTTTTTACTAGAAGAGTACAACCCTAATACTCACATTTGATAGTAGTGTGTTTGTTAATGCGTGTCATTCTTTTGTTTGTCCTGATTTGGTTTCGGATGTTCCGATCCAGTTTTTGGCCTTTTGATTCATCATTGTACAGAACCTACTATATAAGTATGTAGTCAGAGTGTAATTATACAATGGCAACTCGCCATATATGATTAAAGAAGCAGAAGAAAGAACAAAAAAGAAAGTTAAAGGAGGATTAACCAGCTGATTGGATTCCGTTTTGTTGTTTTTGAGTGTGCACATAGGTATAGAATAAGCTTTTCTCTTCCTTTTTTTCCCTTTTCTGATTTCTAATGTAATAGAACTTCATGTGATGGGAATGAAAATATGTTTTGGTTTTGGTGTGCATTTTACTCTTTTGAACCATAACCCTTTTTGCATTTACCTCGTTATACTTACTAACATGCAAAGTATGAGAATTCTGCAGCAGAAAGTGCACCATTGAACATGCACACATAGAAAAGCTTGAAAAATGAAAACTTGACTCTTGCTCTATAGTTCTAGGAAATGAGGGAAAATGGAAAGAAAATGCCCAATGCCCGGTGTGACCATATTGCTGCATTTTCTTTCCCTCTCTCTGTTTGTTTCCAAGAACTAGAATCTAACTCTTTTGCTGTCATAAATGTAAGAAACTGAATTAAAAGAGAGGGACAAAAGAAAATGAAGACAGAAAGGAAGAAAGAAGAGATATGGAAATTGGTTTTACTTACAGAATAGAAAGACTATTACTACTTGTGTTGATGTGGCATCAAAGAAACAATCCAACTCTTCTTGCTCTGTCTCTCTGAGTTTTTGGTTTCCTTCCGTGGAAAGGACAGTGTTGTGGGGAAGAAGGGTCCTTAGAAGCTCTGTTAATTAGAATGGTGGACTCATATTTGGTAGTGATTGCAAGTGGGAGACATATATAATAATGACCCAAGCAAAAGTTAAAAGCAAAAGAAGGAGAGGGAACCTCATACAAAATAAAGTGTACTCATTGAACGACTTATCTCGAGAGAAGTTATAGACATATAGTTGACTATTTAAATTCAAATGAAAACAAAAATTGATCTTAAGAATACTCTGCAAATTGAAGCTTCTGATTTTTCTACTAAACCCCACCTAATCATCTTAAGTGTGACAAATGTATATTATTTCCCTAATTTTTTTTATTTTTTTAATATTGTGGAAATGTATTTGAATTTAAATCTATTATTTATTTGAAAGAAGCGCTACCATAAAAAATATATTTGCTATTTCAAATATGTTGAGGTATGTCTGTTATTGCTATTTTCCCTACTAGATTTGCCATGCACCTAAATAAGAGGAAGCATAGTGATAATTAGACCTAACCACCATTTCTGAAATTGAACCAGGATGGTTGAGAACCGATCCAGACCTGAACTGTGGTTCAGTCATTTTTTAGTGCCCTAAACCAATTAGAACTGCCAGGTTCCAAATCAAAATTTAAAAAATAATAACAAATGTCAAAAACTGAAATTGGCTAGAACCGGCAAAAAGTCGACCAAACCGGAACCGGACCGTGGCCCCCTCGTCATGATCCTCCTTTTATGGCAGATTCTCATATCATCATTTCATCAGCAGAAGATATAGGCAAAGGCAGCAATTGATTTGATATACTAACTGCAGTGGGGTCAGCTAAGTAAACAGCAGAGCAGAGCAGAGGAATTGAGCATCTAATTTAGCTTCTTAAATACTTAAATGCAAGAGAATTTGCCTGGTTTAAGCGCCAATTGCTTTCAAGTTTCCATTCTCTAGCCCTTGGAAACTCAATTTTTAAGTATTCAGTTCAATTATGTCAAAATTCATGCTTGGAAATAATATTTAACGAAATTTAATATTTTTTTTAAGTTCAAATGTGAGATTTTTTAGAAAAACATGATTTTGTAATAACTCAATTCTTTTTAATATAAATCTACATTTTTTGGTGATTAAATAGGATGAAAATATTATTCATCATTGTAATTGATTTCAAAGAGATCTAATATGAAATAATAATTGTGTTATTCTACAATTAAATAAACTTTCTGAACATTTGGTCCGAACTTTATACTTCGGGCAATGACAAGTGATGTCAACAATCAACATATAATGGTGACCGAGATTCCATTCACAACCAAAACCAAACCGTATTGAAGCCAAAAATAAGCCAAAAAAAAAAAACAGGAAAAAGAAATTTAACCTTGTATGTACACCGATTAATATCACTGGCTGAAGTCCAGAATCCCCGAGCTACAATTCGGATTGAACTGGCGGCCGGCCCAATTTTAGACCATTCGCCAGAATAGCAAAGTCGTGAGTTTAACATTAACTTGTCATTTCAGTATAGGATCTATTTTGATTACATTTATCAAATTCCTAGCTGCTGCCTATATTTGAAACCATTCAAACCTTTCTGGCTACAATAGCCATATACAATATGAAATAAGGCGGAGATAAAAATTAGAGGAAACGAAAAAGAAAAGAAATACTAAAAGTACAAAAATGTTACTGTCCCTCTTCTTCATGTAGCCTTTTTCTTCTTTTGCAGTTTCTTCAACTTTTTCCACTTGAGATAGATCTGGTATGACAATCCTGAGAAGACCATGGCTACACATCCCCATTGTTTTGCTGACAGGGGATTGCCACTCAACACTGAAGAGACCACGATGCTCACGAACTTACGGGTTGTGGTGATGGTGGTGTTAGCAAGGGAGCCAAATCGGCTTATGGTTAAAAAGATGAAGTTCTGCCCCACTGCACCACAGAGGCAATAGAGAAAAATGTCCCAAGCTGCCTCAGGATACTGCTTACAGAATTGAACTGCCTCAAATCCTATCCCCTGTGGCCATCCAAACATGTAGAGCATATTATATATGGTACCCCATAAGTTCATTCCCAGCATTATATCCCAGGCAGTGGTCTTTGGATACCTGAAAAAGAAAAGCTGATACAGAATGAGAAATGAAGATGCAGATGGGAACAAAATGGAGCATATAAAAAAACCTTTTTCTTTTTTTTTGTTTAATTTACGTTCAATTTTCATGGTAGAACCAATAAACGAGATATATTAAATAAAATGAAATTCTCAATAGAGCATACCTTGCAGTCAGCGAATCCTGAGTAGCATTTGTAAACCCATCAAATGCAAGGTTCAAAAAACAAAGACCATATCCAAGGGGTGCATTTGGATGTGCCAGCTTGCTAATTGTCTTTGAGCTAGTCTGAAATTAGTCACAATATTCAAAGAGAGGAGTAAGTGTTAGTAATGAAACTTCAGCAGTTGAAAATAATTTTTCTAAATTCTCTAAATGCATTGCTTACCTTCAATAATGCAAATGTAGACACCCCTCCAGCAACAAGAAAAGTACATAAATACTCCGGAATGGTGTATCTTATACCATAAACTAAAGTGCCCATCAACATGACTGCAGAAGGTAAAAAGTCAATTAGGTATTAACATAGTTTTATAAACAATCGCAATGCCTAATTTCTTGCAAATGACTGAACACATCTTAATGCAGCAAATTGACCATTATCCCATAGAGTCAGATCCCAATTACTTGGTTACCCACACAGTTATGAACACTAAGCACCTGTCATTCTTAATTGTGAAACAATTAAGACTGAAGACATTCCTACTAATAACATCCCTCCATTAACTAATAACCATGACCAAAATTGCATTTGCAGTAAAAAGGCACAAAACCCACTGCGCTAAAACAACATAACCTAACTGTACGCTTCAGGCAATGGATTGAACTGAACGCTTAAGACATTTCAAGGGCTACAAAGATCTTACACATGATAAACTAAATCTTGAAAAAAGAAATTACCTTAATACAGGATATCATTCTCCAATTATTTTCTCATGATGAAAAACAGCATGCAAAAATAATAGCCAAAAAATAATTTCATTTCATAGTACCATCACTAGAATATTAATCAGAAAAGACTTGTTGCATCAGAAAGCAAAAAACAATAGCTAAAGACATTCAAACAAAAACAATCAAGAACTTCTTTCTCAGCCTCTTACCTGGAATCATTTTCGAGGATTTTGCCAGGACCTGCAAGCACCGGGAACATTATTACTATCAGAATAAAATAACTGCAATGCAAGACTTAGTTGAAAAATAACAATGGCAAATTCAGTAAGGGACTTTCAGCCCCATCATGACCATCTAGAACTACTTAGAACTGATATAAATATGACATACAAATAGATGTCACCATAAATGAGTTGCACAACCCATAAAAGGAAATGGACAAAGAACGTGGGATTGAGGGACCATGTTTTTATAGTTATAAACATTCAACACTATACACTCACCAATTCAATACAACACCAGTAACACAGCATTGTTAAGATAACATCATTATTAACTTACATGTGGCATAACTGGTAATGACAACAGAGAAAAGTTCAACATGCCTGGGCAGGGTAACTGATATACTTTAAAGCCTCGATCCCCATGGCTGGACCAATAGTGTTAGTAATGCCTGCGCTCCAATATGTCCACCAAGGAGCACCCCCAGCAGTGGTTCTTCTGGACCAAATCTTTATCACTGTAGAATAAGAAGTAATTTTAGCCCCAACATCTAAATTACACATTTTCATCTTTCTCCGAATAAACATATATATTACAAAAGAAGGTACAAAGAAACTCACTTATATACGACCAAACCAAGCAGACAACATTTTGTGCCAGATTTAGAAATGCCAAATGCTCAAACCTCTTCCCATCCGGACCAAATCGCTTTGTTGATCTACAGGAAAAGCAAGAAGTGTTGTTCATTCAATCATTCTCCAACCTTTCAAGGTACTGTAAGCTTATAGAGAGAAACTACTTTATGACATTCAACTGAATCAATACATAATAGGCCAAATGCATCTTATGTTCGTATTTCTTCATTTAAATTGCAAACCTCATCCCTCCAACTACTTAGTTAAAATTGAAAACCAACGTTCACTTCGCAATTAAAAATGCATAATTGGAATCTTAAAATTACAGGGCCAATTAACTATCAGTTCCAATCCAGAACCCCAACTCCTTAATTTTTCACCAAATCCAAATTCTGGACTAAAATTAGATTTAATCCTCCACAAATGCCCAATTAATATCTCTTTGCACAAAAATGTAGCTTGTTCCAAATGAGAGATCTAAAATGAAACGAATAAACAAAATGATACAAGAGAGAGAAATAAACATACAGAGTTTCTTGGAGAACACCTTGGTAAATGTACGCCGACCAGATCCCGGCAACACAGAAGGCCAACACAAGCACTCGTCGGAGACCGAAGCCGTGCGCTTCCATTTCGCCGCCGGCAATCCCGATCACAAAATTTTGGCGGGATTTTCCCCTTTTTTTAATAATAATTTATACTTTTCACCTTAAATGGGAACAGTGAAAACCAAAAAGGGATCGATTGAGGGGGCAGAGAGCAGAGAGCAAAATACACAGAAAAGGAAAGCAAGTACCGTTTCTAAATTAACGGCCTAGCTAAATTTCCCTTTCTTTCGAATTATAAGGGAGAAGAAACGAGACGAGCGCGAAGCAACGTGGCTGTTCCACGTGGATGTTTCTTATTGGATCAGTGACTTCATCTGTCGTTTCTCATTGGCTGTTGAAACGCGCAAACTTGTTCAAGGCTTCGCTTCGTAACGTGGCCCCTCACGTGGACTCTCCATTTTCTGTGTGTCTTTTGCCTTTTTCTCTTGGCACATTAAATTTAAGGCCCAAGCCCATTCAATCCAATTCATTTTGGGCCTAGATTAGAAGTTGGGATTTGGGACCCAGGAATGTAGGCTTAGTACTTTGGCACAATTTTTCTATCAAACAAAATTTTTTTTTGGGGGGTAATTTTGTTATTAAAGTATTTTCTAGAAAATAAAAGATAAAAAGAAATATTCAATAACCCACTTTCCAAAAGTTTTAATATATTATAAATTTCCTTTCAAAGTCCCGATAAATTTTTAAAACATTTAAACCTTTTAACAAATATGCTTCATAAATATAACAATTTTTATTATTCATTTATATATCTATTTGTAGCTTAGATTACTCTGAGTGTATTTTTATTAAAAATTTAATAATTTTTCATATTGATATTTTTTCGCTATAAAAATCCGACTTATGATGATTGTACTCTTTTTATTAATAATAAGAATCCAAACAACAATAAGTTTTATTAGATAATTTAATTCATACTCCTTTTAATTGAGGAGTAATTATGATTTTATTTTATTTTAGGAATAGGAAGAAAAGAAAATTTGTCAACAAAGTAATAATATGAGAATGTTATGAAAATTAAAATAAAAAAATAAAAAACCCTTTGGGTTCAAATCTCAAGAGAATGTGTTTAGTGGAATTTGGTGGCAATCCAACTTCTTTGTCCACGTGGTATTGACCTAAAGTATTTTCTGTTTTATTTCCTCTTTTTCCCCGTATGAAACGGTTAGAAACATGTGATGGGCCACCTGTGAAAATGTCAACAGTAAATAGATATTTGTGTCTATTTTTCTCATAGGCATTTGATTTTCAAAATTTTTTAAAATGTTAATAATTTCTATTAATACTTTTTTAGAAAAATTAATCTCTATTTTTTACAATATAAAAATACTTTTCCATCTCAAAACGGTGACAGCATTAATTTTTTTTATAGAAAATAAGGCATTTTAAATTTTACAATAACATTTATTATCACAAATAGCAGATTTTAAATTGAAAAAATAGAAGAAGAAATTGTAAATGAGTAAAATAATATGTTTCTGCAATATTCAAACAAATTCGAATATAATACTTAATAATATGTATTATATCAACTCTTAAACCTTTACCGATTAGATAAGAAATATATATAACTGATATAAAACCGTAAAATCATTTATCGTTTAGCGGAAATTTTATCAATGAATAGACTAATTAAATAATAGAAAATCTTAATTTTGACGCTTTTACAATTTCGGCTCTTTTAATTTTATTGATCGATCATTTGTATTTTTTATTTTATAATAACTGTAACTTCGTATGAGTCCTTCAAAGCGACAACAGATGTTGATTGAGAAATTGACATCAATAGGTTATATGGGGCTGAACTTTATAGTTTGACTCCAAAATTATTAGTAAGTTTTTAAGTCCGCATTGAGCGTGTCATGTGTAGTAGGGGTTCATACTGTGGATTTTAATAGTTATATACAGTCATGCGAAAGTCAATTATTTTGAAACGTATAAATTAATAAAAGTAAAAGAATTTACTTAAATTACACAAACTTAAAAAGCTTCGAAATTGAATTTTTTTTTTTTTTTTTTAGTTATTTGTTGTAGCATAAATGTCAATATGCAAATGTCATTGATGAGATCTCATTTGGTTTTAATTCGCAGCTCGAGCAAAGGCACGAATACGGAAGCAATAGTTTGGAGTTGGGACGTGTATAAAAATCCAAAAATGAGTTGATTGAAGAAGTTTGGAGTGGAAGCAAAGTAGTGTTGTTTGTTGCCGTGATAAAGGGCGTCAAATAAGCCAGACGGGTCATCTCGGAAAGAGACCAAAGAACCACCCCAAGTGGCCAACGCCAAGCCACCAATATCATAACGCCGTGTGAACATAACTGTCAGCCACAGATTGAAAGTGTCAAGCCATGACATAGTAAAAAAATAACTTGTTAAAAATTAGTTGCACAAGCCTTGAGCTTTTGCTTCAAAAAAACAAAAGTTGGTTGGACAATACAGCTAGTCCGATGAATTTCACGTATTTGGCACGGTGATAATTTTTGACTTTTAAGCTGTTATCTATTATAATAACTTTTAATAGTGAGTTATCAATTTTTAACTGATAGTTATTTATAAAGTAGTTTAAATTAGAATTGTTTAGTAAAAATAATTATTTTATTAGTTATTTAACTTAAAATGATAAAAAATCATTAATTATTTATTTAGTTGAATTACAGAGAAAAAAATAATGAGTATAATTATAAAAAAAAATAATTTCTGTAAAATGCTAAATGTTAAAATATTTAACATTTCATAAAAAACTCGCTTATATTTTAAAAATTATTATAAAAATTATGTTATTGAATAATACAATTAAATATAAATATAACGTTGAAAACTAATTCAAAAGTCATCAGAGAACACCAACATTAAAAAAAAAAAAAAAAAAAGCTTTCTAATCTTTTACATTGTGAAATTGGTGGTCAACCATTGAATTATGAGCAAGTCAGATTATAATGCTAATGGAGTTTGAATATGTAAAAGATTGTTGCTACCCATTATGCAGTGCTGCCAATCCACCTTACTTGCCTTTTGAAATTGTAACAAGATAACAAATATAAAAATAATGAAAACTCCCATAATTTTATAAACTAAGATACTCTATTATCACTTGTTTAAGTGCTCTCAGACTCACCAGTGTCATTTCAAAGTCCCAACTCCCTTCCTTTCAGCATTTGTTGACTGAATTTATTCACTACTTATAATAAGCTTATGTACATAAAACACTAATTGCCCATTTAATTATTCTTCTTAATCACAAATTAATTTAAGTTAAAAGAATAAAAAAAAAGTTATTTTTTCAATTTAGAATCACCTTTTTCTTTTCTGGAACATGTTCTATTGGTAGGCTGTGGTGTGAAAGGAGAGTCCACATGAAAAGAATTTTGGTCTAAGGCATAATCAAAATATTCTAATGGTTAGTTGATTTATTTTTACTTTTATTTCGTAAATGAAAAATTAAATAATAAAACCATTCCCTTTTCTAGTTTGAAGTAGTGGTGACAAATGACGAGGGGAGAAGACTTATCAGAAACAAATGGAAAAAATAAATAATGGGAGTGGCGTGACTTGTGAAGGGTAGGGTACCATATGCCATGGACCTAATTGACGTCAATTGCTTACTATATGTGACGTTTTCTTTCTAATACCCATAATACCCTCGCATTTTTTCTCTTTTTATTATTTCCACGAAATACAGTAAAAGTAATGCTTAGCAAATTATAAGAGAAAATCGTATATTAATATGAAATATAAAATAATATATTTCTATATTTTTATAAAAAATATAACAATAAATCATTTATCAAAAAAAATAAAAATGCATAATTTTTATTTAAAGTATTCAATTGAGGTGAAGAGTACAGTATACGTCATATACTCAATTTTTTAAAACATTCTAATAACAACTATAAATTATATCACAAATAATAAAAGAGTCTATTTCACCCGTACTAATTTCGAAAAGTTTCATAATTATTAGGGGTGTATAAAATTATCGATTGAACTGAATCAATCAATTTTAGTTCGATTAGTCAACTACTTTAGAGAGGTTTCATTCTTCGATTTATTCAGTTTTAATTTAATTTATTTGGTTCGAGTTGATTTCATAGAAATTCATCAATTAATTTAAAATTGAATCGATATAATAAAAATCGATTAAAATCAACTGATTCGATTCAGTCTATCGCAAAAATTTTAGTTTGCATTTTTCGACCATAGTTTGGTTCGATTTGAAATAAACCTACACTATGCTCACTCATAATGATTACTACCTTATTTAGTTAAATAAATATTAAGAATAATTATAATGAGTAAAATGATAATGACTAAAAATGTGGAATTGAATGTATGAATTAAGATTGGATCAAAGTGACTAAGATAGTAATGATTATTGTTATAACATATGATCCATGTGAGTTTGTATTAAGTCAACTAATTGATTACTCAGTTATTTAAATATTTTCAAGCTAGCAAATGATTCTGAGCTTTGGTGTGAATTTGAAGCAAAGTAAGCAAAATATGAGTTCAATGGAAAATGGAGCACGAGCCAAATATGTATTTTGCTTCTATATTCCGTTATGTCAAGTTACGTCACATGTTTCCACAATTTTGACAGGGATAGTCTTTTTTTTTTTTTTTCCGCTAGATTTTCACACTTACAGGTTATTGGTCAAAAAAAAAAGAAAAAAAAAATTTTAAAAATCATTTAGAAGGCAAGGCCTTACGTGACATTATAGAATCCATTTATTAAAATATTATTTCACGTAATTCACTTCAAATAATTTATATTTGCATTCGTGTTAGAAATTAATTTAATTATGATAAAAGTTAATACTTAAGTATGATTGTGTAATTTTTCTTTGAATAAATTTATTTCTCAAAAATTGAATGTTGGTTATTATTTTTATTGAAATCGAAATTGTTTATTATCTCTCATCCAGTATATTATTAATTATTATAGTTTTTTTTTATTAACATACAAGGGGCTTTTTTTTTGCAAATCTTATTATTAGAAAAATGTGTATTTTATATAATTATTAAAAAGTGATTTAGATAAAATTTTTTATTTAAATTTTTGAATTTATGCGCTGCGAAAGCAAATGTTGCAAAGAAAATATTGATCTTATCCAAATAATTTTTCATAATTTAAAAATTCAAATAAAGGTAGAAAGTTAAGAAAGATAAAAAAAAGGATAATAAGGTAATTATTCATTTATGATATTTTAAGCAGAAATATACAGGAAAGGGGCATTAATGTGAACTCAACAGTAGAGCAAACAAAACCAAACTAAAACGGTAGAGTTGGAGAGAGAGAGAGAGAGAGAGAGAGAGAGAGAGAGAGGTGCACACGTCATTTTTACGAGCCAAGTACCCACGCGTTGGTCGTGTCTACACTGTTTCACAACAATACAAAATTCCAAAAGGGGCTACTCTTTCTCTCCTGCGTTTTCTCCTTTTCCATTCTCACTTTCTTTCCTCTTTCTTTCTCACACGACATCTCATAAACGGCAACTGGGTACCTTCCCTCTTCTTTATTTTTCCTGCTTATCGAACCTAACTCTCTTCTTCAACAAAACCCACCAGTTTTTGTACCTGTTGTTTAACTTTCTCCCTTTTAGATTGGATTGGAGTTGCCAGTTTAATGGTATGGCTGCTATTTGTTGTTAGAGAAGCATTAGAAGAAGCATTAGAAGAAGAAAGATAAAACATTGCGTGTTTGTGAGTTAAGAAAGTAAGTATCTTTGGTGCGTAAGCGTAACCAAATGGGAAACTGCTTAGATTCTTCTGCAGCTAAAGTAGATACGACGCAAGGTTATAATACTCCTTCTGGTAATTTTGCTTCAATTTTGACGTTTAAGTTGTTTCTCCTTCTGAACTCTGAGCATTTTTTTTTCCCTGTTGGGTTTTTTTTTTTTTTTTAAATGTTGCAAAAGAAAATATTGATCTTAACAAATAAATTTTTTCAATAGGGGAACATACGAATTAAAAAATATTTAAAAATTCAAAATAAGGTAGAAAGTTAAGCAAAGATAAAAAAAAAGGATAATTAAGGTAATTATTCATTTTATGAATATTTTAGCAGAAATATACAGGAAAGGGGGCATTAAATGGTGAACTCAACAGTAGAGCCAAACAAAACCAACTAAAACGGTAGAGACGTTGGAGAGAGAGAGAAGAGAAGAGAGAGGAGAGAGAGAGAGAGGTGCACACGTATACGCGGATATAGAGGACGCGCATACTGTACATTTTTTACGGAACCAAGTACCCACGACGTTGGTCGTGTACTACACTGTTTTTCAACAACAGCGATAGACCAAAATTCCACAAAAAGGGCTAACTCTTTCTCTCCTGCGTTTGTCTCCTTGGTTTTTTTTTCACCCATTCTCACTTTCTTCCTCTTTCTGTTTCCACAACGACATCTCATAAACGGCAAACTGGGGTACCTTCCCTCTTCTTTTATTTTTCCTTGCTTATCGAACCTAACTCTCTTCTTCAACAAAAACCCACCAGTTTTTGTACCTGTTGTATTTAAACTTTCCTTTCTCCCATTTTAGATTGGAATTGGAGTTGCAGTTTTATGGTATGGGCTTGCTATTTTGTTGTTTAGAGGAAGCATTAGAAGAAGCATAAGAGAAGGATAAAACATTGCGTGTTTGTGAGTTAAGAAAGTAAGTATCTTTTGGTGCGTAAGCGTAACCCAATGGGAAACTGCTTAGATTCTTTGCAGCTAAAGTAAGATACGGACGCAAGGTTATAAAATACTCCTTCTGGGTTAATTTTTGCTTTCAATTTTGGGAACGTTATTAAGTTGTTCTCTTCCTTCTGAACATACACGAGCAAACCGATCAATGAAGCAATTTTTTTTCCCTGTTGGGTTTTTTTTTTTTTTTTTTTTTTATTTTTTTTTTTTTTTTTTTTTTTTTTTGGGGGGGGGGAGGGGGGGGGGGGGGATTGAGGCTTAGAATACTTGCACTTTAAATTAATTGCTCTATGAAATGGCTTTACCCCTTAGTGCAAAAGTCCAACTTCTTTCCGAGGCCCAATTCTATTGTGAAGATGGGGGGGGGGGGGGGATTGAGCTTAGATACTTGCATTAATTATTGCTCTTGAAAATGCTTTACCCTTGTGCAAAAGTCCAACTTCTTTCGCGAGGCCAATTCTTGTGAAGATTGGTTGTCACGTTTTGCTTCCTCTAATACTTTGGTTGTTCAAATCCTTGAAGATCCACCTTCTGGTCTTTTACCACGGTTAAATCATGATTTATATGGAATTGCTTATATCCATAACTGTGATAGTCCAACTTCTTTACAGGATAAAAATTTTCTTTAATTGTTGGGTTTTAGTTTTTACTAAAAATAGATTCTTTTTTGCTAATCTATACTCGGAAGTCAGGGAATAGCTGGTTAGTCTTCTATCAAGGCCGTTGAAGCTGTTTCCAGATTAATAAATTCTTAAAGTTTGAGTTTGGGATAAGTTATGGTAGGTGGATCTATACAGCCTGTAATTATGAGATTGATTAGGGTTTTGATAGTTGTATTTATTGCAAGGGCTTAAAAAGGCTTGTTACCCCTATATTCCAATTTCATTTCTTTTTTCTTTTGCATGATTGCATTCATGCACAAGAATGTTACATGTGCTCATCTATATGATTTATGAATTGACTTTGAGAAGGAAAGAGCATCAGAGATTTCAATTAGAAGCTTAAATTTTAAGAACTTGTTTGTTTAGCCTGCAAGCATTTGGACTTTGGAGGATGCAATGCAAATATTGACATTTGTATCTTTTTATTTCGTGCCTGATGCTGAGCTGTGGTACTGGTGGTAAAGGGAAAGTCTATGGATTTAGGTCACTGCTTGTTTCATTACTGAAATTCGATTTTCATTTTTCTCTTACTTGCATCAGGAGCGACTGCTTGTTTCATTACTGAAATTGGGTTTTCATTTTTCTCTTTCTTGCATCAGGAGCGTCAAGAATTTCCAGCAAAACCAGCCGCTCTTCAGTTCCTTCTAGTTTGACCATCCCATCTTCTGGTGAAAGGAGCACTTCTGATTGTCTTCCTACTCCAAGAACAGAAGGTGAAATATTGTCATCGCCAAATCTAAAGCCATTCTCATTCAATGAACTAAGGAATGCCACCAGAAACTTCCGTCCAGATAGTCTTCTGGGTGAAGGTGGTTTTGGTTATGTTTTCAAAGGATGGATTGATGAGAACACAATGACTGCTGCAAAGCCTGGATCAGGAATGGTTGTAGCAGTCAAGAAGCTTAAACCTGAGGGTTTCCAGGGTCACAAGGAGTGGTTGGTATGTCTCTTCTTCTGAGTTATTATTATTATATCTGGATCAGGATGGTTGTAGCAGTCAAAGAAAGTTTAAACCCTGGAGGGTTTCCAAAGGGTCACAAGGAGGTGGTTGGTATGATCCTCTTTCTTCTGAAGTTATTATTATTATATATATATTATATATATATATTATTTAATATTTATATATAATATATATATATATGTTTCAATTGCTCTTTGCTTATTTACTAATAGCTAGCTGGTTTCAGACGGAAGTTAATTATCTTGGCCAACTTCATCATCCAAATCTTGTTAAACTGATTGGTTACTGCTTGGAGGGTGAGAACCGGCTTTTGGTCTATGAGTTCATGCCAAAAGGGAGCTTAGAGAATCATCTGTTCAGAAGTAAGTAATGCATTCTAGTTTATTGATTTGACAATCATTTTTGTTAGTATAGTTTGTCAGTATAGCATCCCATTCTACATTTGTCATTTTAAGAAATCCAATCCTTATGTCATTGCCAAGCTAATAGAAATCATGGATTTAAGAAATTCCTATTCTTCCTTTTGGGGTCCTCTAACATAAAGAAACTCAACTGCTCATGGCTTCCCTTTCCACCAGATATAATGTTGCTGTCTTCTTTTTTTCTTTGCCATCTTAGGCAGGTCTTTTTGGTGATGATCTGCCATGCCGGGAATGACACAGGTTTTCTAGATATAGATCTGCTTATTCATCATTAGAAAAGTCAATATTTCTCTTGCTCTGCTCACAATATTTCTTTCTTTATCCACTCTTGTCATGCTTCTTTTCAATGGTGCAGTTTGTTCTTAGTTATAAAAGGTAGTCAACTATGCGTAAGAGTAAGTTTACCATGTTAGCAACGAGGATCAATTAAACCCCTTAGTTTCCAGTTTTGCCAGGAAAGCATCCTTACTTGCACAGCAGTCATCAGTCAGTATTTCCCAAAATTTGTCTATGAGGATGTCTAACTATGATGTGCATACTAATCTCAGCTCGTGAATGAAACATAGACTTGGATGAACGGGTTTACCTTAGTATTTTAAACAATAGATGCTGGAGTACCACTTGCAGAGTTCAAGTGGCTCTCCATACTACTAGAACATATAATTTAGGTCTTGACTGTGTAGGGATATGTCTTGTTACTAGCAGACTTTAAAATAAATTACTTTGATATGTTGCAACTCCTTGAGCATATATTCAAGAACACTTGGGTGAGCTTTGATTGATTTTCCTTTTTCTTTTCTTTTCAGGAGGGCCACAGCCATTATCATGGGCAGTGCGAATAAAAGTGGCCATTGGTGCTGCCAGAGGACTCTCTTTCCTTCATGATGCAAAATCCCAAGTCATATACCGTGATTTCAAGGCTTCTAATATTCTACTAGATGCTGTATGTTGAATAAAAAAGGGGGCATGAAATCTAATGATTTATTGTGTTTCTTTTTTGGGATGAATTATGAGATTTATTTGTCTACAGGTTGCAAAAATAATATTATCCCATTAGATTTAATTAAGTTTCTGATGTTAAATAGTATGTTGGGTATGCATACAGGAATTCAATGCAAAACTTTCTGACTTTGGTTTGGCTAAGGCAGGCCCCACTGGTGATAGAACTCATGTGTCCACTCAAGTCATGGGTACACACGGCTATGCAGCGCCTGAATATGTTGCTACAGGTCTGTGAAGTTCTTGTCCATAATACTACCACCATTTTCCTTGTGTTATTTGTGAAACTATTTTTGTCAATCTCTTACATTCTGATGCTGGATACGTATTCCAAAGCCATTCAAGAATCTGAACCTAGAGTATGCATGTAACAAAGCTTCCAATGCTGAACAGGTAGGCTGACAGCCAAGAGTGATGTATACAGCTTTGGAGTTGTGTTGCTTGAACTTCTGTCCGGGAGACGTGCTGTTGATAAAACTAAGGTTGGTGTGGAGCAGAACCTGGTTGACTGGGCAAAACCCTACCTTGGTGACAAAAGAAAATTATTCCGGATAATGGACACGAAGTTGGGGGGGCAGTATCCTCAGAAAGGAGCATATATGGCTGCTAGCCTTGCCTTACAGTGTCTAAGTTCTGAAGCCAAAGTTAGGCCTAGAATGTCTGAGGTGTTAGTGACATTGGAGCAAATTGAGTCCCCAAAAACTGCAGCAAAATTCTCCCAATCAGAGATACCTGTCCGGAAGTCCCCAATGAGACGGCACCATTCTCCTCTTAATCTAACGCCTAGTGCTTCCCCATTGCTGTCCCACCGGCAATCTCCACGAGTTCGCTGAGTAGAAACATGTCTGTAATTTTTCATCTGCTTTCATGTTTTCTGTGTAAAATGTAATTTGAGCATGTATCTTGCTGCAATTTTGATTTCAACAGATTATCACCACCTGCTTGAAGATGTGTAGTTTTTTTTGTTTCTTTTTGTTTTTGTTTTTATTTATTTTTTTTTCCAGGGTAATCTGTATTTCAATTATCTTGTAATTATATCTCAGGTGGCAATAGTGTTTTTGCATAATGCATGCATTTTTAATTCTTTCATCCAGTTCAATTGATGTAAGATTGTATAGTCTATCTCATTAAAATGATTGCATGAACATGCCCCTAATTTCACCACTTTATGGGGCGACTCTTTCTATATGTCTGAACTGAGTTGTGATTCTATCAAACATGTCTGTCAAGAGAACAGAATCTGATATTTGCTCATTCAAGGTATTGAAAGATTTAGATCTCATTTTCTTCTTCCTAAATAATGCAACTGAGCTGTATTGCAGCTATCCATGCTTTCTTGCAGTTTCTCTAGATCAGCTACTACTTCGGCCATCGATGGCCGTGTCTTTGGGTTTGCTCTGAGGCATTGGAGAATTACTTGACAAAATCATGAGCTTCTTTAATCGGTGTGCTTCTAAGTTTCTTGTCAATAACATGGTATAGTCTCCACTTGTTACTAAGATGCGGTTTAGCCCTTTCTGCAAGATTTCCAGCCGCATCATCTGAATATTTCTTGACTGCTCCACAGCCTGATAAGATCTCTAGGAGTACTATTACAAAGCTGAAGACATCAGTTTTTAGGGTCAAATGACCTGCAATTGTAAATCACATAAATGTTAGCCTAACATCCCTGAGGAGCGAAGTTATTCAATACGGGTCAAATGAGCTGTAAATGCCATGTTGAGACGGGAAATTATTCAATATGCCAACGATTTCCTGACAGTAGTATAAATTTAGCACCTGTTGCGACACATTCAGGAGCGAAGTAACCTCTAGTGCCAAGTATTCTAGTGGTAACATGGGTCTTCCCACCTCCGGATCCAGACTTTGCCAACCCGAAGTCTGAAAGCTTGGCTTCAAAAATCCTGCAATGTTTACCATTTTATGGTTTTCCAGTTAAAAAAATGTGAACTTTATAGTTCTCAAACTTGAAAATTGAACAAATAGCGGACCAGAATGGCATGAACTCACAGAGCCAAGAAGGATATTGGAGGCTTTGGGATCGCGATGTATGATTGGCAGCCCGCGAGTGTGAAGATATTCTAAACCTTTGGCTGCCCCCACAGCTATCTTGATTCTTTTCCTCCAGTCAAGCTCTGTGTCATGCTCTGTTTAAACGAATTTATTATATTCATATATACAGCAACTAGCAAGTGAATGTATAATCTTTCTCTGTTACTTCTTAAAAGATGAGCCTCGAGCTTCCTTTACTCAAATATTCATATACTAATATTCTATGCTCGCACTCGCAGCAGTAACTTACTCGCTTTACTATATTTGGATGTTGCAGTTTGCTTAAAAACTTCATTTCATTCTGCACAACAAACATAATTCTCAAAGTTGAGCAAGAGAAAAAGAAAAAATGCGGATGGGGAATTATTCAGTCGATCCGGTGCATTAACATACAAAACCCATTTGATATTAAGGTTGAAATTGTTTTCTGAAACGAGCAATTTTTATGTGCTGTTGAAATAGTGAAAGATGAACCCAAATGAATGTGAATGGACCAGGTATTCTCCAGATAGACAGAGATTAATATAAGAAAGAAATCTAGAGCAGCCATTCTTCATGGCCTTGTGGTCTATCACTTCTGAGTCTCTTGACAGCAATTGCAAAACCATCACTATCACTTGGTTTAGCTGCATCCATACTGCAAAAGGTTGATACTTCCCTTATAAACATCACCAAAACCTCCCTCGCCGATTAAATTCCTCTCTCTAAATTTTTGGGTTGCAGACTTTAAGACACTATAGGTAAAAGCAGTTCAACCTGTAAGCATTTAAAGTTTTTTCTTCCTTATCCACTTTTGAAACTGACCAATCCTTTGTATTGGCTGGGAACTGCCATTCTTTCTATCCTTACCACGCCTTTCTGCATCAAGAAATGCATAGACCAATATAACAAATTTGATTGAATGTCTGTTTTGTAATACAAAAGATTAAAAGTTATAACCTTTCTGCGATTTCGATGATGTCTTTCTCTCTTGGAGTGGGAAATCATTGGGTTCCTCATTTCTGCCTCGATTTTCTGTGTAATAATAACATAATTGTGTATTATAAAACCAACATTACTAAGTCAAGAATGGAACAAAAAAAAGAAGAAATTAGCATGGAAAAAAAAAAAAAAAGCACAGTAGATATATACCTTTTAGAGCATTTGAAGAAATTTTCTTTTTATGTGATTTAGACTTGATCTTCTTGCCATAAGAAATCCCATCAACTGCTTTTAACGGTAAACTAAACTAACTTTAACACATGAAAAATTTTGTTTACTTACAATTCATGTAATAAGAAGACTAAGTAGCAAACCTACTGGTTGGTTGGGGTCAGGAGCATGTTTCCTTAGACAATTTCCCATTTGCCAACCGAATTATGAAAGCTAATTATCAATTAAAAGGCGTAGGAACAAAGTGGATATTTATTAATATGCTATTTAGATTTGAGTTTAGGTAATATTATAGTTTGGTAGAATAAGTACTTCCAATCATGTGGTCAAATAAATTAGTATTTAAAAAAAAAATTTCTAGGATTAGTTGATAGTTTTGGAATATTATCAGATAAAAGAGACATTTTATGAAAAAAAAAAAATATTAATAGAAAATTCAAAATTAGCTATATAAATTGTTAGTTAAATATTTTAAATAATTAAAGTGATGTAGGTTATAATATGCAACAAATGAAGAAATTATTGGACTAGAAAAAGCTCAAAACTTTATTCTTGGTACCAATCTGAACTTTTCGCCAGTTTCTTGTACCCATATTATATTATATTTTATTTATAGGTTCCCAAGGAGAACCAGGAGCCCAATAAATCCAAAACAGACTCCGGATTTTTATTCACAGTTGAATTTGGTGTCCCAGACCCAAACGACAAGTCCCGCCTCTTGACATGGTTTGTTGCTGCTGTTGATCGGCTTAATTTCAATTCAACTGTTGACGACCAATAGGTAATTAAAAACTCGAATTCCCAAAATATTCACTATAATGCCTTTTGTTTCTTTTGTTTGGTGGCACCTCTTTAGTTATGCCAAATATTGAATTGAGTAAACTTGGAACTAGTTTTCATGTGGGCGACTCTGAATTTTGATCAAATTGAAGAATTTGATTTGGGTTTGGTTTATTTTTTAAATATATGCAGATTGTGATGATGATTTTTACGATTTTTTAACCAGTTTTGAATAGATATGGTGCTGGTTTTAGCAATAGGAGACCTTCACATACCTCATAGAGCAGCTGATCTGCCTCCAAAGTTCAAGTCCATGCTTGTTCCTGGCAAGATTCAACACATTATTTGCACTGGCAATCTCTGCATTAAAGTAATTACCTCTTATTCTACTAGTTATATTTGTTCACGAAGTCTGCACATATTTGCCCTTCAGTTTTTTCTTGCAGTTTACTTAATAATTTCTTCAGATTACTAGCTATCAACATGATTTAATTCCTCCCTCTTGCTTAAAGTTAATGCTTTTCATGGTAATTGTCTAATTATATATATATTTTTTTTGTGATAGTCAAAGTGCTTAAAATTCCTTTTGATTCTCAATTTAGCTTTGAAAAACCAAAGTCTGGTCCTTGTTTCTATTAGGGATTGCACTTTTTCCAATATATTTGTTCATATTGATAATGTTTAATTCAGTATAGGCTATTTGATAAACTGTATTTCATCCAGAATAATTTATTGCATGATTTGGAGAACCAAATATTATAGAAGCCTTCTGTTTTAGCCTTTCCCCAGTAGAAACATAGTTGTTCAAGTGTACGACTGATTTACTTCAAACAACACGGTTAGTTTCACCAAGGATACTCTTTGTACTATCAGAATCTTATATGAGCCTAAGGATCTTTGACAGATAATTTTTTACTTTGGATCTTCTAATTGTGGGTTCATGATTGTGTAATCATCATAATTTAGATTTGAATTGACCCGTGATTAAATGGTGGACTACTAGATTCTATTCACCTCCCTGTACTTCTTCTGATGAAATCTATCGCTTCTTATTGAGACCTTGAAGAGATTATGGGTTGATATTTATTAACCTGATTTTGTTCTGATACTGCTACATATATTTTAGTTCTAGATATTTTCTGGTCCAACAAATGTTTTAACGGATAATGGTGGATGATTTTGAAATTCTAAACATCTTTCGTGGAAACACTACCTTCTTTCTAAAACTATATATCTTTCCATTAACAGGAAGTACATGATTATTTGAAGAGTCTTTGTCCTGATTTGCATATTACTCGTGGTGAATATGATGAAGGTTCACGGTATCCAGAGACTAAAACACTCACCATTGGCCAATTTAAGCTTGGAATATGCCATGGTCATCAGGTTTGTTTTTTCATTTGTCTATGCCTTGCGTTTGCTTGACCTTGCCACTTGAATGTATGGATTTTATTTCCAGTTCTTCAGTGATAAGATCAAATGTTCTAGGGACTAGTTGTCTCCATAATAATTAGAATGGTGAAAAATTCTCTAACTTACTTTCAGCTCGTGGGTTTCATTTGCTTATACTTTGTGATTTATCTTCGAAAGGTAATTCCATGGGGTGATTTGGATTCACTGGCAATGTTACAGAGACAACTGGATGTTGACATCCTAGTAACTGGTCACACCCATCAGTTCAAAGCCTACAAGCATGAGGGAGGTGTTGTTATAAATCCAGGCTCTGCCACTGGTGCCTACAGTAGCGTCACTTACGACACAAATCCAAGCTTTGTTCTCATGGACATCGATGGCCTGCGTGTAGTGGTTTACGTTTATGAACTAATCGATGGTGAAGTAAAGGTTGATAAAATTGATTTCAAGAAGACAGCCAATACTCGCTCATCACATTGACCATATGTTCTATATCGTTACTATAGTTCCTTAAAAATTTGTTTGGTTTAGGGGCCTTGTATGACTAAAGACAGAGGTAGAAGCGTTGTTATTATATTGCTAGTTCTTAACAGGATATAGATATCTAACTGAATGAATAAAATATGTTTCTGCTATAAAACTTGTGATATGTTTTTATGCGATTGGGTTGAACTTGGCAGTCCAATTCTAGTTTTGGGCCATGGCTTAAAAGGCTTAGGGTCAAGTTTGCATAACCTTTTTTATAACCAAGATCACTGGATTATCGATAATCCCTAATTAAAACTAAGATCATAAATTAGATTAATTAGTCCAAAGTAAACTTGTATGTTGAAATACAACTGTATTAGGGTTTTTCACTAATCTTCATGTTGATGTTCAAATCCGCCTTCCAATACTAAGAAGGGAAGAAAAAAAAGAAAATCTCGGGTAATTGCTCCAAAATTTTGTGATTACTTTATTTTGATAGATCTCAGCAAAATTTTTCTTGAATTAAGGTTTTTAAATAATTTTCTTAACCTTTCAGCAATTTCAAATTGTTTCAATGAGATGGAGTGAGTAGCATTTAAATTTTCAATTAGCATTAGTATTAATTGTTCGTATCAATTTAACCTAGATTGTCCACGTGGTGGTATAGTTAGTTTGGTCCAAAAAACTAGTATTAAAACGTAATAAGTGCTGGAAATCCTGAGTAGCCTAGGATAAGGATTTCCTTATTAATGCAGGATCCAAGGTATTACTTATATTACTACTACTTTCTACTCAAGTAAGCTACATTTATATATATCCAAAGAAGAACAACTCTACTTTCATAATACAAAACCTCCCTCAAAACCCACACAAGCTAAGAAATCAAAGCACCACAAGGAAAGAATGGAGCGTCTGCGTTTCTCTGTTAGATTCGGAGAAATCCCTGCCCAGCAACTCTACTACCCTGGCAGGAGACGATCATCTCTACAGATTTTCTTCAATCTCTCCTACCAAGTCCACCACCGGAGGATTTTTATATCGCCTGATGGTACAGTTACCATTCTTGGAGGGGTTACCGCCGAACCAGTCACAGTTGCTTTTTGGTCTGATATTGAATATTTCAAGAACAAACACGAACGCCTGGTGTGCGAACGTCTTTCTTCTAAATTGACTCGTTTAAGGATCGATTCACAACACCATCGTAGATTAGCTTCGGCGATAATCGACTTGGTCCGAACAATGACTCCTTGGATATCGAAAAAGCGAAAGGCCTTGCCTTTATTGATTCAAGTAGAGAAAATTCACGACGTTATTGACAGGACAGAGGAGATGAATAGAGCGTTGGCAGAGTCAAGATTGGATTTTGAAGCAAGAAACTACGGCATGGTGCCAACTGCACGCAAGTCAAGGCTGCTTAAGTGTGTTAAACTGCGAGAAAGCGAAGATTGCAGTATCTGTTTTGAAGAAATTTCAGAATTTGGTGCAAGCATGCCTTGTAGTCATCATTTTCACGGTACTTGTATTCTTAGATGGCTGGAGAATAGCCATTATTGTCCTATTTGCCGTTTTGAGATGCCTACTGATCAGACATAATGTACTAATCAAGTTTCTGGTATGGGTTAATTGGATTTTTGGGTTTTGCTCAATTTGTAAACATGAGAACATATTTCAAAGTATAATTGTAATTGATGATCTTTTTGAATTGTAATCATATATCGATATATTTTTCTTTGTTAATCTTTTTGCTTGTTCTGTAATTTAGTTTAATATCGTATTCTTATAGTGATATTAATAAATGTATGTTATGAACTTATGATAGGTTAATTATCTATTGTAGCTTAAAAAAGGAAAATGCACACACACTAGATTATCTGTAATTGCTAATAATTAAAACCAAGATTGTAATTAGATTAATAAGCCCAAAAGCAGACTTGTATATATATGCTGAAGTATATCTTGTCCTAGGGTTTCTTGATGTTGAGATATACAAGACAAATCTATATATTGTCACACTTAATCCCCCTCCGAAAACTCAGAAAAATGATAAAGGAAGCATAAATAAATTAAAGCTTCTGTTAGCTGCTCTAAATTTTTTTCAGTAATTCCTTTCAGCTTTATTGTGACAAATCTCAGCTCCACCCAAATATATATATACACTGCATCAACTAAGCAAAATAAGATTATTATAGTAGAGTTAATTAATTGTAGTTGATATGCATGCAGTCACTTCCTCAAATTTCAATAATTTTTTTTTTTCACTAAGAACATAGCTCTTTTTTTTCCAGAAATCTTTTTTTGGGGAGGCTCTGGGCCTGGATATAAGGTTTCAATGTTTCTGTAGCACAAATTAGTTGAAAACTTGCACCTTAATAGATATTTGGTATCTGTACATTTTCATATTCACACTAAAACGACTTCTAATAAGTGTGAATTTAGGGTCATGCAGTGAGTGCAACTAAAGTAGAATTGATGAACATGAAATCAACAGTGCACAGAGACCAAATTGTGAAGAATAAATGACATACATAACCAAGATGTATTAGTAAATACTCACAATAATGGAGTGTCTGTCTTCTAGAAATTAAGGATTGAATTAACGACTACTCTTTTCTTTTCTTTTTGAGAATTTCCAAAGAAAAAAGCTAAAAATATATGAACCCTTTGCCTTGTTTGACTGGTTTGTATCAAATGACACCAGGAGTTCCCCCAAACACTTCAGTTGGAAGATTGTTAAACTTTTAATTATGTATAAACAATAGTAATAAGGCCTCCCTAATGAAGTGTTCGAGGGAACTCTTGGGGACAATGATAATTGATTTTTCACTACTGCTGCTATATGGTTAAATCTTGGAAATGGTTGTGGTATTTATAGCTAGGGTTCTTACTATCAGGTGGAAGAAAATATTGAGGATGATAAAGGAATGAGCATTGAAACTAGACGCGAATGCGGGTAAGTGGAGGAATAATACTGAAGTGAGTGGCTGGATGCCATTCTATATGTACCTTTCTCGTCTCCACCTGTATTTAGCCTTTCATTTTCAGATTCCACGTGAAAGATACCAATCAAACGCTAACATAGATAAGAATCAGGAAAAATTATATATATAAATAAAAAAAACAGAAAATTGAAAATTTGCAATGGAAAAGATAAATGGATAAAGTTCGGCAACAAGTTTTAAGGTACTGTAGGCTACACAAGAGATGATAGCCATTCCCTTGGCTCACCAAATTGGTGAAAACAACTGCAGTTGAAAAAATCAAACTTGAAACCTCTCATTCCTCACGTAAGTGAGAAAATCAATCAGACCACCACCGGGTTGACAGGTAGCTTTTAGCATTTTAACTATGTAAAAAATACTATTTGTATTAATTATAATATTCGCTAACATAATCTATATAATAATTTTAGATATAATGTTTAGCATTTCACAATAATTAATGGATAATGTTTTGATCACCTTATCTATAATATAAAACTTTTATTTTTTTGTCGTTTTAAATTTAGTAGCCACTCAAACTTTTTGAACACTTTTGATTAGCTATTAGGTTCGGTATGAACTGATGAACCAAACAGTAACTTGTGGAATGAATTTTCTTTTTTTTCTTTTTAAGGGAATGTGGCTTAGCCATTTGTTAATCTGATCTCGAGTTTGAGTTTGTGACAATGTTATATTACGTTAAAAATACATTGTAATTCTTAAAAAATATCAATAAATTGCCTAAATAAGTAAATTTGGCTAGGATGTGGGGATCGTTGGCAGACCTCTATACTCTAACCAGTAACTGATTAGAAAAGGCATGGCTTCTTTTGAGATCGCCCAGAAGTACAATGGAATCATTAGTTTTCTGGTCATCCTTATTCTATTATGTCTATTGTCAATGGTTGATGACGCTCTTGCATCTGTAAGTAGTGATAATAATAAAAAATTACCAAAAAAATTAACCTAATTTCAATGCCTTATTCTTGCATTTCATGTGTTTTCAGTGGCTAAACCATGGAGCTGGTATAAAAAACACAAGGAACGCAATTGGAGAAGAAAAAATCAAAAGTTCAACCGTAAAAAATCTGCGTTTAAAATGGGAATTCATTGCTGGTAAAGACATATCTGCTACTCCAGCAATAGCAGATGGAGTAGTCTATTTTCCATCATGGAATGGGTATTTGTATGCTGTAGATGCTTTTAATGGTGGTTTAATATGGAAGCAGAATCTTAGTCAATTAACAAGATTAAATGGCACTGGAATTACAGTTAATGTAACGGTGTCAAGAGCAACTCCTACAATTGCTAATAACCAGTTGATTGTTGGAATTTATGGACCTGCTGTTGTTATTGCTGTGGATCGATTAAATGGAAGACTTGTTTGGTTTACTGAGTTAGATTCACGTCCTCGAGCAATCATCACACAATCTGGAACATTTTACCGGGGGTTAGTCCAAACTTCCTGCTCTTGTTATTAAATTTTAATGCTTGTTTTATGGTCCATTTTTGTTTCTAATCAGGGCATTCTATGTTGGAGTATCATCACTAAAGGAAGGATTACCAGCAAACCAATGCTGCACTTTTAGAGGCAGCTTGGCAGAGCTAGACGTTCTAACAGGTAAAATCAAATGGCGAACGTATATGGTTCCTGATAATGGAAGCAAATTAGGAGGCTATTCAGGAGCTGCAATTTGGGGAAGCAGCCCATCAATTGACACAGATAGAAGACTTGTTTATGTGGCAACTGGAAACCTCTATAGGGTTCCTTCTGCGGTCACAAAATGTCAAGAGGCACAAAATAATCAGACAACAAAACCAACCCAACCTGACAAATGCGTTGGTTCAGACGTCCATTTTGACTCAATTTTGGCTCTCAAAATTGACACAGGAGAGATTGCATGGGCTAGACAACTTGGTGGATATGATGTGTTTTATTTTGCTTGTTTGCTACCTAATAACCCAGATTGTCCACCTGGTCCTAACCTGGATGCTGATTTTGGAGAGGCACCTATTATACTTAGCATAGTTGCTAACAGTACTAAACGTGACATTGTGGTTGCTGTGCAAAAGAGTGGATTTGCTTGGTCTCTGGATCGCGATACTGGTGATGTAGTTTGGTCCAAAGTAAGTATTAAAAGTATATATACACTTTAAAAAGAAAGATTGAATAACAGAATGCTTTTTGAGTTTTGCAGCGAGCAGGACCAGGCGGGTATGAAGGAAGACGGCAATAGGGTGCAGCGACAGATGGTAAGACGGTGTACACAGATATTGCCAACAGCAACAAAGAAAATTTCACTCTTGCACCCTCGAACGTCACGACAACAGGCGGAGAATGGGTGGCTTTCGATGCAAACTCAGGCCAAATAATATGGTCAACAGCAAACCCTAGCAACGAAACTGCCCATGGCCCTGTCACTATAATCAGTGGCTCCTAATGGTCCTGTATATGCAATGGATACAAGAAATGGGAAGATCCAGTGGTCGTATAATTCTGGGGCTACTGTGTATGGAGGCGTATCAGCTAACTGTGGGTGCATTTACTTTGGTAATGGTTACACAGTTGGTGTGGCAAGGATGTTCCACCCTATTTGAACTGCAGGCACTTCACTCTTTGCTTCCTGGGTTATGTGAAATACCTTTTAATTAATTAAGAATAAAATACGAGGAGATATATCGGAATCTCAAATCGCTTGTTTAGTGTCAAGTGTTTGTGAGATATATGGGTTCCTTTGTATTATCAAAATTGTCATAATTTTAATAAAAAACATCACTGACTTTATATCTTATGTGTTCTAAAAAAAAGGAAATATTGGGTAAAAGGGGTTTTCGATTTTTGGCAACCCTAATGTCCTTTTCTAAAGAATATATACAAGAGAAATACAAGTACAGAGCTTCGTTTGGGTAGTGAACCTGGACGGATCTGTGGATGATATCAAGGTAGAGAGAATAACATAACCATGTGATTTATGCGGCAGCAAGCTAACCTTTTCCCTCCTATCTCTAATCCAGCCTTTCCTTATCACCTTGGCAAATTGATAGGTACTAATACCATGTAATTAGTAATTCAATTCTGAGGGAGGAAAAAAATAAACTAATTAGTAAGATTAATCAGAAAATTTTAGGTAAACTCAATTTATCATGTTAAAATACATTGAAGAGAGAATAAAGGGATCGAGCAGAGAATGGTTTCGTGTCCACTTGGCTAAATTCTATAATTTGGAGCACTATTTATTCAATACGAAAAGCAGACCAGGTTCACTACTATAGCAACTCAATTCAAGAATGTGTCTTTACATCTTACGGTCCCATACCAACAATTAATCTTCAGTTCCCTATATATATACGCAGAAGCTAGGGTATTTTATGTAACAAAGAACTCAAAACAAGAGAAAGAAAGAGTCAGGTGTCCCCTTGAGTTCCCTCGACCACTTCATTGGGGGAATGTCCGTTTGCTTATAATATAATTAGTAACCCTACTGAAGTGTTTGGGGGAACTCTGGGTGCCATTTGACAAGGCTAGATGAAGGCAGTATTGTGTAGGAAGTAGGAACCAGTTTCCATAATCAGAGAAGTTATAGGGCACCTCTCGCTTGGCATGATGCCTGCAATGGCAACAGCAACAGGAGAATTTAACCTATTTCACAGCTGCCTTTTTACTTCATTGACTTAAAATCATCTATCCTTTTATCCCAGCAAATAACTTTTTCTTTTTGTTTCAGACGACGAAATTTTTTTTTCCTAAAATTGTATGAAGAGGAAAATTTTTTTCTAATTTAATTAAAATGAAAGGAAAATAACAGCAAATTAATTACATTTGAATGGAAAAATATTGAGAAGAAAAGGGCTTGCTAGACTAGGATGAGGGAACGCAGGAATACCTATACTCTAACCAAGTTTGGCATCCAAACCCCTAAACAAGTAGCTATCTAGGTTGCACCACCATATCCAATAGAAGTCAAAAATCATTCATGGACTAGATATATTAGAAGGAATGTATATGAAATGGCTTCCTTTTTATTTTATTTTATTTTATTTTATTTTGCATTCCTCAAATATTCATAAAAATGGACAATATTAAGGCCATGAGTATCATGACATATGGTTGGCTTTTTTGTGATGGCTTTATGCTAATTTTCAGCTTTGGCAATAGCTTTTTATTATTCTTTTTTTTATATTGTATATAAAAAAATTCTTACAGGGAAACCGTCCATGTCGACGCAATAGCCATTTGATTCACCTGTCAACACAAATTAAACTCATTTCAAAGGTAACGTTCTAACATTTCCTGTGTTTTCAGTGGCTAAATCACAGAGCAGATATCAGCAAAACAAGAAGTGCCTATGAGGAGGTGGTAATCAACCGATTGACAGTCAAAAAACCCATTTAAAATGGACTTCCTTTGCCGGTAAAGACATAGCTAACTCCATCAGTAGCCAATAGCATAGTCTATTTCCCATCATGGAATGAATAATTGTATGCTGTTAATGGTTTTACAGGTGCTCCAATATGGAAGCAGAACCTCAGTCAATTAACAGTGACAAGAACCCCAACAATTGCCACTAGCCCCTTCATTGTTCCAATTTATGGGCCTGCTGCTGTCGCTCAGTCAGCTGGGTGGCTTGTTTGGCGTACTCGGCTAGATCCATGTCCTCAAGCATTGATCACCTAATCTGGGACATTTTACATATGGGGCTAGTCAAGCTCCTAGATCTTGCATTCTTCTCAAGTTCTTTCATATAATAAATTTACCGTAACATCCTGTGTATCTAATCCATCCACATCCAGAATATGAGAGGCTCCAGTTGAACACCCTTGATCAGACCTGCCAACAATTCAATAAGGTAGTTAGTGAGAGTGAAGAAATGACATGAGGTATTCACGAGAACGTCCCAGCATTTACAGCTTGGGATCTCATCATGTCACATTCCTTTGCCTTATTCTGTTTTTATTCATTTATGTGCATTAGGGGGTTTTATGTTGGAGTATCATCACTTGAAGAAGCATTACCAACTATTCAATGCTGTACTTTCTGAGGCAGTGCCGCAAAGCTAGATGTTCAAAGCGGAGCAATCGAATGGCAGACCAACATGCTTCCTCATGATGGAGGCATGTTGGAAGGCGAGCAGCCCTGCAATTGATGTATATATAAACTGAATGATGATTTATGTAAATAAGTATGTTACTGATGTCTTGCCAAAACATTTTTTAATAATTTTTAAGTGGTCACAATAGCATCCCTGCCTCTATTCTGTCAGTAATGGAAGTCAGAGCCTTGATGTCCATTCCAGACAATAATGCAGAAAAAAGTCAACTTCTTAAAGAAGGGGGAAAAGTGTAAAACTTCTTGACATGTTGATACCTTAAAATATCAGAAAGTCAAGTTCAATAAAAAAAAAAAAAAGAGAGAAAAAGAAAAAAGAATTACAAAGAAGAAGAGATGTGATCATGCAAAACATTCCACCAAAATAAAGATTCTAAGAATGATGTTCATGCACATAACATAGAAAGAAATGAGCGGTTAATCAGATTCCTCACCACCATTTTACTTCTGGATTAGAGATGAAAACTCTAGAGAAGTCTCTGGCACTGACTGCCAATGTAGATTTAGTTCACTATCTACCTCTGTAAAGACTCCCGTGATTACCTTCAGCATTGTTTTACTTTCTTCTGATAAAAAAACCAAAAAAAAGGAGTACTTCCCTGAGAAAGGATCAGAGATACTTGAACAATAGAAATAAAAGCTGTCATGAATTTAAGTATTAGCACGCTGAGACTAGAGATAAAGAAGTAGAAGAAGCAGAAACTTTAGCTCGGTTTAGATTCAATAAGTGTTGTAAGAAAAGCCAGTGTTAGTTTGAAGCTCCATCAAGTGAAAGCAAAACTTACATGAAGTGTTAACCAATATCAGCTGCACATATACTTGGCAGGCAGGCATCATTTGATCAACTCCACTGGTTTCAGGATCAAAGAACCATCATTAGTAGCACACCAACCACCTGGCTTCTATTTCCCAGTACTTCAGGGGCAAATAAGGATCCATATTTTTATCTACAACTTGAGGAGGTATCTTGTTCATTCATTGACACATCTCATGTTAATGATCTGTAGACATACATAGACTGGGCCCTTTTCATACCAAAGCTCGTGATAGATTCAATTTTGATGCACATAAAAGTTTAGGAAGAGTTGCAACTGAAAATAAAAAGTAATCTAGTTACTACCTTCAATGATTTGAAGAAACTTCATTCACTGCCCAATTCAAAGTTTCGAGTATGTCTTTTATTTCCTCAATCCTTGGATGTGAAAAATCTGCCATTTTAAACTTCTCAAAAATTCCCATTACATCAATCAGACTATGGCCGGGTTCTTTCTTCAATCCACTACCTTTCAACATCTTCCATGCCTCAGCAACACCACCCCATGTTTCATTTGCAGCATACAAGTTTGACAATAAAACATAAGGTGAGGTAGTAACAGGCTGAAGTTTTAGAAGCTGTCTAGCTAAGTGCTCTCCAATAACAACATCTCCATGCAGCCGACTTGCAGAAAGCATACTCCCTAAAACAATAGGATCATGTCCAAAAGGAAGTTTTTTCATGTACTCTTCTGCCTCTTTTAATCTCCCTGACCTTCCCAACAAATCAATAATACAACAAAAGTGCTCTAGATCAGGGGAAATCCCATAGGTCTCTTCCATAGAATTAAAGTAAAGTTGGCCCTCTTCCACCAGCCCTGCATGATTGCAAGCTGCTAATAATCCAACAAATGTAACAGAATCTGGCTTTACACCCAGAGTCTTCATCATCTCAAAATGTTCAATGGCATTTACACCAAGCCCATGATTTCCAAATCCAGCAATGATGGTATTCCATGAAACAAGATTGCGATGGAGCATCCTGCTGAATGTGTCGTATGCATTTCTAATGGAACCACATTTGGCATACATGTTGACAAGGGCATTACCAACTCCAACGTCTTGGTACTGTCTTGTCCTGATCATATTAGCATGAATCTGCTGCCCATGCCGTATTGATGCGAGTCCAGCACAGGCAGCAAGGACACCGGCAAATGTAAAGTCATCAGGCTGCACGCAATTTTCATTTGACATCTCTTTGAAAACACTTAAAGCCTTTTTATAATCTTTACAACGAGAACAAGCAGTGATCAAGGTATTCCATGAAATCAAATCTTTCTCTTCAATTACTCTACAGGACTTCTCTGCTTCTTCTATCAAATTAAACTTTGAGTACATGGTTACTATCACATTTCCAATAAAAGCAGAAGAGTCAATTTTAAGTTTGATCGCTTGGCAGTGCAATTGTGTTCCTTTCCAAAAATCATCAGAACTGTTGCAGATTCCCAACATCCCAGCAAAAGTATATTTATCAGGAACAAAACCCTTATGGTGCATCAGTTTAAAAACTTCAATTCCCTTCTCAGGTTGCTGGTTTTCCACAAATCCAGCAATCAAAGCATTATAAGAGACAGCATTAAGCTCAGATGCCTCATCATGGACACATAAAGCATCATTACACTGACCACATTTCATGTACATTGATATGAGTGCATTGGAAACAAAAGAAATAGTTGCACTGCCAAACTTCAAAGATTGAGCATGAATTTGTTGGCCTTGAACCAATGCCATAAGGCTAGCACATGCACTAATAACACTGGCAAGTACATATTCATTGGGCACAAGCCGCATTTGAGAAAACAAGTCAAATGCCAATAAAGGCTGTCCAACTTGGTCGTAACCAGAAATCATAGCTGACCAAGAAACAAGGTTTCTTTCAGACATCTCATCAAACAGCTGGCGAGCATAAGTGATCTTGCCGCATTTTGCATACATATTTAGAACATGGTTGGACACAACAACGTCAGATAGCATACCAGTTTTTAAAGCAGCGGCATGAAGGTAAAGGCCATGCCTCAATGCTTTGATTTTGGAGCAGTAGTGTAACAAGGAGCCAATAGCTTCTGGTATCATTTAAGAGAGCTTGATATCTTTCGGCTCCCAAATTGTGATGCACGTTAACACCCTTTTGAATTCACGTAAAGAAGGGGCCTTAGCCCGGCCCAGCAACACCCAAAGCCGAGAGTTAAGGCACAAGGGGAAATCACTGCGGGATTTCTGGGCCGGTCTAATTGGGTTTCGAAAATCAGCTAATGGGATTTTTTATTTTTTCGTGATCTTTTTTAGCACCAAAGAAAAACAATCCTTGGTGCTCGTGTGAAATGATGAAATGCAAAATAGAATGTGAAATTCATAGAATTGCACATTTAATTATTTTGTTGAAAACAAGATCAATATATTTTAAAAATATTTTTTAAATACAATTGAGCATTTAAATTTCATCCATAATAAAAGCATAAAGAAATGAGAAATTTCTCTTTATAGATTTCTATATATCATATTTTTCTTCCCTAAATAAAAGAATCTAATAAATCCATAAAATAGTTAATATTCTATCATTCAATTCACCAATTGAAATGTTTTTTTTTTAGTATCTTTTTATTATGAAAGAATAGTAAATTTAATAATGTGTGCTTAGAATTTAAATCCTTAATTTTGCAGGTAACGTTCAACTAAGAATACAATCTATTTCTACTAATCCAACTATTTACTAGAATAACTAAATTTATAAAGACAATGGGACAAATACTAGTTGTTAAATCATATCAACTTGGTCCCACGAACTTATTTTGCAATATAACATTAACCTTCCAAACTGTGTAAGAATTTTGCCAAAACAACCTTAAATTTTAATAAATTTTCTTTTACATTGACAGTTCAATTCAAAAGAAAGGGATGCAACTGATTTAAACAATGTGAAAACAAATATCAGTGATTAGATTACTGTGCTATTTTCCTATACTTTAAAGGTGACTCTAACATCATTAAGTCAAAGTTCATCTTAACCTTAATTGTATTCAAATGCAAATGCAAGTCTAACTTCAGTGAAATATGAGACAAATTTACGGAAATAAAGTGGAGGAAGTGAACCTAGACAGAAATGTGGAGTAAATTGAAGATGGGGAATAATACGTGCAAAGGTGTGAGTGGTTATATTCTACTCTATCAATCTTTTTCCAGCCTTTTGTTTTCAACGCCATTCCAAGAACAGTGACCCAACTGCAGTTTCTAATAGCTCGTAATCACGAATGATTTGCTATACCTAAAATACCGAGCTTTGGGGCCACTTGACTACTTGAGCATGTTCTTGCGAATCTTGCCCCTGTATATGTAAAATCCTGGAATCTGACACAGTTTGAGTAAATATATTAACCGTAGCATGACACAATTTTAATACTACCAGACATGGTATGGAGAGCTGTTGTGACCACTTAGTTGAGTGCATGTTATTCTCTCCGCTTCACAGAAGTACACTGTCTGAAATTCAGACCAGGTTCATAAATTCTAGCAGTTTCGTGAGTATATCGGGTCTCTTTTATGGTCCCCTATCAAATCCAACACGAGAAAGAAAGGGAGAGAGATAGCCATAGCCTTCAACGACGCGGCTATAAATAGATGGAAAATGCATTGCCTAACCAAGAAGACATTAAAACAAAGAGAATTAAAGAAAAAGAAGTCGTCAGTTGTCCCCTGGAGTTCCCCTGACCGCTTCATTGGGGTTATTCTATACCCTTAAGTAAAGGGTTTAATCATTTCTTATGCTAACCCTACTGAAGTGTTTGGGGGAACTCCGGGTGTTACCTGACATATATTCCCTGGAGGAGCTATATGGATTTGAATTCTTCGAACCTTATACATTATATGTAAACTGTGAGTACTGCATATTTAAAGTTTATATATCATGAATCTTATCCTTTTACATGTGTAGCCATGGCGATTTTAGGGTTTACCAAGTTTTGTTATTGCCAATTGTTATGAGCAAGAACCAAGAAATAAGGAGTATTACATTTGCTATGGCCACGGATCAGCAAAGGGTCATTTTTAGAAAGTTATTAAAAAATGATAATAACAATAATAACGATAATAATATATTAAGCATGATTTGATACTCATTACTCAATCAGCTGGTTAAAAATGTTCGTCTTGCAGGAAGAGGGTAGCTATTGTTAAGAGTACTGTAGATAACTATTATCTCTAGATTTTTCTTTTTTAGTTATTATTTTAGGAAATTAATGTTTGAGATCTAATTTATTTTAATTGTTATCTTCAAAATATTCGTTTGGTGTATAGGAATTAAGAGGTTAGAGGTTGATTCTGATGACACCTTCATTTGCGGCTAATTTAGTTTCTGAAATTTATTTTCCAAGAGGTGGCCTTCATCAGGTAATTACAAGCTCTGTATGGTTTCTCATGTCTATCGTGAAGCAAACTTCTCCCGTCGGAGCTTTTTCTTGTTACCATTGTGATTTGAGAGTACAAAACCTAAACGCTGATTTTTCGAGGGCCTACCCAAAAATGCATTTAGTTATACTAAAATACAACCTTCCTTTGAACAACGCTAATCAGTCGTGCTATGAGCTAACCTGTCGTCTGGAAAATACAGGTTATTTTTCTTTCTTGATTAACTGGTCTTTATTTACTTCCAGTCGTTTAACCTAGAAGAGTAAACAGCTGGAAAGTCGTTTTCTAGGCGATATTCGTTTAATAAACGCGGCAGAACACATGAAAACCGGAAAACGGGGCTTCATCCAATACATGGGCCTTATCATTGGGCTCCATCGGGATCCAATTTTGTTAGAGTGTTTTGTTTTTTTTAAGTATATGAAAACAGGTTAGTTCGCTTTTCTTCTTATTATTTTTTATAATAGGTTATTTTTTCTTCTTTCCAAATTTCAATTTCAATTTTCCAGTTCACTCATGTACTTGGATTTTCCCAAAAATTTGCACTAAACCAAATTTAGTGCTAGGAAATAAAAAATATACATGCATTGCAAAATTCATGATTCGACGATTTTCGTTTAACAAATTAATGGGACAATTGTACTGAAACTTATATTAAGATTAGGGATGAAATGAGCTTGTAATTATTGGGAAAATGAAAAGATGTTCATGACAGACGATACAAAATTATCAGCTTTATCAAACCATAATGCTAACCTGTTCTAGAGTAAACCGAGTCTTTTACTACAAAAAACAAGAAGGAATGTCAAGCGGTGTTTATTTTCCTCTAAAGTTGTTTTGTTTTAGGAGATCTAAGGGTTACTGTCTAATGAACCCTGTGGACAAGGAAAATACTAATAAATTCAGATTTTGTATCTATACAGAACCTCATTTCTGTGTTTATCAAAGCCCAACCTGATCACAAACATGGGACCGGAACAGGGATTTGGTCCAGCTGGGAGGCATAGTAAGAAAATTTATTTATATAAAAAAAATAAAAAATAAAAAAAAAGGACCTAGAGCGCTGGTCTCCGTCCATTGCTATGAGACAACCACAACCATCTGTCCTCTCTATTAACCAAAAAAAAAAAAAAAAACTATGGATTTTTTCTCCAAAACTAGGTTTGCACCTAAAACCATAAATTTAGTGCTAGGAAATAAAAAATAAACATGCATTGCAGGGCAAATAGTATCTATCGCAATTCGACGATTTTCGGTTTAACATACAATCATTAAATTGCGCACCTAAATACTGAAACTTAATATTTAAGAGTTAGAGAGATTGAAAATGAACGTACTGAGATTAATTATTGTGTGAAAAATGAAAGATGTTTACATGACAACGACGATACAAAATTAAAGTCAGCTTTCAACAAACCAATAAATGTTCTAACTCTGTATCACTGAGTAAAACCGGTAGTCTCTTCTACCCTATCTATAAAACAGAAGGATGTAAGCGGTGTTCTAGGTTTTCCTCTAAGTTGTTTTTGTTTTAGGAGAATCTAAGGGTTCTGTCTATGACCTTCAAGGACTAAAGGTAAAGATACATAAAATTAAAGGAATTGTCAAGTTATTTAATTTGTATCTATACAGGCACTACCTTTGGATTTCATATATACACCATGATGATTATATCAAAAATTGCTCCCAACCTCATCACAAACATGGGCACCGGAACAGGGATCTGGTTTCGCACGTTTTCAAGCAGCTGGGAAGGAGGCAATAGGATTCATAGAAAATTTATTTATATAAAAAAAATAAAAAGAATTAAAAAGGAATATAAAAGGACCTAGAGCGCTGGTCCTTCCGACATTATGTCTCACCCTGGACAAACTCACAACATCTGTCCTTCTCTATTAACCAAAAAAAAAAAAAAAGTATAGAAGAACATATTTTGGTCAAATTTATTTGCATCTGTAAACTAGAATGTTCGCACTTTTGATTGAAATATCATATTCAAATGTGGAAATCACCAGGCAAAATGACCAAATGAGTAGCAAGCTATAATATCTGAAAATAGTATTTTAAATGTTATCAAGCCACACTATCATTCTAACTCTGAAAGAAAAGCAATACAAACACGGAGAAATAATGAGTACCTAACCAATTATAGAAACTAGGGTACAGCCTCTCCACTTTTCAAGAACCAAAGCAAAAAATTACAGGTTTTGTTGGGAGAAATCAGTATCATAGGAAAAAGACAAAAGAGTAACACAAGCTTTAATGATTGGAAGCTTAAGAGCAACCTTAGATAACAATGAACCTTTTGTAAATATACACAACACCAATAAAGTGACCCCATGGGCTGCAAAAATTTACTATGAAATTTTAACATGAAACAGCGAATATTAACAAACGCTAAGAGAATTATCAGCGGTGGAGCATGCAGAATTGTAACGAGTAAAAAAAATCACATTTTCTATGTTTACTTATTACCTGAACTGAGCAGTATATAGACATTCCCTATGAGATTGGCACTTTATCTCATGCAATAATTCACACTACCTCCAGTCTGTCATTTAAACCGACCTTATCTAGAACTGGCAAAATATAATAACTAATGATGAGTAGTAATATAAACAGAAAATTGGCATTTTTTTTAACTTAAATCAATTCTATTCAGACATATTCTAATAGTTTTATAAAAATACATCGCTAAAAGGTTAAATATAGAAAGATTCCCCATATTAAATTTGAAATATTATGAATAATGCAACGCAAGGGATAAATAACAACAAATTGAATACTCTATGTTATAAATCTTATATATCAGCAACAAATTTTCCATTTAAAAGTGCAAATTAATATGCATATTATAATGAAGTTTCAATAAACAATTCAACAGATATCCTAGCATACATGAACCAGACATAACATCGCAAAATAGGTAAAAGAAAAAACATATTGAATTCAAAGGTTCATACCAGAACCATCTTCATCTGAGGAACATCTATGAATAGAGATCTAGTCATCTATCTCATACAATCCACCCTTTTGACCAAATAGCAGAATTGACACCAGTTTTTTTAGTTGGCTCGCGGAGTACATTGTAGCCAACTTGCCATTGGTAGAATGATGGCAGAAGAATGCCTTCTGGTAATACCATAAAGTTCATCAAAATTGGCAATCTTTAAGCAAGAGATCTTAGTAGGGATCCTTGTCCTCTCGCACACTTAGCCATCATGCAGATTCAGTGGGTGACCATATTAGCTTTATGCGCACACTCTCTTTTGGTGTAGCTTAACGAACTTCCATTTCTCACTCACTAGATTGCGCTCATGAAATCTTATTTAGAGGAAATGAAGCTCTTCTATCACTGATTTTCTGATTCTCATTGCCTTTAATCATATTCCGTCACATGGTTTTTAAAATTAGCACTTAACTACCCTCTTGAATATCTCACGTTTAAACCAAAAAAAAAAAAAAAAGAAAACATTGCATTTTTCCTGTACTAGAATGTTCCATTTGATTGAATATCATCAATGTTAACACAGGCAAAAGACCAAATGAGTAGCAGCACAATATTGAAATATAAATGTCAAACCCTTCATTCTGACTCGAAAACATCAAAACGGAAATAAGACTAACCAATTAGACTAGGGTAGCTCTCCACTTTTCAAGAACCAAAGCAAAAAATTACAGGTTTTGTGGGAGAATCAGTACATGGAAAAAGAAAAAAGAGTTACACAGCATGAGGGAATTAAGAGCAACCCATAAACAATGACCTTTAAATATGCAACACCATAATGCCCCAGCTCAAAATTACTATGAAAATTACATAAACAGGATTAACAAACCTAAGAGAATTATCATCTAGCTTGCAGAATGTACGGTAAAAAAATCACATTTTCTTTGTTCTTTTACCTGAACTGCAGTATAACATCCCTATGGAGCATTTCTCATGCAAAATCACCTCCTCCAGTCTGCTTTAACCGCCTTATCTGAAACTGGCAAAATATAATAATTGATGAGTAGTAATAGAACAGAAATTGCATTTTTTTAACCTAACAATTCTAAACAGATTTTATAGTTTTTAAAAAACATCGCAAGGTTAATAAGGAAAGTCCCTTAAATTGAATATTATGAATAATGCAACGCAAGGGATAAAACAACAAATTGAAACTCATGTATAAATCTATATATATCAGCACAAATTTTCCATTAAAGCAAATAATTTGCATATTATGAGACAAAACAATCAACAGATACCAGATACATGACCAGACCATAAATGCAAATAGGTAAAAGAAAAAACATATTGATTCAAAGGTTCATACCAGAACCATCTCTGGAACCAGATAGAGATCTGTCACTTCTCATCCCTCCTTTGCCAGCAGAATTGACCAGTTTTTGTGCTCGTGGAGACATTGAAGCCAACTTGCCATTGGTAGAAGATGGCAGAGAATGCCTTCTGGTAATACCAATATTCTCAATTGCATCTTGAGAAAATCTAGGGGATCCTTGTCCTCTCAGCTTAGCTCTTGCAGATTCAGTGGGTGCCATATAGCTAGGCACTTTTGGTGTACTACGAACTCCATTCTCCTGATTCTCAATATTTAGAGGAAATGAAGCTCTTCTATCACTGATTTTCTGATTCTCATTGCCTGTATCATATTCCTCATGGTTTAATTGCTTAACTACCTCTTGAATATCCTCAAGTTTACTATTGTTTCCCATAGGCTGTGAGTCCAAATCATGGTGCTCCTGTAATGCGCCCACATGACCAGCTACAGCAGGAAGTTTTGTAATTGCATCAACATTAGATGCTTTTGCAACCACCATATCATTAGTGCTCTCTCGAACTTCAGGGGAAGTGACAGTAGATGACTTCCTAACACTGCGCTTTGGTTTCCCATTATCAACATCTAATCTTTCACGTGCCTCCTTTGTAGAATCAGAAACTTTTCTTGTACTGCGATTTACTTTCTCAATTCCATTTTGAGATTGTTCCTGAACTGAATCTGTTGGGTGGCTTGAAAGTTTTCTTGGATTGCGTTTTGGTTTTTCAGAATCTTTATTTGAATGACCAGAACTGTTCTCAGCATTAGCATGGGATAGTTTCCGTACACTTCGTTTTCGCCTGCCTTGCCCAGTTTCTACTTTTTGAACCATATCATTCTCAGCATTCTTCTTTTGCTGTGCATACGATTCCCAGAACCGTAATTTTGTCCAGCGCTCAAGCCATTCCCTAGATGAGTTATGTTCCTCGGGACTATATTGGAGACTTAGAGGTCTTGAACCATATGATGAAGCCAAAAGCTAACAAAAAATTTATCAGTCATTAACAATTTTACATATTTGATGATAAAGAACCTTGCCAGTTCCTTCTATATGAGTTTTTTCATCTTATTTTCAGTACTGTAAATAGCTAAGTTAGATTTCAGGACAGCACATAATCAAATGGATATTGATTTGAAAAAACAAATAGAGACAAGAGGCTAAACTATTTCAAATTAATATGATTATGCAGTCAAACCAACCCACCCAACCACACCGCTCCACCCCCATCTTCAATAAAAAATTACAATCTTAATAACAACTTGTTCACTTATTAACCATGCTTAGTTGTTGCCACACATGTTTGATTTGGCAGATATAACATGTCTAGGCAATGCAACCTGGCATTTAAACTTTTTTTCTGTATGAAGCCCAAATATTCACAGAAGATGTTATCAATCCTATATGAAGCCAATTCAAAGAGATTGAATGGAAGTATTCAGAAGCTCGTGAAATTGAAACAACAAGCATGATGTCTGCAAACAGACTTAAGACAAAACAGATGAACTTAAAAATTAATATGACAATTTTGGATGCCCTTAGTTTATAAACAAAGAGATGAGCTAATAAGCAATCTCAAGAGGAAGCTAATCAACACAGACCCACTTTCATATGAGACAATGCTTAGTGGATCTCACCTTCACAGTGAACGCATTCTTTATCAGCTTCTCTGACAGAGTAGAGGTACATATTCCAGAAGAATCTGAACATACAGTGCCCTGATATCACAAAACATTAATTAAAAAAATTTAGCAACTTCCAGAATTAATTGCATTAAATAAAATCAGCTATCTAATCCTACATGAATACTCAAATTTGACCACATCGAATCAAAGTTCAATAAATCACCTGAATTTTTCCCAGGTTGCATGCGTTCTGTACTTCAATCCCAACAGAAGAACGTCTAATCTTTTTACCACGAGCCAGTGCCTGAAGTTTAACAATTGCCCACACACAGCATAAGGTAGCAATAGCTTGTCTTCTAACCAAGTGACCACGGATAAGTGCTTGTAGCCTTATAATGCCTTTAAGTGATCGAAATGCACGCCGAGCCTTCACAAACATATCACTAAATTAAAGCATAGAGCCATAGACCACAAAGCATAAATTTATAACTCATGTCAATAACAGGAATTTCACAGAAGGTAAAACTTGCAGAGATGTCAAAACAACAAAAGTACAGTATATATTAGAAATTAAATAACCGAGGCATGGCATACATTTGACCAGCAAAACCATCTGCAAAATGGTACTGAATTTTACTTCCTGTATAGCTCATAGACAGAAACTTATCAGTGTGATGAGATCAACTGATGACCATATTACTTTATACATGCAGGTATGCAACTGAAGACGCTCAGACCCCACCAGGCCATGTGGTACTCAATAGTCAGTAGCAAGCTGACCAGTGTGACTTTAAATTTCAACTATTCAGAGGCTCACTTCTTTATTCTCAGTGTAAGAGGCTATATGTTCAAAGCAAATTGCTGATTAATACAAGAGAATATGGATGCAAATCTATATTTTCACTGCCTCTCTCTCAATTAAAGCGAGCAGAAGGTTTCAAGCACATAAATTCTTAAAGAGAACCCACAATTATAAAAGGATATGAATAAAAGAGGTATAGAACTTTTAACAATTTACTTGTTAGTTATAAATATACACATGCACTAGAGACAAACATTTTGTATAGCTTGTGCGCTACCAGATCCAAATAAAATCTAGTAGCATGTTCATGTCCTAGAGTTTTGAAGAAAATTGGAGCCCACAACTCCCATTACTAAGAAATAAAAAAGATCAACCTAGTCTATAATGACAAAGGCTCATTTCATGGTCCCAATCCCCAATAAGAAAAAGAGAGGAAGAATATAGCATGATGCTGTGAGTTGTTAAAGATTCAATCCAACAGCTTCTATTGCATATTCCCACAGATTGTCATTCTTGATAATATATGATACAAGTGGATGAAAGGATTTGAAATCACAAGCAAGCACGGTGGAGGGTTGATTCACAGGCAATTATAGCATAGCGCTAATATATCATTACTAAGAATTAGCAAAACATCAATGTGAATTAAAATTTCAAAATACAAAATAATAAGAGAACACAAAAATTTTAATAGCAAGCATGATGAGAGAAGATTACCTGATAACCTCTAAAAGCTGCCTGTGCCTTTGTGGCAGCTGTTTCATGCCTGATTCTCTCATGATCTTCTTGTGAATCCAAATTTGTGCCTTCTTCTGCATTCTTATCTTCTTGTGCACCAAGAGAAGCAAACCCTTCATTTGGCAACTTAGCAGCTACTACATTCTCAGAATCCACTCCAATTGCGACACCAACCAAAGGAGCCAGTTGTGGAACTGTTGAATGATCCGCAGTTATATCAGATTGAGGTGCTTTAGAAGAAACCAATATCCCTCCGTTATTGGCAGATTTCTGAACATAACAATTAGGAAGCCATCAGGACATTATTTTTCTTTACTCTTGTTTAACTTATTCCACATCTCTGCAGATTAATGTTTTTTCTATAAGAGAAATTGTAGGTTGTGTGGATTTTGACCACATAATCAGGATTAGAGAGATTGTAAGCTGTGTGGATTTTGACCACATAATCAGGATTAGAGAATTTGGAATTATCGGACACCTTAAAATATTGCATGAAGCATGATAATAAGCCTTCTTACTTTCAGTCTGTTCTTTGGTTGATGATTATGATAGCATGATAATAATATATCTAGTTTAGTTGGTACTCACAGGTAAGTTCATATAACTATGCATTGAGCTAACCTAAGAGCCTCATGACTCATGAGAAGACAGAGCATAAATACTTTAACTCAAGGGGTAACAGATGAATCTCAAGTTCATGTATTTTGCAGATCATTGCCTATTTCATAGTCAAAATAGCTAAGCATTTGTCTATATTATTAACAAAAATGTGTTACTAAATCAGCGGAGTTAGGATATATCAAATATGAAAGAAAGAAGGAAAATAATCACAGTACAGTACTAAAGTAAATAACTTACCAAAATATCATTTTGTTTCGACAGCTTAGACTTTGATGATTTCCTCCCTAGAAGAATAGACTTGATCCATTTCCCCGGAGACTTTCCCATTCCAACAGGATAAATGTTCTAAAACCCCCCAAAAGGAAAATATATAAATCTGCACTATTATAAATGAGAGAATGTCAATAACATCCAAACATCACAATGTAGCTTACATCTAGTCAACATCAAGCACTTGCATTTAAGTACATAGCTAAAAGACATAAATTTCAAATTAAATAACCAACCTTACCGACACTTACCAAACAAAAAATAGACTTGAAAAATCAAATCCCTCCAGTGAAATCCCAAACTTAGTATAAACTAAAAATGTTCACAATGGAACCGAAAAAATAACGCAAACCTGAATCCATAGTCACTAGAAATAAAAACACACACAGACGCAAACGAAGAAACCAAAACTTGCTTGAATCAAGAGAAAGGAAGCACATTGAAGAAACCGAGCAAGTAGCTTCGATCTAAGCATTACCTGAAAACGCAGTATTCTAATATTCGGAAACCTAACAAAGAAGTTGGCAGCTACCGAGCAAGCAGAGTAAACAACAAAAGAAGTTACAAGTAACTGAGCAAACAAGCCGATAACCAAAACATACGGGGAAATAGAAAAAGTAGCTAAGTATCCAAAGACCTAAAAACAAAACGAAAAGAAACAAGAAAAACAAACAGTGGAGAACAAAAAAATAAGCACACACACACATATATATATATATATATAGAAAAAAATAATAATAAAAATGTACCTAGCACTAGCAGATTCCTTTTATGTCAGTTCTCACTCTCTTTCTTTCTAGTCTTGAGTCTTGACACAGTAACAAACGTTGTCCACTTGCTGGAGAGGGAGACTAGACAGAAAAGTAGAAAACCTTGAAGATCCCTTAAACGGCGTAGTATGGTAGCTGAGAATCAGGGCCCAGGAAAATAAAGGGCACGGAGACCACAGAAATAAGTAAAGAGACATTAGGGCCCAACAGTGGTCAAGAATAGTTATATTTTTGGTGGTTAGTGGTGACAAGAAAATGAAAACGATGCGGTGGTTGCCGGTAGTTAACACCTGGCCATTTACGACTTAGCAAAATAGTTAATCATAGCTTTCAAAATAATTAAGTGTCATTAACTGAACAGCTGTCGGCTTCTAAATGCTTAACTTGTTTTTCTTATCTGCAAACTATTGTGTGGATAAGAAATTTTTATATGCTACTTTTCTTTTTTTTTTTTTTTTAATAGTGCCAGAATTGGTACCTATTATTTGTAGGTTCTTTAAGATAATTTTGTTGCACCAACTAATTTTATCTGCGTAAGAAATACCGATCCCTATTTTGCGTTGTTGGGTCTTTCTCCAATGAAATTGATCGTCACAAATATGAAACATGTGGTTGTTCAAGTAGGCCCCATGGTTAAAGAGGGACGAAAATCCATCGAGGAATTGTTACTCTGTGCTAAAATATAATTGTTTAAAATTTTTATACGAAATTAATTCTCTAAATTATAATAAAATTAAGAATGATTTAATTAAATTATGTTTATCTCAAAATCAAAAATAATTTTAAAAATAGTTATTTTATCTCATGTAAATAAGAGTAAAATTTAAAAAATATCTTTTTTTACTCTTTAAAATATTTAAAACGATCTATATTTGTAAAAAGAATAATCACTCAAAAATGAATTTTTTTTTTCTTTTTTTAAGATGGTGGGAGTAATATTTAGTACCTAGCCACTCATAGTCATAAGAGATTCCCGCCAAATCCTACCTCCAGCCCATAAAACGACAGTAAAACAAAAAAGAAGTTTTGTGAATTTCACTTTCTATCGATCCAAACAACCCTTAGTAGAAATTTAAATGTATACTTTAGTGAGTATAGAGTTACCCTAAGCCGACTTCTTGCTAGAAATCGAGACAAGAGCTACAAGTGGGCCCGGCCCGAAAAATCCAATTTTAAAATTCATGGGTTGGGAAAGTTTCCTGCCCCATATGTTTCAACAACCAGGCCCATGGTTCAATTACAAACTAAATCCTAAGGCCCAACGTTGACCCAGATGCGAGTATCGCTCCTGGAGGATAGTAAGCTTGTCACTGTTAAACTTAAAGCATCATCTTAAATCTTTTTTAGCGATACGCTAATAAAATAATCAGTAATAAGAACATCATACTTTAAATAATATTAAAAATATTATAATTATTTTTTTTTTTTAACGTTGATATCTTCATTAACTCATTTTTAAACTATTAACTTAGTTGATGTTGAGCGATAGCTTGTAATAATGCGTTTTGTACTTGGACTTGTGGAAACTGTTACACGTGTGATTGCCACATGGACACAAGGTGAAATTAATTTTGAGAATGACAGAAGTTAGGGTATATGACTTTAGTTGGTGCATGCACATTTATAGCTACTTGTTATATCAACACTAATGAATGCTCACCATGCTTCGTGTTTTGCCTAAAACATTTACACATGAATTCATTTTTTTAATTTTATTATTTTGATTTTATTACATCCTCAAAATAAAAAAAAATCTTTTTTTTTTCAAAATTACGTATTTTGTTTATAATATATATCTTTCTACATTGATAACAATAATTTTTAAAATTTTTTATTATATATATAAAATATTGATTTGACATGAAATTAGCATAAGTTCTAGAAAAATAATTTTTACAATTTTCAACCAACTTATAGATATTTAATCGATATAATTTTATAAATTAAAATATTAAATAAAATTATTTTGTGTGTAAGTTAAAGTTTTTTTAATAGGTATAATATAAGTTGAACCATCTGATGCATCAAAATAAAAATCAAGAGTGCAATATTAAAATAATAAAATTCAAAAGTAATTTTTTTTAATTTATTGTGAGATTATAATTAACGTGTCCATACATGTGCATTAATATTTTAATATTTTAATTATGAAAGGCATCTTATTAATTATAAGAAATCCTTGTTTGTCATATAATTAAAAAATTCCTTTCTATACATGTGCATTTCAATGCCATAAATGGTCCATTCCCTTGTCGCTATACCAAAGTACAATAACAAAGAAGATATCTCAGTTTATTTTGTCCCTTGTCTCTTCCTGCCATTATAAAATAAATTTAAAAAAATTTTTTATATGTAAAATATTAAGTTAATATGTAATTAGTGTATCCGTTAGAATTAGATAGGAATAATTAGATTGATGGTTAGATTTTATTGCGGGGAAATTTAGACATGCTAAAATTCCAAAACTAACCTTCGGCCTTATATATATATGCCTTTTTTCTAACTTGTTTGATCTATGTGGACCGGCGCTAGCACTGTGCAAAAGTAGCAGCACATGCAAGATCATGCCAACACACCATAATTACCTGCTCGCTATCGCGTTAGAATTTAACCTTTGTCCCCTTCGTCCTTTACAAGATGCTAAAAATTTTGTTTTGTGCATCAAAATGTTCTAGAAATAATGTCCAAATCACGGTAAGTTGCGAAAGATAGGGCTGGAAAACTGCATAACGCAGAAAATGACAGTAGGTGAAGAGATCTTGTATATATATATATATATGGTAGAACTCACATATCATTAAGTTTAGAGTAATTCACTCTGCTTCCAAGTTAATCTCCAGTTACATGACAGCTCTCTCACCGACACTAGATCCGCCGAACCTCTCACTTTCACACACTACCATATATTTAGCTTTAATATAAAAGGGAAAACATAAATTCGCCATATATAAGAATTTTTATTTTCAAAAAAGTAATTATAAGATTCATAATTTATGATTCCATTAATATTTTAATTATTTTATTCAAAACAGAGGAATCAAAGTGTCAATGAAATTAAAAATTATGTAAGTTTATAAATAATTTAACTATAATTTCAAAATTAATTTCTGGTCTATAATATGGTAACAATTTAACTTAATTGTTTCCATTTTGCTTGTTTTTTCAAACCCAACAAATTGGTGACATTTGTGTCATAAAAGGAATTTTAAATGTCTCGTGATCGCACTAACATGAAAGGGGATAGTTAGCACTTACTCGTTATAGATTACTCTTCACGAAAGTCACGTGCCAACGGCGAGTGACTTCGAGATACACAATACTCGCAGGTCTACCATAATAATCGTGGTCAAAACCGAGGCTCTCGCTAATTGTACAATTATTGTAGTTTGAATTCAGAGCCAAGTTGACTTTAGCCTCACTTAAGTCCGAAAGTCAGAACGATGTGCGGTTTTGAAGCTGGTATGTAATTTAATATGGGTGGCTGTTCATCGTACGATCAAGATTGCCTTCCTTGCTTTGTTTGTAATCTGTATACAATTCTTCCACTTTCCATCAACTTTTCACTTTCCATCGATCTCTAATTAATACTCTCCCCAAATTCTTCTTTTTGTTGAAACAAATCTTCTCATTTTCTCTCTATTCTCAGCTTTCTGTCATTTTCCCTAGAAAATATATTGATTTATTTGTCTTGTAAAAGGAACTCTTGCTTTCTCCATTCAAGACTTTATAGTTAGGAATTTCTTGTCCTTGTAGCAAATGAATTTTCATGGAATTGGCTAAAGTTTATAGCTTGTAATTTCTTGAAATTATTTATTTTTGTTCATTATTATTAAAATGGGTAATAAAGATTTCAAGAATTGTTTCTGCTTCTTGCTTCCTCTACTTATCCTATTCATTCTTTCTCCTGTTTCAGATGGACAATTAGCTCCAAGTGAAACAAGAATTCTTTTCCAAGTTCAGAAACTCCTTGAATATCCTTCAGTTCTTCAAGGATGGACAAACTGGACCAACTTCTGTTATCTCCCTCCCTCACCTTTTCTCAAGATTGTTTGCTCAAACACTCATGTAACTGAATTAACTATCATTGGAAACAAAACTTCCCCATCTCAAACTCCAAAACCAATTACTTCACTCAGTTTTGAAGTTTCTCAACATACTTTGTCCGAGAACTTCTCTATTGATGCTTTCTTCACTGTTCTAACAAAACTTTCATATTTGAAAGTGTTATCACTTGTTTCTTTAGGCTTGTGGGGTCCATTGCCCGCAAAGATCAAGAGGCTTTGGTCTCTTCAAGTACTTAATGTCAGTTCCAATTTCATTTATGGAGAAATTCCTCAAAATATTGTGTCATTAAAGATGCTTTCCAGTCTTGTTTTAGCTGATAATTTGTTGAATGGCAGTATTCCAGATCTCAAAACCTTGGTGTCACTCCAAGAGCTGAATTTCGGTAATAACCATTTTGCTTCCAACTTTCCTTCATTAAGTAACAGTCTTGTTACTATAATATTGAGTAACAATTCTTTAAGATCTGTCATTCCTCCAGGAATCAAGAACTTCTATAAACTTGAGCGATTAGACATTTCTTCTAATAAACTAATTGGTCCAATCCCTTCTTCTCTGTTTTCTCTGTTTTCAATTGAATATCTCGATTTAGCCCAGAATCAATTTAATGGTGCCCTGCCATCAAATATTTCCTGTAATCCTAAGCTGAAATTTGTAGACATTTCTAATAATCTTTTGATAGGGAAATTACCTTCATGTATTGCATCAAGTTCTCCAAATAGGACAGTTATTGGTTCGAGGAATTGCTTTTCTGGTAGAAATTATAGTTATCAGCATCCATTTGCATTCTGCCATAAAGAAGCATTAGCTGTTAAGCCTCCAGTTGAGAGTGGAAAGGAGAAGTCCAGTGCCCAATTAGGCCTAATTCTTGGTATTATAGGAGGGGTTGTTGGGGTAACAGGTCTACTTGGATTGTTGATTTTGGTCATTGTTAAAAGGTCAAAAACAACAAGAGCCAATGGAGGCAAATTTGATGGATTTTTTGCTGATAAAATGTCTGTCACTAGCTCTTCTGTGCAAACCATGGATTCAAGTAAGTTTTTCTATTTGATTTTTACATGTTAAGAAAAAATTAACGAAGACAATGATGATATGAATCTATGCAGGACGTGTGCCTCAAACAATGAGGTCAGCTGCAGTAGGTCTTCCACCATATCATGTGTTCACATTGGAAGAAATTGAAGATGCAACTAATAACTTCGATCCAATGAATTTCATGGGAGAAGGATCTCAAGGACAGGCACAATTCCATAATGTTTGTCAGAATAAGAACACTTCATCAAATCCCTTGAATCTGAATCTCCTAATTTTAATTTTTTTTTTTTTAAATTCCTTGCTATGATATATACAGCTTTATAAAGGTTGGGTTAGAGATGGCTCAGTGGTCCTAATTAAATGTATGAAATTAAAGCAGAAGCACTCGCCTCAAAACTTGTTGCAGCACATGGAAGTTCTATCAAAGCTGAGACATTTGCATTTGGTCAGTGTTCTTGGACACTGTATTGTCACTTCTCAAGACCGTCCAAGTACAGCTACTACTACTGTCTTTGTTGTTCTTGAACACATCTCCTATGGATCTCTCAAAGATTATCTTACCGGTAAATTTCAAGAAATAGATTTTGAAATTTTGAAGACCAATTTCAAGAAATTTTTATAAGTGATTACTTTTTGTGAATTTCTTGTTTTTGATTTAGCAGAATGGAGAAAGAAAGATGTCCTAAAGTGGCCACAAAGAATGGCAATTACTATTGGAGTTGCAAGAGGAATTCAATTCTTGCACACAGGAGTTGCACCTGGAATATTTGGGAATAATTTAAACATTGAAAATATATTGTTGGATGAAAGTCTCACTGCAAAGCTTAGTAACAATAACATTCCAATGCCATCTAAGGTGCCAGCGAAAACCACATATTAAAATTTATCCCAACCAGAAAAAAAAAAAAAGTTTTATTATTTTATTATATTTCATTACATTATACTAAATATTGCCTAAAGCTTTTCCTTTTTTCTTGTTTAATGTATATGAAGTTATTTCAAGTTTTGCTCTTTGAATTTTGCAGGTGGGTTCAGAGAGTCCTTTAAGCGGACAAGATGGTATAAAAGCAGAAAAGGAAGATGTTTATCAACTAGGTGTTATTCTAGTTCAAATCATTACTGGTAAAATTGTCACATCTACAAGTGAATTGGAAGAACTAAAGATTCAGGTAAACAACCATGCCTTCTTCTTTCTTTTAATTTTTTTTTTCCCCTTTTAGTGGTGTGAGATGATGGTGATTTTAGTGTAACGATAAAACTACTTCACTTGTAACTCAAAAGTCACGGGTTCAAGTGACGGAAGTAGATTTCCTCCGAAAACACAGAGAGAAAGCTGCATATATCAACCCTGCGTCTATTGGGTCGCCATTTTAGGAAATTACAAGTCAGCTTTTGTTTGCTTTATGATGTGGTTATTACTAAAATTGCTTCCTTTTTTTTTTTTTTTTTTTGATGTGGTTATTTACTAAAATTGCTTCCTTTTTTTTTTTTTTTTTGGCGTTGTGTTCTATTAATTTTTTTTTTTTTTTTTTTGGCGTGTGTTCTATAATAAACAGCTAGAGAAGGGCTTAGCAGAAGGTCCGTCAAAGTTACGACCTATGGTAGATCCATCTACAAGAGGCACTTTCGCATATGAATCCCTAAGAACTACAGTCAAAATCACCATAAGTTGCATCTCCAAAGAACCAAGTAACAGGCCTTCAATAGAAGATGTGCTATGGAATTTGCAGTACTCAAATCAAGTACAGGAAGGATGGGCAAGCAGTGGAAATCTTGGTACACAAATGTAGTATTAGTATGACTCATTTTTTGGAATTTCACTCCTTGTACTATAGTTATGTGACTAGGTCAAATAATTTATTAAACTACCTTGTACTATAGTTATCCAATTACGTTTTCCCTTCCAATTCTATTAAAAATGGCTTCAAAGAAATTGGTGTTCATGATAAGAAGGGCAAATTACGATTTTCCGATGAAATTTGACCTAATGAATTAGGTCGTTTATGGGTTTTGACCAAATTATTGATTTAAAATTTTTTTTTAAAAATTATTTTATGATAGTATTATGTTTTAAGTTCCATAAACATAGACGAGACAACCATGTCATAGTTAGATTGAGTTCATGAATTTATTCCGAAAGGTATTGTTGGACCATAGAAACCACTTAGGAATAAGGGTGTCAGTTGGGCCCAACTCCAACGAGTCCATTTGCTGAGACTATTATTAAGCAAGGAGATACATATGTTGTGAAGGAGGTTGTTCTTCTGCCCAAAATCAGGGTAAGAAAAAGAAAAAAGTTCACAAGCTCAAGCTCAAAATAGTTATTGTAGCTAATTGTGCAAATGGTGCTGTGCAAAAGCCCAAAAGCAACTGTTTTCACCGCAAGCAACCTAGTCACCCAAAACTTTAGCATCAGTAGATAAACATGTTATACCAATTAGGCTCTTTGATAAAAAATTTACACCTCCAAGTCTAAATTTAAAATTTCTAACTGTATAAAATCAAATAACAACATATCTTTATTTAATAATAATCCTCATAAAAAAACGAGTCAGATCCATTATAGAAATAATAAAGAAATAATAAAACAAATGGTAATAAAAAATAAGAGAAAAAACAAATCCATTATAGAAATAATATATTTTCAAACGGAAGGTGGAAGCTACTGTTGACCAACAGAAATAGTTCGAAACTGAATTTAGAGGATTAGAGAGAAAAAAAAAAAAAAAAAAATAGAGGATTGAGAGAAAAAAAAAAAAAAAAAAAAGAAACAGAGAGTTACAACAAAAAAAAAAAAAAAAAAAAGAAACAGAGAGTTACAACATGATTATTTTTATTTTTTCATTTTCAGTATTAACGTCTGTGTTAGCCGCTAATTACTGACTTGTCTGTTCTGTTTCACACAGCGTATAGTAAATGGCTTCAAATTGGACTCCGAAATTTAAGCAAAATTGTTGACAAAAAGAAATTTTGATTTCTCGAAATTCAATTTAATTTCATTCATTATCCCTTGATTTTAATCCTTCAGACATTGACTAATTAAGGTTTTGAATTAATATTAGAATCAATTCCTAACTGTTAACACCATGAGATTATATATCAGCAAATATATAAGCTTTTTTATTTTATTGATCGAAAATTTAATGGACCGAAATAATCTTCCATTATATAATAAAAATAACTCTCTCTTAACTTGTAAAATTAGTAAAAAATTAAAAAATTGATTTTTTATTTCTTTAGTCACCAAAAGAGGAGATTTGAATCTCTATTAGAATATATATATATATATAGATATATATTTACCACTAAATTATTTCTAGATTAAGTATAGTGTGATAAAAAAAGTCGTTGATACATTTTGGTGCAAGGATATAGAAATAACGAGGAAAAAAATTAATGAATTAATATGGAATATAAATCTGTCTTTTTGTCAAATTACTAGAAATTTGACTTTATTACAAAAATGCGCTCATAATATCACGTCAAAAATAAAAAAAGATGAATATAATTTTTTATATTCCAAGCATTTCTATGATAATATTTATTGACCCAAATCAATAGACCTGTCTACTGTTCACATGCATTCTGTTAATTGGATAAATTTTATTTGGAATTGGTTTCAAAGCATTGACTTATAAAAAAATAAATAGACCGACCCTTTAATTAAAAAGTTTCCATAATATTATATAACTAAAAATGTGTAATGAAAGTAACAAGTACCCGATCATCTTATTTTTCTTATATTTTTTTCTTATATATATATATATAATATATATATATATATATATATATATATATACTAATATAATATATATATATATATATATATATATATATGCATTAGAAGAGTAGAGCAGAGAGAGAGAGAGGCGTCAATCTAGGATTGAGCAAAGCTAAAAACATGCACAGGTAGTCTTGTTTAGTTTTTTAATATACTTAATTTAGCATCCATTGACCATATATGCATTAGAGAGAGAGAGAGAGAGAGAGAGGTCAATCTAGGATTGAGCAAAGCAAAACATGCACAGGTAGTCTTGTTTAGTTTTAATTATACTTAATTAGCATCCATTGACCTCATGTTATATGAAAGTTTCCACTTGTTCTTATTTTTATTTTTTTTTTATGGGTTTTCCTAGTATATGGGTGAACATGGACCTTCATCGTCTAAGATTCAGGGCTCTAGACGGCACCGTACAATTAGTATTTTATGACCAATTGATCTAACTCTTAGATTTTGGTGAGAGAAGTTAATTAAGTTTCCTTTATTTGAATAATTTTTAGATTTCTTAATATATATGCTACTCACAAAAATATATTCAGATAAACTCCTTGCAATAATGATGGTTATAGATTTAAATTTTATGCTTTAATAAATAAAATTCGCTGGAAGACAGTACGGTGGAGTCATAGACTAGCTGTTAAATGAGAATGAATCGTTGGAAGACCTAATTATAGTTGGGAGGCTAAACCTAAACTAAAGGCTGCGATGATATTTTTATCTTTCAAGCAGATAAGAAAATAGTATTATTTCGTAACTTTACAGTGCAAGAGTAATATAAACATATTACGATTAAAATTATTTGTGGATCTATTTGGCACGCATGTGAATTAATCGAGTCAATAGATTTTAGATATCGAATGATTTAAAAAAAAATTATTCAAGATAAATATATAAAATAAAATATGATTATTGAAAGAGCCTATAAAATAAGACATGATTGGCAAAAATACCCATCTCAAAACCATAAATGTATCATATGATATATTTATGTATCATATTTATCATAATAAATACATTTATCATAAACATATATATATATATTTACTATGATAATATATATTTATCATAAATATATCATATTTATCGTAAACCACTCACATGTACCAGTGCTTGATCTGTTGTCAGGGGTGTTTGTGCATGTACCATTTGGCAAATTGGTATCTTGCCCCTAGGTGATGGTCGTTTCTACATTTATTTTCCTTTGCCATTATATTTAATTAAGCAAAGTCAAATTTTGAAATAATAATAATAATATAAATCTTAGCTGGTTGATGACTTGCTATTACATCATTAAAATCCAAAATGCTAGACGAATTTTGTCAAATTTCTGAAATGATGCTATTTAGATAATAAGGTAAAGTAACAAGTGCTCGTAATTCAAGTCTACTAACTCAATTAGTTCGGATTGATATAAGGCTCGCAAAAGAGGATAAAATGCTCTCTTCTGAGTAATTAAAGAGATTCTGTGTCAGCTAGGTATGATTGTTTGATCTTCCTACAGATGTAGAGAGTGAGAAATCTCGAGTTTTAATTTTTTTATTTTTGACACAAAAATTATTACCAATATGATGAATTTTATTCAAAGACGAGGGCTTTTCCTGCTATGTAGCCAACAATATTATTCCGGTCCTACTATGTATCCAAAAAAAAAGACAGAGTTTCTATGCCTAGGGCTCCAACTAATTTGAGAATAAAACTAAAGACTGAACTTATAATAATAATAATTAACAAAATTAAATTATTTTTCATTGATTTTTAATAGTGAGGATTACAGTATGAATAATCATCAATTGACTATAAATTAAAAATATAATTTATAAAGCTATAGTACAAAAGGAGTACATAGTCAACAACAAAATGCTTGCTTCTTGCATTACATTATAATGTTCTCTCTTTAAACCTGGAAATTATAATATTTCTTTTTGTCTTTTTAACATTAAAAAACGGAAAAGAAAACTTCTTTCCTTTGAAGATATTATTTTTCCATTATAATAATATTCTATATATTTTTAAACAAATAATTCAATATTCAAATCTCAAACATTTCTTTTAATAACTTATTTATCCAAAGTTGAAATTCTCTTTTTGTATTAATTTGCCTGTTTGGTTGGGCAAAAGGATAAGAATCCCAATGGATGGTTTGATTAATAAAAAAAAAAAAAAAGGGGTGGAGAAGGAATTATTGAATTTATAATTTCCTCCTCCCCCAGGAAATGAGATTCACAGTACCATGGATTTACATTTCCATCCCCCTTTCTCACGTAAAAGCTATCAGAATTCGAACATGCCGCATTTTATTGGGAAGGATCGAACCATAGGAACGAATCTACAGGGCTATCACCTTCTTTGGCCAGATCTTCCAACCTTTATAGGAATCCGTTTGACAAACAATACAAATGTGAATATGATATACTTTTTTTAACAAATAGTATTTAAAATAACATATATTCTTTTTGCATAATTTTAAATTTCTTTTATCATATTTTATTTACAATTAAGGAAGTATGATTTTTTTTTTTCTAACCTTACCCTTGTCTCCTGATATCTCTACTAGATAAATTAATAAAATGATAATTTAATCATTCATAACTTTTTGTGAAAAAAAAAGAAGTTGTATAATGACTTTCTTAATATATATACAAATTGAAAATATGGCAATTAAAATTGGACAAAGATAGTCATATAATTAAAATATTAAAGATCAAATAATTATTAAATAAAATTTTAGAATTAAAATAATGAATTTGTTTATTATAATTTATTAATATAATTATTTTTACATTTTTAATATTTTATTAATATATTTTTAATACATAATATTAAAAGATATTAGATTTTTTTTTTTTGTTAACAGGAGCACATCACATGAAATAAAAAGCTTAAAAATTTAAATTTTTTATGTTATATTAATAAAAATTAAAAACTTAAAATAAATATTACATAAATTTTGTAATGATTCGAATTTCAGTATTTATAATAATGAAACAACTTTTGAAAAACCATATTCTAACTGTTTAGTAAACCAAACATTTATGTAAAAAAAAAAAAAAAAAAAATTATAAATAATGAAACAACTTTTGGAAAAACCATATTCTAACTGTTTAGTAAACCAAACATTTATTGTAAAAAAAACAAAAAAAAAAATCATTTCATGCATTTATTAATTTCGTCTGATTTGATTTAATTTTTAGATTCTGATTCCAAATCTAAAAAAAAAAAAAAAAAAAATCATTCCATGCATTATTAATTTCGTCTGATTTGATTTAATTTTAGATTCTGATTCCAAATCTAAACCAACCAAAGACCTTATTTTCTTCAAAGCTTTATCCTCCACATTGGCAGTAGACTTTTTGATGGTTTGCAAGAATTAATAAATTTATTTATATAATTTACAAGAACAAAACGTCAGTAATTAAATTATAAGTTGCATATTAGACCTGTCATTGATTAAAAAAATGACTTACCATACCATGATTAAACAATTATGGCCTATCATCACAGAATTTGTCATCTATAATTAAACAATTCAATTTGGTTATTAGACTCATCGTTTAATTAAATTGATGTAAATTTGACTTGTTAAAATTATTAATTAGCTAGTGAATAATTTTTAATCATAAAATTAAATAACTTGTTAGATTACCAAACGACCTCATCATTCATTATCAAGTGTGCTTTGTTGTGTAATGGATTAGGAATTTAAAAAGATTGATTGCTAATTGGAATTTCTTTTAAATTGAAGAATGTAGAAGAGGTGTTAGAATATGAATTTTCTTTTTATTGTTATTAAATCGTAATCCTTTTATTTGCTAGAGATTTACTTGTTTACATTCTGTCGATGCCCTTCATGGACCAAATCAATTAAAATAATTTATTATAAAAACGAAGATATTTTAAAAAATATATATTTTTTGATTGGTTTGATTTGTAGATAAGTCTAATTCAACGTGCGTGTATATATATATTTGAAAATTATCTTTAATAAAGGTATATTAGTGTGTAAGAGAACTATGAATTCAGGTTTTAATAACTCATTTAAAAATTTATATAGGTAGCCAATCAAATGTGGTTTGATTGAGTGTGGGAGTAGTAAGAGGTTTAGAGTTTCATCTATTGACATTTTGTGAAGATTTCGATGGCTAGAAGATTAGATTTATCTAAATCCAATTTCTCGCCCAACTCATAAGCTAAATCAATGAAAATATGAATTTTTTTATAAATTATTTATATTTTATCATTTTTTTTTTATTTTAATGATAATCACAAATACTCTCGTTTGGAAAGAAATATTCTCAAATGCGTAGATTTTACTCCCACAACTATAGTATAAATTTTTTGATCTGCCGGTCCTATCGTCTTGGATATATATAGTTAACAAAAGGGAGGATGCAATTTTCAAATTCGAATGGAAAAAGGATTAAGTCCTAAAACGCAAATATATAATTTTCTATACAAAAATATGGCTTTTGACAGGTTGGATGGGTTACCAAAACGGAATTTGTGGCACAAAATTAATACAAGGAAAATGCAATGTACAGAACCGGCAAGCATGTTGTTGCCAGATATTCTTAATATAAGTGTAATGCAGCTAATTATGTTCCTGGAAAATGCAAATAATTAACTATAATATGCTACATTAATTAATTAAAAATGCATATTAAATTTCAACTTGGGAAATTAAAATTATATCACTATCGTTGGACTCTATCCAACCATGTTTTCGACTTGGTTTCTTATTTTCTGCCATGACATTTTCTTTTCTTTTGACATTTCTACCCTGAGATTTTTATTTTTTTGAAACGGTACCAATGCTAAATATGGAAACTCACCTGGAAGTAATTCTTCTATCAAAAATTGACAGGGAAAAGTAGAATTCATTAAAAAAGATGGCTAATTTCTTCAATTTTTCCAACTTGTCTGAGTCTTGAATCCCTCAACAACTTTGAAATTTACTAAAAACTGGAATTTCTTTCCCCTCTTTTTTTTTTTTTTTATTGCAATAATGACTTTGAAGATACCTATAATATTATTATTATTCTGGAAGCTATAGTCTATGGAGACCAGGTAAGAAAAGACAAAGATACCTACGACTAATGTGTTTTAACGTATTAGTTTTGCCTTGTAAAGATTTTCTCAGTAGGAGAGAAAGAAAGAATATATACATATACAATCAGCTGTGACAATGGATTAAAGGGGGGAAAAGGAAAGAAAAAACAAAAATAGAAGTAAACACACGTTCATCAAATTTTCCAATGTTTGAAAGGTAAATAGGTTTATTAATAATATAAACTGAGCTGAGCTTTCTGGTTTTAATGGCAGACTTCTACGCTTTCTTGACTATATGGATGGATAATATGAATATATATATATAACTGCGGCTTTGAACAAAAATTAATATACTAATGAAATGTTTGACTGCGAGCCAAAACTATGTATTTTCTTTTCCAAATCCGATAACCATTGTTGCGTTACGGAAAGAAAGAAGAGATATGTTTGGTCTCATAAGAAAAATTAATTAAGAGATTTCGATCAGTTATAATTATTTTGCAAATACGTACATTGACAAATTAATACACTAATTAATGTTTATTATTATTTCTAAATATCATTATATTATTTATATATATAGGTATGTTATACGTATAAGTTATAGCCATTGTGTAACGTTACGTACGTTATTGTATTTTTTTTTATCATACTTTTTTAAAAATTTATAAAAAACAAGTATAATTAATTCAAGAATCATGAAATGGGCGCATGATTAGGGGCTAAATTAGTAGTATTATTTTTATTACTCTCCTAGTAAGAAAAAAAAATATTTTGCAGTCAAATATATAAATATTGTGACCATAAATTTATGGCAGCAAAAATAAATTGTTATACTAGTATATATAGTTAAAGTAATAAAAGCGGTCGGTTCATTGAATAAATTTCTGGGGATCACTGGCCACCGGCTAGGGTCCCAGGGAGACCATTAAATGGTCAAAAGTATGACGTGTCAAACTCTGGTTGGATAATAGTTGCAACATAGGTGAGGACGTAGATTATCTATCAGGAAACAGTCGCATAAATTTTGCAATAGAGTCCATAAGACGGCGGCTAACTTTGACCAAGCATCTGTGGTTTACACGTACCAAATCTTGAACGTGCTCTTTTTCTTCCTTTCTTTCTTTATTTACATATATTAAATTATATACACAAAAAGTTGAAATTGAATATTTTTTAAATAAAAAATGACATTTGCGTTGGCTTATTGGAGTATATTTGACATTTCTCAAATGAGTAACATGCAAATTAAGATAAGCACTCGTGTTTGAATTTTTAACTAAAAGTCAAATTTTGGAGGCTCTTTAGCCCTCTTTCTTATATATACTACCTATTGCTATGTATTTATGCCCATTTCTATTAATGATAAAAAAGCTCTATAACAATGGAGAATTACTTGGAAAAGTCAGATTTAGCTACAGAAGAGAAGACGGTCAAATCAAATTATGGTGATGAAGAGAGTAGTAAGGTGAATATTGATCTTTGATATGCATGCGTGAGGGATTGTTATTTCTTGGATATTTTTCTCTTTTTATTAGTTATTAAGTTCTATTATATATGCTTAGCGATGATTTCTGTATATGAAAGTTCAGTTTTTGGTTCTGGAAATTTCAAGTGAATTTATATTTTTTAGATTTTTTTTTTTTTTGTTTCTATTTGAATTCATGATATTGGATTTGAAAATTGCAAATTTTTAGATTTCATTGCACTGCAAATTTATAAATATTCAGCAAATTCTATGAATCCAAATCTATGAATTGAAATAGCTATTTCAGTTTCTTGGATCCTAAACTCCACAGTTTGATGATTACAAACTTGATGAGGTTTATATATATATATGGTCTTTTGCTTAGTTATAATAAAATTGAAGCATGCATTTTCTGTTTGGTGTGTCTCAGGAAGGAAAAACAATTCATGTTAAACAAGAAGAGAATGGCCCAAAGCAGCCTTCTTCCATGGTAAACAATTTAGCTTCATTCAAACATGTAAGAATTCAAACACTGATCGGTATTTCTGTTTTTTTTTTTTTTTTTTTTTTGCCAAAAGCCAGCCTTCTTCCATGGGTAAACAATTTAGCTATCATTCAAAACTGTAAGAATTTCAAACACTGATCGGTTATTTCTGTTTTTTTTTTTTTTTTTTTTTTTAACTTTAGGATGATTGCGAGAAGGACGAATACGGAATTTTTTTTTTTTTTTTTTTTTTTTAACTTTAGGATGATTGGAGAAGACTGAATACGGAATTGCTATTTTTTTATTTAATTCATACAAAAAGAATTTCTTAATAGTTTGTATTGGCGGAATCTTAATAGTTTTATCATTCTTTGCAAGTTGGCCATATATCAAAATATAGAAGAGACGTTGATTTACAAAATAATAATAATAATAATTTAAAGATTACAAATCTATTGGTTAATTAAATAAATGTTTTATACATTGCATCATACATACACTTTTTTTTATGTAAACTACCGATATTCGGACCCTATTACCAGAACCGCTTTGTCCAATATCATACAGACATATTGTTCAACCAAAATGGTGGTAGACCAATTCATATATAAATAATAAATTCGCATCTCAGCTTTCAAAGTAATTAAGGATCAATTATACATGTATGTTAACGAAGGAATAATTTATCATGTAAAATACACATACACTAGGTCAACATAGATTGCTCGCAACTGCCGCCATGTGGATCTGAAATCTTCTTTTAACTAATCCATATGCAGAAATAGAGATCTAGGTTTATAATTTTTTTTTTTCTTTCGTATGTTCATATATAACTGGAAAACCATAATGTTAACTAATAACTTTCTTTGGTTTGAAGTTATCTTCTGCATGGTTAATAATAAAACACTAGCTAGTTATAGTGAAGGTAAAGGTAAAATGGTGTTAAGCTGTTTTTATAATTTTTTCTTTTTTGGGATATAGGAGGATCAGCTGAGATCAACAAAAGCCCAAATAGGTGAGGTTAGGGAAGAAAATGAAAAGTTAAAGCAATTACTATCCAAGATTGTGAAGGATTATCAGTCATTACAGAAGCATTTCTCTAAAGTTATGCAAGAAGAAACAACAAAGAAATCAACAAAAAGAATACGTTCCCATGAAGAAAATGATCGAGAACCTGAACTTGTCTCTCTTAGCCTTGGAAGAAGTAGTTCTAGTGAACTCAAAAAGGAGGATGAGAAAAAAAGCAGCAATGTAAGTGATGGAAATGAGGAATTGAATAATGTTAAAGGACTTTCACTTGGGCTGGACTGTAAATTTGAGCCAGATTCTTTTGCAACTATGAAGAAGAATAACAACAATAATAATAATCCAAGCTCTGAAAGTAACAGCTTTGATGAAGAAGAAACTAAGGAAGAGGAACCAACTGAGACATGGCCGCCAAGCAAAGTTTCAAAGATGATAAAAAGTACAGAAGATGAAATGTTGCAACAAACCCAGATGAAGAAAACTAGGGTTTCAGTCAGAACCAGATGTGAAGCTCCCACGGTGTGTGTCTAACTTAATTAATTTGCTTATTATATTACCAACTTTGTGCTTTTTTGATGGAGTATATCTGTCTTTATGGACTGAATTAATGGTTATCAACTTTTATTTTTCATATAACGTAATCGAATGTCTTTTATATAGTATACAAGCGAGCTTTAGTAATGTCGATGGTTCTGAAAATTTTTTAAATATAAGTAAAGAAATCATCATTACATATTGAAATAAATAAATTCTTTCTATCAAGCTCAGGTTCAATAATATAATTAATTCCAATTGAATGTGCAGATGAATGATGGATGTCAATGGAGAAAATATGGGCAGAAAATAGCGAAAGGAAATCCATGTCCTCGGGCATACTATCGTTGCACAGTCTCACCAACTTGCCCTGTGAGAAAACAGGTATATACTAATTTTTTCTTATGATATTTCAGTAAGTAGGACGTTCATTATTTCACTTTTTTAATGAAAAAGAAGCTATTATTTTGAAATTTAAGTTAATTCAAATTATGATAAAGTAAAAAATATTGACAAAGAGGATTCATTGGCTTACTCTTTTAATCTGGCAACAAATGCTGAAAAAGTTACACTGTGCTGAAATTAAAATAATGCATTTGGTTGCTCTAAATAGAAATTGTCTTTCAGGTTTATTTTGACATTAATTATAAACTTAAAACAAAATAATTTAAAGATAGTTATAGTGTTATTGAACTTTTTTTTTTTTTTTTATGAGAAATTGTTATATTAAAACTTATTAGAAATGATATGAATTATTTTGAAACGAGATTAGTTTTGTATAAAAAAAAAAAAAAAGACATGGGAATATACACGGAGAAAAGAACTCATTGATTTCATTTTCTCTTCTTAAAAATTAGTTCTAAAAATGACTTGTGAATTATAGTAACAATTCCTGATGCAATTTGTTTCAGGTGCAAAGATGTATAGAGGACATGTCAATTTTAATAACAACCTACGAAGGAACACATAACCATCCTCTTCCACTTTCTGCCACAGCAATGGCTTCAACCACATCAGCAGCTGCATCAATGCTACAATCACAGTCATTTTCAACCTCAAACACATCATCAATTTCTGCACCATCTTCTTTCTCCACTTCCAATGCCTTAAACTTCACTTTCTCCCACAATATTACAAAACCACAGCAATTCTTTTTCCAAAATTCTTCAATCTCAACCAACAACTCACACCCTACAATTACTCTTGACCTTACTTCCCCAACCAATACTGCCCTATTTTCTTCTTCTTCTTCTTCTTCTTCTTCTTCTTCATTATCAGCTCCAAAATACTCTCCAACGTGTCTCAACTTTTCTTCTTCTTCCTTTGATTCTAGTACTCTTCAAACTCCATGGCCCAACATTAATGGACACCACCAGCCCTACCCTATTAATTATCGAAACGTTAATGTACCCCACCAGCTCTACAATAACCAGACTACTACTTCTTCTTCTTATCAGTCTTTGACAGAGAGCATTGCAGCTGCAACCAAGGTGATTGCTTTAGACCCTGGTTTCCGGACAGCCTTGGCGGCAGCGATTACATCCTTTGTCGGTAATGGAGGCAACAATGCCGGCAGTGGTGGTCAGTATCACACTAATTTGAGATCTCAGGAAAAAGGAAGCTTGGTTTTGTTTCCGTCTTCATTGCCATTTTCTGCTTCCAAGAGTTCTTCTGGTTCTCTTGATGAGAGTCGGGACCGTAACAAGGGCTGAGGTTAAAAAAGAGAAAGTAATTAATGTAAATTTTTAAATTTATCACTTTTGTTAGGTAGATTGTAGATTATTTTTTAAATATAATAGAAATGTTTTGGTATGTAATTGAGCTGAAAATTGTACATTTGATTTGATTTTTTTTTTAAATTTATTTAAGGATGTTGTTATATTTGCCTATACAACGAGTAACAGTAAATATCTGGTTAATACTTAAGAAATGAGTAAGGTCTTTTTTTTTTCTTTTTCTTTTTTTCATTTGGTTCAGAAACAATAAATCAAATTGGATTAATTAGTTATTATGACCAAATATTTTTTTTTTTGGTACATTAAAATAAATTATGACTTATTTTCCATGCAATTTTTAATTTCACCTAATTATATTACAGACCCTAGAGATCGTGGTACTCATCTTTTATCCACGTAGACAGATAGAGACATTACATATTGTAAACCAGCTTAAAAAAATTGATAATTAATAATTACTTATATAACTTTTTTTAGGAAAAAAAAAAAGCTCTACTAAATTATAATATAACTAAGGCTCATGCATTGCTCAAATTGTTATATGATTAAAAAATTAATCCAATTCATATTCTTCTTGATCTTTATAAAGCTAATGTCTGAATCTTATAATTTGAACATTAAATTATTATTATTTTTAAAAAAATTTTGAATAATAACAATTAATACTTATATTTATTCATAAATTGTTATTTTTTAAAAAATATTTACTCCATATTTCATATTCTAATATATTTAAAAAAAAAAAAAAACATCCTAATTTAAGATTCCATATTATGAAATTTACATTTATTTGGAATTTCAATTTTGAATTGAAGTATTCGAATCAAATTACAATATTTCTCTAAAGACCCAAAAGATGAACAAAGCTGAAAAAAATATTTTTCTACTTATTAGGTTTAAGCCTAATCAAAAGATCAACTATATAAGCATACACATACACACATTAATCCTTAAAAGGAATCAGAACTACCAAAGTTTGAAAACCTGACATCCTTACTTTATAAAAAAAAATACTTAATAATCTATATAAATCTGTTTCTAATTAAATAAAAACAATTCGAATAATGAATACCCTGTTCAGATAGGAGTGAAATAGGCTTGTCAATTCAAAGCATAAAGGCACAAAGTGCTATATAACCAATGAAATACTTGCCCAAGACAGAAATTGCACGTGGCAGCCCACAGTTCTTCCTTGTTGCAATACCTACAAATGGCAGTCTCAGAGACCCATGCATATGAAACCACAAAAACTGAACCAAACCAACAGACTGAGCAATACAGAGCTTTCCCAAAATTGAATCCATATCCAATCTAATCTAATTTGTGAAGACAATTTTGTAAACAGGTATGTCTTTCTGCTAAATATGGAATTCTTTTTACCTGAATTGCTTCTACATAAATTAAGTTAAATATATTCTTTGCCTTCTGCATATGCATCTGCAGAATTTTAGCTTCTTCTAACCATTTTCTTTTAAAATTTTAATCCATTCATATGAATTATAATGAATTTATTATACATGGTTAACTAAATAGACCAAATGTCTAGAGGAAATTTAAATGTAGGATGATCAGATCACTGCCCTTTAGCAAGATCAGGGTTTTGATTGTTGTGCTGTTTCATGATGGAAAGCTATTAACTGATATGCCTAAACCAATGAATTCAACATATGGAAATATATCTTTATGGCCTAAAAACGGCGAGTCGTAAAAACTGAAGTCATAACAAATCCAAATAAGACATTATATATATACATCGCATTAATGAACTAAAGGGAATGATAATAATTGGGTGAGTATAGGTATGGCACAAGCACAAAAGATGTGGGGAAGTTCAAAACTTGCAAATTGTGATGCTTATTTTGAGATGATACAGTCCAGGAAGAAATTACCACAGCCATTGCAGGAGACTTTAACTTCTGCATTTGCAAGGATTCCAGTCTCATCATTCCCACTAGTGCCTGGAGGCAAAGGTGATTATTGCAGTTTTACAATAATTGTTTATTACACTTTTTTAACCGAATGAACTGCTTACCACAGATCTTTTTTTGGCTTCCAGTCATTGAGATTCCAGCAGAAACATCCGTTGCTGATGCTGTCAAGATTTTATCCAAATGCAACATAATGTCTGCTCCAGTAAAAAAACAGATGCAGGAACCAGTTCTGACTGGAGAGATACATACCTAGGAATTCTAGATTACTCGGCAATTGTTCTTTGGGTGTTAGAGAGTGCAGAACTTGCAGCTGTTGCTTTATCCGCCAGTACTACGACAGTTGCTGGTGTGGTTGCTGGAGCTTTAGGCACTACTGGAGCAGTAGCATTGGGCATCACAGGTCCAGATGCAATTGCTGGGCTAACTGCTGCTGCAGTTGGTGCCGCTGTAGCTGGTGGCGTGGGTGCAGATAAGGGGCTAGGAAAAGATGCTCCTGCAGCTGCTAACAACTTGGGGGAGGATTTCTACAACGTTATCCTTCAAGAAGAACATTTCAAGTCAACCACTGTAAGTTTACTTTTAAATTCATCATTTATGCATCCCAAATCTCATATGTGCATTTTGTATGGCTCAATTAACCGACATCTCATTTAGAAACAGGTTTCTTTTCTCTCTGAACAAAGATGCATATACCTCATTGAAGAACACTCTGACTGGTTGAATCAATGAGTGAGAGAGGTCCTACAATCTTTGCTTGCTCTCATTTTTTTTTTTTCTTAATGTCACAGGTGAGATCAGTACTAAAATCATACCACAGTGCGCCTTTCCTTCCAGTAGCAACAGACAGTTCAATGTTGAGCGTCTTACTTCTGCTCTCAAAGTATAGGCAGCGAAATGTACCTGTGATTGAACCAGGAAAACCTGAAATTCAGAACTTCATTACTCAATCTGCATTTGTCCTTGGTCTAGAGGGATGCAAGGGAAGGGATTGGTTTGATTGTATTGCTTCACGAAGTATTTCAGATTTTGGACTTCCTTTCATGTCTGCTGATGAGGTGAGTATTTTTCAGATTACTCTCCTAGGTTCCCACTTAATTTGGATCTGCTATGTCTTCCGGCCAGGTTGTTAGCATCCAGAGCAGTGAATTGATTTTAGAAGCTTTCAAGCAAATGAGAGAGAACCAAATTGGTGGTCTTCCAGTTGTAGAGGGTCCAAAGAAGAAAATTGTCGGGAGTCTAAGCATAAGGGATATAAGGCATTTGTTGCTCGAACCAGAACTTTTCACCAATTTCAGGTAGCATGAAAAGAAATAGCTTTGAACCAGCAGATACAATTATGTGATAAAGCTAATGCTATACCTTCAGTTTTAGAATTCTTTCCACGTAAAGTGCTCAGTAGAAAATAGGTAATAATAGATTGTGGAAGAGAAGAAAGGAGGGAGAAAAGGTAAAGGTGAAAAAACAGGGCAGAGACAGAGAGAGGAAGATTGTTGTTCAACCTGCATCAAACTGCTCATCTAAGTCCATTTATTAAAGAATTATAACATGGTGCAAATATTAATTAGTCATGACATGAGCCCTCTGTTTGAGCTCTGGAAATTGAGCAAAAATGCATAGCAATTGGAGTATTTACCTTCTTCAACTAAGTTTTTATCTTATCATTTTACTTTCAGGCAGCTCACTGTATCAGATTTCACACAAATCATCAGCTCAACCCAAGAAACAGGCAGAGTCATCCCGCCAATAACATGCAAGGTGGATGTAACTCTTGGTAGTGTGATCCATATTCTTGCTTCAAAGTCAGTTCACCGAATTTATGCAGTTGCTGGGAATGAAAATGAAATAGCTGGTGTGATTACACTCAGAGATGTGATCGCTTGTTTCGTATATGAGCCCCCCAACCATTCTGATAACTATTTGGGCTTTTCAGTAAAAGATGTTTTGAATGATTGATAATGCTTATATAAACATCTATAATAACTTCAGGAGATGCAGAAAAACAAGATCTTGTTAGAGACTAGCAAGAGTGGAGTTGAAACTGTTATATCCATCATAGCGTAATGTAGTTCCTTCTTATGTAACTCCAATCAAACTATATCCTGGCAGTTTTCTTAATCCTCTATCTTTTATTGTTTGTCTGATTCTATCTACATCTTCCCACCTTCCCAGTGCAGCATAAATCTCTGACAGAATCACAAGAGGATTTGGATCTCCTGGTTCGAGCTCTGAGAGCTTCATAGCCATTTCTTCTCCCAGCTCAGAATGCAAGTGATGCCTACAAGCACCAAGCAAAGAAGCAAAAACAGAAGATGGAGGCTCTAGCATTTCTTCTATTATTTTCCTAGCTTCATCCAGCTTGCCAAATCGACCCAACATGTCAACCATGCAACCAAAATGCTCTGGCTTTGGTTTCAAGCCATAGTCTATAGACATCATCCTGAAAACTTGCGCCCCTTTTTCAACCTCACCCATGTGACTACACGCAGATAGAACTGCAATAAAAGTTGCTGAATTTGGTTTCACCTTCTCCTCCAGCATCTGGTCAAAAACCTCAAATACAGAGTAGTTCTCTCCATTTCTTCCATACCCAGATATCAATGCATTCCAAAGTGCTGGATCCTTAGGCTTTATCTCAAATTGATCAAAAACTCTTCGCCCCCAAGAGGAATACCCGCATTTCATATACATGTCAATGAGAGTAGTAGCCAAAAACTCGTCAGTATCAATATTAGTTCTAGTAGCATGCCCGTGAATCACTTTTCCATATTGCAGAGCAGACAAAGCTGCACAAGCAGATAGTAGACTTGTAACCGACTTCAAACTTGGGATTACCCCACAAAACTGCATCCTCTTGAAGAAGTTAAAAGCTTCTATCCCGTTTTCTAATTGTGCAAATCCGCTTATCATCGAATTCCATGTTATTGAATCAGGTTCCAGTCCTTCCGATGCTAAACGTTCAAACAACTCAACAGCATTGTCACTCTGACCATTCAACATCATCCCAGCAATCATTGAATTCCATGTTATCAAGTTCTTATTGTCATTTAGTTCATTGAATACTTCGTATGCCCATTGCCAATAACCACACTTGGAATACATGTCTACAAGTGCAGTACCTACCATAGCGTCACAACTCGCAAGAGTCTTTTTTATGAACCCATGAATCTGCCTTCCATATTGAAGATACAAAAGACAAGCACAGGCAGAAATAACGGAAACTAGTGTAACTGAATTGGGTTTGACAATTGAACACTCTCTCATGTCCTTAAACGCATGCAATACTATACTTGGCACCCCATTCTGCAAAAGCCCTGAAACAAACGCATTATGACTCACCACATTCCTATTAGGCATCTCTCTGAATATTCTTGTAGCAAAAATTACCTCTCCACAGTTAGAATACATAGTAACCAATGAAGTTGCCACGTAAATATCCATTTCCACACCCAACTTTATAGCCCAGCAATGCATTTGCATGCAATGATCAGCACTATCGCACGCAGGCAATACACTGGCTACGGTCAATGAATTAGGCCTAAACCCACACAAACCCACCTCTCTGAATGCTAAAAAAGCCTCCTCGCAATACCTATTTTGTGAAAACCCAGAAATAGCTGCATTAAGAGAGGCCAGGTTTCGGTTAGTCATTTCATCGAACACTCTCAAAGCATGATTTAAAAGATTAAGCTTCATGTACATGTGAGTGAGGGCAGTAGCTGTATATACGTCTGAATGGAAGCCAGTTTTGATGAGATGGGCATGGATAATTTGGCCATGGAGAGTGGACTTTAGCTTAGCACATGCTTTAAGAAGAGGAGGGAAGGTGAAATGGTGAGGAGGCAAAGAGGAAGAGTGCAGTTGAGAATAAAGGGAAATGGCTTCTTTGTAGAACCCATCAGCAACGAGTTTTATTATGTGCTGCCTCATGTCATGGTTAACACTTGCCAACATCATAGAAGCTAGCAATTCAGCTTTTGTGAATCAACCATGTGAGATGTCAGGAGTTCTGCAATAATCAAATGGAAATGCATGTGAATTCAGAAAACAAGTTTTTCGGAGTAACAGCTTTTCCAGACGACCTGTCGTTCGTATACAATTTGAAAGGCAATGAACCAATGGACTTATAGGATTAGGAAGGACCGACAGTTCGTATGTAGTTAAACGCAGTAGTAATGACAGTGGCAGTACTAGCGTTTTATTAAACGACCATTCTTTGAAAGAAAAATCAAACATTATGCATGTTTTAAATAATAAAATAAAAATGACGAATGAATTAAGAAAATTGCATTGTTTATTATAGAATTAATTTCATTACTTTCCTTCTTCCGTTATTTACTTTCAATCACTGTTTTCTTTTTTCTCTTCTTCAAACAAAGCCAAAAAATAAATAAATAAATTGTCTGCAAGACTTAGTGATTTATTTTAGTTATAATTATACAAATATAAACTTTCATTATACTTGAATAATAATTTTAAAGTGTATAAGATCAAGCTGAAATGAAAGTGCAAGTTCATTGGTATAACTAGCTCTTCCATTTCTTGCGATCTCAAAGGGTATAAGAACACCTTCCAAACAACGCTTAATTAATAAAAAATATTTAATTCTTTATTTTGATTTATAAATTATAAAATGTAAAATATTTTATCACTAAGAGTATAAATATGAAATTAAAATTATTCTACAGTAATAGAGATTAAAACTAGCCCATCTACTGCTATATGTACATGTGCACACAAAGCTACATTTTGTAATTACCAAGAGAATTATAAAACAGTCTTTAGAAATGTCTGTAGCGAGCGACTTGGCCATTACAGAAAGAAGAGGAAAACCCATAGGGACCGCTTACGCGAGCCACCTAATTGCTATTCTCTCTCTTTTTCTTTTTTCTTTTTTTTCTTTTTTTTTTTGCTAATTATCAATTAATTTAATCACTCGATATTCCAATAAAAATCTTCTTCCGAGGATTTTTCTCTATTTAATCAATTGCTCCATCTGTCTTTCATGGAAGCTTTTCTCTAATCTTAGATAATTTTTTCTGTTTGTTTACTGAGAATTAGATTATTAAAAAAAGTCTTTTTCGGTAGAATTTAGCACTACTTGCTGCGTTTCTGGACGAGTGAGTTTCTTTTGTGTTTACCATTGTTTTGATTTTGTTTTAATTTGCGGTTCTATATTATGATAAATTGGTTAGTTGTATGGTTGTTGGATGAGAATGAAAACCTGTTCTTCATTCTGAATTCGGTGTTTGATTGATGCATTTGTAGATGAGAAGGTGGGATTTGTGGATCTAGGGTTTTGTGATTATGGTGGAAATAAGGAAATTGAGGAATTAGTTTTTGGATTCAATCTCTACAGTTTTAGCTTGGTTCAGATATTTGTCATTAAGTCTTCCAAACTTGGTCTATTGATAATTATTTCTATCATTACAAATATTTGCTGGTCTCCATTGACCTGCTACATTACTGCACCTTAAATTTGGTTGGTTGGTTGGTTTGATAAATAAGCAAGCAATAGTTGATGAGTAAATTGTTTGGCTTTGTTGATTTTATGGAATTTACAGGCGGTGAGGATGACTACCCCATCAAGGAAGAGACTGATGAGGGATTTTAAGAGGCTGCAACAGGATCCTCCTGCTGGGATTAGTGGTGCTCCTCAAGAGAATAATATTATGCTATGGAATGCTGTTATATTTGGGTATGCCTAGGAAATGGTGTTCAATTTGCTTCTTTTTATTTCTTTTCTCCTTAGCATTTGCTGATCATAATGGTGTTAGATGGTTATGTATCTGATTCTTTTGCTTATGCTCATTATCTGTCCAATTGCAGGCCTGATGACACACCATGGGATGGAGGTAGAGTTAACACTTCTACATTATCTGACATGAAGAGTTTTAAGTATTTGCAATCTAGTTTGCATTATTAATTGCACAGATGTTTAGTGATATTGGTGCATTATGATGAATTTATGATACCATTATCTTGTCCATGTTCAACATCCAACATTTATTGTCTTGTTCATAGAAACTCAAAATACAAACTATTCTAATGCTAATTACTAATTCTCATTCAGCACGTTCTTTAAAACTCTGGATAATGATGCTGATGTTTGTTTAGTATGCGAATGTCTTAGTGATATATGTGAGACTTTGAAAATCCCTTCCTTGATGTGACTCACTAATTTGAGAGCAACCTTACATGCCTGACAAGTGACATGGTGGTTAACTATAAAACGTGAACAAAATGGCATTTGTGTAAAGCTGATTATTTTATTCAAGTTTGGAATTAAGTTCTGTTTTGATTATCAAGAATTTCAAATTTCACACGAGGTTGTACCAAACTCATATCTGTGCTTCTTTTGAGTTTTTCAGGTACGTTCAAATTGACACTTCAGTTTACAGAAGATTATCCTAATAAGCCCCCAACAGTGTGTTTTGTTTCTAGAATGTTCCATCCAAATAGTAAGTTCATCTTCTTTTAACATCCTAATTAAATGATTATTTATCCAATAATTTTATGTCTGCATGCAAATCTCTGAAAAATGTTGATATTTAGTTGATCTCCAAGTTATTTTTCTTGGGTTTATTTCACCTATCTGATTTATTGCCATGAGCATGTGTTGCTGGAGGGTCCTATGGATGTATATGTAATATGTTATGTTATGTTTGTGCATCCTGTCTTTTATTTTATAAATTGGGGTAAAAGAAAAAAAATATTGGAGCCCCTGAGCTTATTTTGTTTAATCCATTGAGCCATTGAACTTTATTGCTCCATATTAAGCCCTCAAACTTTTTTTGTTCTTATTATTGTTTTCACAATGAGGACCCATTTTAATGACAAAAGTAAAACTCATGAGATAATTGTTAATGGGGATTTGAAATACTAAAAAAATAATCATTATTTTTTCACTACAGGAATTACTAAAGTTATTGAGAACGAGAACTCCTGGTGACCTTATACTTTTCAAGTTTTACCTCATTAAGCAATGGATTTTTTTTTTTTTTTTTTTTTTTTTTCCCATATAAGCCCTTCAAGACTTTTTTTTGTCTTGCTCTATTATCCTGTTGTTCACAAGTTGAGGACCATTTAATTGACCAATCAAGTCAAAACTCATGAAGATAATGTTACATGGGGGATTTTGGAAAAATACTAACAAAAAACATGAATCCATTTATTTTTTCACTTACAAGAAATTCACTTTAAAAGTTATTGAGAAAACAAAAGAACTGTCCTGGTTGGACCTTATACTTTTCAAGTTTTTACCTTTACCATTAAAGCAATGGATTTTTTTTTTTTTTCTTTTTTTTTTTGAAAACAGAATGCCGGACCACTTCAGTTATGTAATTTTTATTGAAACTGATCCGCTTGGTGAGTTTCTCATTGGGAATTTTTAACTTTCATATAAAAGAAGTTCCTGCAATGTGAAACAAGGTTTGAAAAAAGACTCAGTGGCGTTCTCAGACTTACTCCAACTGGCCATACCGAATTTTTTGTTGGTATTTTTCTTCAGTGTTATGCAGATGGAAAGGCATTTGCTGTTGGACATCCTACTTTTTTTTTTTTTTTTTTTTTTTTGAAAAAGAATGCGACACTTCAGTAATTTTTTAACTGTCCTTGGTGAGTTTCTCATGGAATTTTAACTTTTCATAAAGAAGTCCTCAATGTGAAACAAGTAAAATCAGTGGGTCTAATACTCCAACTGCATACCAATTTTTTTTGTATTTTCTTCAGTTTATGCAGATGGAAGCATTTGTTTGGACATCCTACAGAATCAGTGGAGTCCTATTTATGATGTGGCAGCCATACTAACATCAATCCAGGTAAGAAATTTTCTCTTGATAATCGTTGTTTTATGGTCATTAACAATCCACTCTGTAAATAATATATGCATGTTATCTCCCAATCTCAAATCACAATTTTTGAGGTATCCTTTGTATCCATGTTGCCTTTCCTGTTAAATGGCTAGAAACAAAACCTTCTGGCTTATTCTATATCAGGACTGCATATTATGAGCACTGTGGATAATTCCTTCCTAATAGTGACATAGTTTTCTTTTGTTCTCAATTGTACTGATCCCATTGAGTCGATTTTCCCTGGTTTTACGTGTGTGCACATTTTTTTTAGCTCTATGACCAGGAAAATATCATTTAATTTTCTTTGCTAATCAACATTCAGGTTTCCAACAGCCCTTTTTTGGTACTGTATATGTTCTTTAGTTACAGGCAGAGATATACAAATTTGAATCTTATGGAAAGATTTGCTCCTTTCATCCTTCCAACATTCTACACAAATTGTAAAAAATTTAGCATGTTTCATTTTCCATCTTCACATCTGCAAAGGTCCTGAGAAACCCACATATCCTACAATCTAAACTTGAGTTAATTTACCCATTTATATGTGGAAATACTAGGGTACTCTTTATATACAGTGTTCATGCTTGCATGTGCATATGCACTCTCTTGCATGCTTCCACATGCTGTGCTGCCATTCTTGTCAATGTCTTTTAACATTATGCCATTTATAAAAGTGCATTGACACGCTCATAATATTTGCTACTTGAGTGTGATGCTTATTGAGTCCTTTTTTTTATTATTATTATTATTGTTATTATTTGTAGTCATTGCTCTGTGATCCAAATCCAAATTCTCCTGCAAATTCAGAAGCTGCACGGATGTTTAGTGAGAACAAGAGGGAATACAATAGGAGAGTACGGGAAATAGTTGAGCAGAGTTGGACGGCTGATTAATTTCCTAGTTTGGCAGCAGAACTTGAAAAGTCCTTCTCTACCCTGTTTAAATAACAATGAACTCGGAATTGTGATTGCATGTGCTTGCTATATAGTATGGATATGTTTGGCCTCTTTATTGCAATGTTTCCTCTACCTACTTATGTTGAACTTTGTTTGCAATTTACTTTTTGGAAAGGTAAGAAAGGAGAACTTGTTCACCTTATTTGCTTGGACTAAAGAGGGCGGTAAATTGCTTGCTATCTTTAGTTTAGCCTGGGTTTTTAGTCCACAACAGCCTTTTGTTCTTAACCTCAAGTTACAGAGACAATCGGTTGCTTGTACTTTTAGTTAAGGATGTACAAGACAGGAAAACTGCAGAAAATGCTTGGGGGTAAAAATGGATTTTAAGATATCCAACTGTTGAGAGTGACTTATTTTTCTGCATTTTTATGTATAATCTAGGGTCTAGCTGTTGTAATAGTTGTAAGTTGTTTAATAGTTAAAATTCTTATACAAACTAAACATCAGAGTTCTGCTTTTTCAAACCCCTACATGGAAATGCATCTGAAATTTCACTTTCATTTCAAAACTAGGTTAAAAACTAAAATGGATATAGCTAAATGCGCAAGAAGTCCCTATTTGACCGCTGAAATAAGATTCATTAGCACTAGATCCATGTCGAATTAATCAATTTTGTGATCAAAAGAGTCGAAACCTCACACATTAAATCATGCACTTCATTTATGAACATTTTTAAAACCACTGCATTTGTCCTTTAGTTTATTCTTTCTTCTACTTTCTATATGTTTAGGATCCTGATGAGCCCTTTTCATTTTAAGAGTGAACTGAGATACTCCAACCCCCTGAACCGATGTAATACGCTTATGATTCACGTTTTTCAAAGGCGCACATAAATCTCTACCTTGTTAAGGACCCCTGTTCAAAGTATTTGTTGCTTCATTCACCATGCATAACAAGCAAACACTGCCAATGAAAATCCAGTTTAACGGCCAATGATCTAGGAGTTCTGATTCAAAATTTCCGAGCACATTTGACAAATTTTCATCATAAGATAACGTACACAACAATTTCATCAATGTCATCAAAATTTCTCAGAACATTCTCCTATCAACAAACCTGATACAGAAAAGGAGGGAGTGGAGAAGAAGATACTGAACAAACTTTGCATTGTTCTAGCAATTTCTGCTATATTCACTACCTGTTCCATTCATAGTCTCCCCCATACCTTGGATTTGCATCATTCCCACGGCTATTTTCATCTGGTCTAATAGAATTAGCGAAAGTGTTCCAACCTAGCAAGTATGGCAAGATATACTGCAGAAAACACAAAACAAACACGTTAGAAAAAGCAACAAATCTACAAATGCAGATGGCTCCATTAATCGAGGGATTATAGGTTCATCACCCAAGACCTGGCCCCTAATGATAATATTTCTCTTGATAATCTCTTCATTCACAGACATAATGATTATAGGTTCATCACCCAAAGCCCTCTTGATAATCTCTTCATTCACTCCCAAGGGCAGGAAGTCAAACTTTATTTGTTAAAGACCACAGGACAACAGACATAATATTTTTTGTACTCGGCCATGCACTCTATTTTCTTTTGGATGATATTATGTTTGTTCATTGACTACTACAGACATCAATGGACACTGATAAAATGATGATGCTACTTAATTACAACAGCTAATTCTCTCATCATGATGATTGTATTAGATTTTAATAAAAGCAAGAAGTCTTACAAGATCTCTCTTTGCAATTACAAGGTGTGTGCAAGTGTATGCATGAACAAGAAAGAGAAATAGAGAATTGTAACATACATTAAAAGCAGTGATGAGAACAGTGTATTCTGCCTTTGTAACGGGAATGTAAATGCTTTCATCCATATTCAAAGCTTTGTTTTGAACACCTTCATGAGTGCCATCATAAAAATCAAAAATAGAACACAGTTAGACAAACAAAATAGCTTTACCTTCAAACTTAAATGGCCAGCATGTATCATAGTAGGTCCAGATTTCCTCAAATTACAATTTGCACAAATGTGTGTGACTGTCAATTGATGGCATTTTACAGAAATCTAATAGGGAATTTTTTTTTAACCAATGGGAATCTCCAATCCTTTTGTACTAATAATTTTTCCCTTTTTTTCTAAATCCAACAATTTGTACAACCTAGTTTCAAGTAATATGCCCGTACCCATTGAATGTTAAAATATTGGAAAACTATGAAGTTTTATCATGAAAATAAACAGGCAAAATCATATCTAAATAAAGAGGTAACTTCACTCTAAGATTGAAGTCGACAATTTAACAATCCAATATTTCAAAGTCCGAAGCACAGAATTTTGTGCATTATATTCACATACGACATCCAAATAAAAATATATTTCCGCATTCAGTTCCAGGAAAGGAAGAAAGAAGATTACTGAGGTTAAAGAAGTGGCCAGAACCATCTGGAAGTGGCTCTACTTTCAACACCTTCCTGATCTTGCCTTCATCACTGCAAACTTCCAACAAATATGTTAGAATTCATATGCACATTCAAACACAATTATCTATGTTGCTCCGAAACAGATACACGAAAGTGCGGAAATGCGGAGACAGACATGGGAAAATAGAAACGTGGGAAAAACTCGTAAATATAAAAAATAAGGGTCATATTTATAAATTCAAAAATAAAAAATTACAAACCATTAAATATATTCAACAATAAGTTCAGTCCAATCAACATTTACTCATATTCAAAAGTCAAAAAAAAGGCTCGTCTATAAGTTTCATACTCATAAAAGTACATGTTTTGTGGATTTATATTTATTCATGTATTTATTTTAATTAGAAAAATAAGTTCCCGAGAGTTTTCAATATATGAAAACGCGTTTCCGAGAGCAGAAACATGTTTCCAAATTACCCAATTTGCGGAAACATGTTTTCAAATTACTCAACTTAGGGAAATGGAAGCCAAAGAGAGTTTCTGTGCAACATAGAGGATTATAATAAATGACAACCAAATCTAAGGATTCACATACTCAATAAAACACAATTGTGTAGATGACATCAGCATCTGTTTCCTTTATGGGTAAGTATGACTACAAGTAATAATTGAACCTCTGCTGAAAAGCATAGTTGTCAATTCGAGAATCGAATCGAGAATTGAAAAGAACGGAAGAAGAATCCATAAGCAATTTCAAAGGGTTGTCCCAAGTCAAATGTGAAATTTAGTAAAAGAAGAGTTGGACAGTACCTTTTCCCCTTGTTAGGATCATGGAAAAATTCACATGAATCTTTAGCACCGAGGCTAATTAGAGTTCCAATTTCCGTCACTGATAATGAGAACACCTAGAGACATACAAAATCAAACAGTAATTCAAAACCAAAATTCAAGGACAATTGTCTCCAACCAAAGTCGAGAAAACTATATCGTCGTATTTCTATGCTGAAACTTTTTAACTCACAGTTTTAACTGGAAACTACTTATAAAAGAAAGTTTTTTTCTACTAGGAATTTCAAAACATATGGAGACACCGTCACGCATATGTTACCTGCTTTCTACTCCAGTCATATTGACGTGCAGCTGCTGCAGGCGCAAATTGTAACAGCATAAAACCTTCCCTTGCTACCTTAAATGCCCCAGACTGCACAACACACGAAGCACTCACAACACAAAGCTCCGTCTTACAAGAAACAACTCGAGTACCACAAAGCTGTTACTTTAAGGAAGAAAACTATGCAACTTACATCTAATGCCGCAAACTCAGGTGCTCGGGGTTGCACGGTAAGAGCAGCCTTACCTTTGTATATCGAATGGCTCACGAAAACCTTAGGCGGGGATTCTCCAACTACATAATAAAAACAACCAAAATAAGGGGAGAAACTATTATCAAACAAATGAAAACCAAAGAAACTAAAAAGATAAGAAAATACAAAAGTGAGATAAAGTACCTCCAGGAGCAAAAGAATAGTCAGTGGAAGAAGACCGTGAGGAGTTGAACCTCTGCTTCTCATATAACTCCGATTGACGACATTTCACGGCCAGCCTGGTCTTGGCGGAAGTTTTGGTTGGAGAGAGTGTGTAAATTTTAGGGTTAAACTCACTGGCTTTAAGCAATTTAAGCGATTTTTTAGAGGAGACTGAATCGAGAGCGAACACTTTAGGGTTTCGAGTGCTTAATTGAGGAGATAGCAAGTTCAGTTGCAGCATTTTCCCTCTCACTCTTCCCGGCTACCTTTGTTCGGCGGATTACGTTTTTGTTATAAGAACTCAAAATGCTGTGTTTACCATCGTCTTATAAAGCCCGCCTAAGCCTCGGCGTCATTGTAAATAAAATTAAAATTCAGGAAAATAATAAATTTAACCCTTAAAATTTTACAAAATAACTCGCACTCGTATTTTTATATATTAAATACTTAACTATAAGATTTAATTCCGTCTTAGTAAATTATCTTTTTATTCCAAATAAACTCTTTTTCTATTAAATCAAGATTATTTAAACACTTAGTTTCATTTAATCATGAAAATATTTTTTATTAATTTATTTTTCTGAACACTATAAACAACATAAAATCATCGAAAATGATTTTTTACAAGTTATGTTAAGAAAAAAAATGGAGCATCAGTTTATTTGGAACATTTGCTTTTAAAAAATTGGTCCTGCTATCTAAATTTATGTGATTATTTATTCAAGTTTTATATGCATATCCATATTTGAGATGATGTGCAAGAATCATTATTATTTTTATTTTTGTGAGTTAAATATTTTATTTGTTAATTAATTATAACAATAATTTTGATGTTGTTATACAAGGATAAGTTTAATTGACTCTTAAAATTATTTAATCTAAAACTACTGTTTTTTTCTATTTCTTGTAGTAATTGTATTTCCTTCTGTGAAGTTTTACGAAGTCTTGAAATTAGTTTGAAAATACAAGTATTACTATTAATTTTTCATGCTTTGCAATTAACCACTATAATTTTTAATTCTATATATTTAATATGAATTTATGAAACTTTTAATATATTTATGAAACTTTTAATATATTTATAAAGAATCAAGGGTTGTATTATAAAAAAACTTATACTGTTACGGTGATATTTATAAAAAATTAAAGTACGAGTACCTAAAACAGAGTATAACTGAAAAATAAAATCAGAGCCTATAAAAGGCTAAAAATATTCAGCTATCAGCTAGTATTAACAGCTAAACTCAACAGGTCGTTATTACAGTGTTCGACTTTGTCTTCCTCTGAAATCGTAGGTCTTTCTTAGGGTTCCTTGATTCATTTGCTTAGCCATGGCTATGCAAACTGGAATGAGTCTTTCCAAGATTATTGTCCTGGCCGGTGCAGGTACGATCGCCTAATCGATTATCTATATACGTGATTGTGTCTCTCCTCTCTCTCTGTATACATGTATTTGAATATATACATGGAAGCTAATTTGAACTTTGTCTTTATTCTGTTATCTACAGGTTACACCGGTACTGTTCTTTTTCAAAACGGCAAATTATCTGATCTGATCGGTGAACTTCAGGTACTGTTATTATTGTTTTAGTTAGTTAAGTTGTTTATTAAGTTATTCGGTATTTATAGCTAGCTTTATCAATTCGTTCTGGTATTTGGTTGCTGAGAAAACGGGAAATAGAAGTGTTTTCCTAAATTTTTTTTGTTTTGAATTTTTTTCTTACGTTTTCTCGTAAACCAAACGGAGATTTTGACCGGATTGACTATTTCCGTTGCAAACAATTTTGAATTGTTTGTGTTTGTGTTCACAGTTGATGGTGAAGGGTTGGGAAAAATCTAAGGAACATTTAGATGGTGATTCTGATTATAGTGATGCCATCGCCCAACAGGTAATCACTATTTTAATTGAAGAGTAATTTATTTAGTTTAATCCGTTTTATTTCGAACTATATGTGGTTAGATACATTTGGGTGTTTGAAATTGCTTTCAGGTGAAGCGGTTGTCTATGGAGGTTCGACAACTGGCCTCAGCACGGCAAATAACTGTACTGAATGGGAATTCTGGTCAAATGGGTATGTGCTACCATATTTCTATTAAATGGTTATTTTCTTTATTTTTTATTTTTTTATTTTTTTTTTTTGGCATACAAGATGTGCATATTCCTATCTCAAAAAGTGCCAATTACGCATTTCACGTAGTGTTCTAATTTCTCCGTTTGCTTGTTGCAGGTAATGTAACTGGTCTCATAGTTCCAGCTGCTGCAGTGGGGGCACTGGGTTATGGTTACATGTGGTGGAAGGTATACAATGAATGCCAAAATATTTGTAACATAGTTTATATGCGTTAAAATTGACTTTTACATTTTAAACAATGATGTGGCTTTCTAATTCTTTATTTTACGTGTTTTGGAAGTTGTCATGAGACTAATTTTATTTTCTTTGAATAAACAGGGGCTAAAATTCTCAGATCTTATGTATGTAACAAAGCGCAATATGGCAAATGCTGTTTCCAACCTCACAAAACATTTGGAGCAAGTAACCGAGGCTCTATCTGTAAGTCTTAATTAATTGATGAACTTATACTTACATATTTTTAAATTGACTAGTTTTTAGGTGAAATTTTCTTATTAGAAGGATGTCTTAAGATAATTTATACATATTAAAAAAGAAAAGTATTACATTTTATTGAATTTTTTTCATTTGCAAAAAGGACTGGCTGGTCTAAGCTTCTTATACACTATGTAAGACTATAGCTGTATACCTTTTTTTTTTTTTTTAACTTATTAGCTGCATTATTTACCTTCCTTTTTTTTTTTTTTTTTTTTAATCAGTATTGTACTTTACTCCCTTTTTTTTTTTTCTGTCCCTTATTTTCTTTCCTTTTTCTTTTTTATGGGCTCTTCCTTTTATGCCATTTGTTTTTCATTTTGTATTCCTTTTCTATCCTTTTTTTTTTTTTTTAATCAGTGTACTTTTTTTTTTCGTCCCTTTTTCTTTCCTTTTTTCTTTTTTATGGCTCTCTTTATGCATTGTTTTTCATTGTATTCTTTCTCTCTTTTTTTTCTCCTTCCTTTCCTGGCCAGGCTGCAAAGAAGCATTTGACTCAGCGAATACAACATTTAGATGATAAAATGGAGAATCAAAAGGAGCTCTCAAGGGATATTCAAATTAAGGTAAGAGGAAAACTTTCTCTGCGCGTGCATGTGTGAGAGAGGGAGAGAGGTTGGCATTGTTAGATGCCCAAATAGCAGCATTTATAATACCTTAAGACTTGAACCAAGCTCTTAGACAGTAGGCTTATTTTTGCTTCATGTCACTACACATGTCTAATTGTTATTACTGAGAAATAGTACGGAAACCCACATATCCAGAACAGAAAAATTACGAGGAAGGAGTGGAAAATCTGATTCTAGTGTAGCCTTTGTAATTGATGGACATGTATACAAAAGGATGTCACTCAACCAAGGTTGTTTTTCAATCAAGAGACCCTTATGACTTGTCACTTTATGTGTCTATAGTTCAATATTTTAGCTCTTTATTACTTATGATTGTAATTTGGAGGCATATATTAGCTTATTGGTTACATAAATTGTTAATATTTTATGTTATTCTGTGCAAAACCTCCGAGTTGTGGTCTGGTTTTGGGATCTAATTGCAGGGTGATCTAATGAGGAACTAAAATTGAAGATTTATCAATTGGTTATGTTTTTCAGCTTTTCTTCCTTTATGACCTATTTTGCATTGTTTGTAACAAGAGCTTGTTAGAGAGAGCACTTCAACCTATAAGTTTAAGGGACTGAAACTGTTGAAACAAACTGCTTGATAAAACTTTATTTCCCTCTTTAATACAACTGGAAACCAAAGCAACCGCTAGATAACCACTATGATAAAAAATAAATTAATTTCATAGTTTAAGCAACACATTGAACGTGTAGAAAAAATAACACTCGAGGAAAAACAGAACATAGACTAAAATACAACTGCTGGATCTCAAGCTACCGCAACTTGTGCCCATGTGAGAACCACTTATATCCTGTCCTGTTAACATTTATTTTTTTTACTCAGGTTGATGAGGCTTCTACCAATATAGCAAACATTGGCTCAGACCTGTGGCAGTTACAGTGTCTAGTTTCTGGTTTGGTAAGTCAATTATGCATTATTTGCGTGTGTTGGGAAACTTCTTGCCTTTTGTAGTTTTGGTGGTTACTGCTAACTTGTCTTTTATTGTTCTTTAACCCTCCCAATATCTTGTCCAGACAACAGATTCATTTTACTTACGACTTTTTTTTTTATAATGATTGTACTGAAAACTTTTAAGACTAGTATCTAATGGTTTACTTATAAGTTCATTTTCATTTTTATAAGCACATAGAAACAAGGGGTTAAAGAATGGTCCATTCTTGAAATTGGACTACATTCCGTCTTCTCCATTTCTTTGTTTGCTCCTTTGTCCTTTTGCTGAAATTATTGTAAATTGTTACTTTACTTCTGTTGCAGGATGACAAGATAGGCTCCCTGGAGGAGAAGCAGGTAACAACTTTGATTCTTATTTCACCTAATATAAAGAATTATACTTCTGTACATGGCGTATGTAATTTTTTTTTTTTTTTTTTTTTTTAATGCTAATATTTTGTTTTTTTTTTTTTTTTTTTTACATTTTATAGATTATAAACCAATGTATAAGTTTAGTATCAGAGATGTTTTTGAATGTTTGATCAATGTGATTATTTTTTAAAGCTTAACCAGTGTCATTTTTTTTTTTTTTTTTTTTTTTTACATTTTAATTATAAACCAAGTATAGTATCAGAGATGTTTGAATGTTGATCAATGTGATTATTTTTAACTTCAAGTGTCATCCTCGAGACCATCCTTAGTTTAGTATTAACAAGTAGCTCTATTGGAACTTTTGCTGCAAAAGACTGTTATTCATTTCTATTTTATCTTTAATAACTGAAAATGCTTGCACCATATGCTGCATAATACTTGATATATTTTCACGAGTATGTCTTTGTTTTTCTGCATTTGCATTCCTAACTTTAAATTTAATTAGAATTAGATTTTGAATAATTTCTGCTGATACTCAAGCTTTCTTTTGAAAGGTATTCAGGACTAAAAAAACAAAAAAACCACGTGTATCGTTTTGTTTAACTCTTTGTTGGTACGGTTTCCTGTGAACTGTGGGGAGAATAAATTCCCATCTCATGCCTTGCAATTGCATGAACAGTTGTTATAGTTTGATCTTCTGTTTATGCACTTGGGGATTTACTGATACAATGATTTGGTTGCAGGATGTTGCAAATGCGGGTGTTATATACCTGTGCAATTATGTTAGCGGCCAAAAAACAAAAATGCCTAAAGCTCTTGAGGTAGTAAAAGCATTTCATGCACTTTCAATGTATGCACGTAAAAGAAATTGTCGATAGTTGAATTAGAATCCTTTAATAAGGGAATGGAAGATGATAACTATTAAAGTTAGATTTTTTGCTTAGAAACGGAGGCTTTTGTTCTTTCTTGGTCAATGCCAATGGAACAAAGTCTTTCAAAAAGTAGAGCGGGGGTGGTAAAAAAAGAGAGGATAAAACATTAAACCGTGTAGATATGGATTTTTGCTCCACATAAAGCTGAAAAATGTCTTCTTCCCATATGACCCAAATAACAAAGGTTACCCATTTTTCTTCCTTCTCTCTATATATTTCATTTGACCACCTTCTTATTGCATGCCAATCATTCTGATATTTTGTGGCAGGATTCCAAGGAAATAAATGGTTGTTTCCTTGATGTTTCCCCTATCATCATCTTCTCTTATTGCAGGATTTTTAAGTTTTTCTTCTCACTGTCTTTTACCTTTTCCTTTATCATCCAAGATTTGTTCCATATTGATAACTTCCCAACTCATCAACTTAACAAGTATTAACCATTTTGCAGGATCAGCTTAAACATTCTGGAAAAACTCATTTGCTCCCACATACATTGGTATATAGCCTCTAAGCTCTCTCTCTCTCTCTTTCTCACACACACAGACACACGCAGTTGACTGCCATGGTTCAGTGAAACCCAACTTGTGGCCTCGATATCAAGCTAATGCATACTCAAAACAACTGGATTAGAGATGTTTAGGCAGCACTTGAATGCAGAGTATTTGTACTTAATTGGACTCAAACTTGATTTCTCTTTCTTTGTTAGCAGGGCTTTAAGGCACTTGCGGATGATCTTTCTCGAACATTCAGTGAACCAGCAAGTAATGTCATGCTGCTGGATGGAATTGATAAATTGGAAGATCCGCTACAAACCCCACATATTGACCAACCAAGACCCATGCATAGGTTGGAAATCAAAGCTTTTTTTTTTATTGGTTGATATATGATTTTTTGGCAAATGTTCCGTTAGTTGGTTTGTAAACAATTTCTAATATTCCTTCTATCTGACTGGCCTTATCTTATTCTTCCCACATTTAGTACCCAATATAATTGTTCTAATTTTATGACTGCATGTTCATTTTTCATGCATCATAGGTTTGATTTTCCATCACTTGGGTTAAAGAAAAGCAATAAACAACAGGAATAGTACAGGATTTTGAAATGATAATCCTGTACAGACTGTTCTGATGAGTTTTGAAGGCAATTACTAAGTTAATACAGTATTATCTAGAGCACATTGACTTTTTCATTCCTTTTGGGAAGGCGATTGTCCCACCTTTGTTATTTTTCCATTGTTGTTTCTTTTAAAATGCTTATAATGAGACCATTGCAATACGAATGGACTATTTGCTGCTCATAAATTATCATGCAAGTATTTTGATTTCTGCTTTATTTTACATGGCATTGAATTTGCAGGTTTAACTCAGCCAAGTGTTGATGCAGCACTTTGAGTGAGATGGTACCCTACCCTTGTCTGTACAACATGCTCGTTGGGTAATTTCTTGTATTTACATACACAATAAAAGTCTGAAGCACATGGATGGGTTTATTCATGGAAAATAATTGTAATTGTAAGGCAGTTTTTGTATATTTATTTTCTAATTATATCAGTTTTTCAAGTTTAATACTTGTACGAGTTGTAGATATGAAGATATAGTCCTGTTTTCTTCCTTGCAAATAGTAGGGTCCGAATCTCTATGATCGAAGTGTCAAATAATAATTTCTGGTTTTTTAAGAAATTGCAAGCTTTCTGGTTTGCATCATTATTAAGTTAAAAAAAATTGCACAACATCCCTCTTTATTATGATCTTTGGATGAAACGTATTTGTGATTTTGTACGGTGTTGATTGGTTTTTATAGATGAGAAAAATGGCGGAACATTAATTACTAGTCTATGATAGTGTTTGATAAATTGAAAGTTTGAAAGTTGAATTTTAGATGGATAATATCGTATTAAAATTTGCATATAAATAAATTTTAACTTCATCTTTTAAATTTTACAGTTCACGTGAATTTTTTAACTTCTCTTTTTAGGTGCTTAAGACTATATCAAGTGGATCTTGTAGTATTCGAGCTGGAAGTAGTTGGAATCTAACCGGCTAATTTGATTTAGAGATAGGTAATTATAGACTGAACAAAAAGTACTTGCAATCTTGGAATTTGATTCGTCATAATAGTTGAGCATTATCGATCTTTCAAGCAATTCCCTAGAGGATAAGGTTTGGGGCTTGGCACTTGTGACCCCTCTCTCCTCTCTTTCAAGCGGTTTCCCGATTAGAAAAATGGATGAAGAAAAGTTTCCATCATAAATACAACATAGAAATCAAGGTTTTGGGAACGAGGAAAAGTTTCCTTGTAATTTTTTAAGGACATGAATGGTGCTACACTAGTCACTTTATTTCAGACAAAACTGCAATTTATGGTAAAAACAAAAGATTAATGTACATGCACCGTCTCTATGTCAATTTTCATTTTAAACAGAAAATAAAAAAGATTCAATATCCTTAGTTATTCAAAAAAAAAAAAAAAAAAAAAAAAATCAGAAGACAAACACTGCAATTTATGGTAAAAACAAAAGATTATTACATGCACCAGTCTCTGATGTTCAATTCTTCATTTATAAACAGAAAATAAAAAAAGATACTCAATATCTTAGTTATTCAAAAACAAAAAAAAAAAAAAAAAAAGCCATGCTTTGAGTGGGTGGGCCATTCTAGATCATGCACTGCCCTGTTCTATTATACAAAGGCAATGTATTCCCTCAGTTCTTGGACTCTACACAGGCAATGCATCCCGTTTGAAGGGTAATATATGAGGAATCTGACTCGTTCATTAAGATTATATCTCTACTGTTCTGGAAATACTAAAAAAAAAAAAAAAAAAAAAAAAGCATGCTTGAGTGGTGGCCATTCTAGATCATTGACTGCCCTGTTCTATTATACAAAGGCAATGTATTCTCTTCTTGGGACTCTAAACCAGGCAATGCATCCCCGTTTGAAGGGTACATATATGGAATCTGACTCGTTCCATTATAGATTATTTCTCTATTTTCTGAAAATACTTTTTCCTCATTATCATCAAAATCCGCTGCCGAATTCAAGTTTTTCTCCACAAGCTCTTTAAACATGGAAGATTTAAGCAGGAGACTAAGTGCAGTTGGAGAAGAAGAAGAAGAAGAAGGTGCTGATGATACAGTACAAGGACTAATTGTAATGGGTGTATTTGTTTTAAAAATATCTGATTCTTTAAAAGTTCCGTTTAATTCTTCCATAGAATAAGGACTGTTATTAGACTGAAAAAGTGGTAGCTGTTGTTGGATTATTTTGTCAGTTGGATTGATATGGTTAGAGAAGGTTGGAATTGTTAAAGAGTCTATAGTAGACTTGGGTTCTTGGACTATTGCATTTGCAGAAGAGTGAGCTCCTGGTCTTAGCCATCTAATGTATGTGCTCAAATCAAAGTTGGTCACTGCATTTATGCCTCTATATTCAATGGCTGCAATGTCATAGGCATGTGCAGCTTCCTCTTGAGTACCTACAATGGAAGGAAACCCATTAGCCTAATTGATCTTACAAAATTTTATATATATATGTGTGTGTTGCGTTCAATAATAGCATTTTAAGTAATTTTTTTGTTATTTTTTATAATGTTTAATAACATTGCGTATAACATTTTATAAAAGAGTTAACTCATGTAACATTTAACTTTTTAGCGTTTTATGAAAACTATTCAAACAGTTAAACGCTACTAAAAAAGCTAACAACTATTAGAACAACTAATTTTACTGAACAGACTCATAATTAGGTGTGAATCGTGGAACTCACTGTAAGTGCCTAGGTAGAGATACTTGTTTCCAAACACTCTTCCTATTCTTGCTTCCCATCTTCCATTGTGATGGTGCCTTGCAACTCCTCTGTACTTGGATACACCTCTTGAGAAACCACTGCTTCTTCTACAAATTAATTATAGCAAGTTAAGAAATATATATGCTCTTAATCTTCTGATTATGTCATAAACTTTGTCATTAACGATAACAATTATTAATTAGCGACCCAGAGAATATATAATTAATTAATATTACCTTCTTAAACTTGCCAAGTACTCCTCTTTCGTTACATTTTTCATAATTTCAATTTCTTTCTCATAGTCAGATACCTATTAAAAACCAAAAAAAAAAAAAAATCAGTATTAATTAGACCTTCAAATATGAAATAAAATTCTAAAATTGATATGAGAAAGGGATTCAATTAATACCGGAAAATTTGTAAAAGTTGATCTTCCCCAGTACTTGAGAGCTGCTAAATCATATGCTCTAGCAGCAGATTCTTCTTCATCATAAGCTCCTGTTTGGATCATCAAAGAAGAAAAAAAAATCACCAATAGAGCTACCCTTTTATTAATTTTTTTTTGGTAAATCAGTAATTTTTGAAGGTGAAAAGTAAGTTGTTAAGGATTCAACTCTGATTTCTATTACTGAATTATTATCCTAACATCAGATTATTCCCTTTAATTTACATTAATTAACAGTTCACTACATAAAAGAAATGTTATTTTCAAATCCAGAAAAGTAATGTTACATACCAAGATATACTGTTCCATGCCAAAAATTCAAGTCCGGATTGCCGCCAGATGATGATAAAAACACAGAAAAGCATAATTAGAAATATTAATCATATAGTAAGAAATTAAACAAAGAAAATCCAAGAAAAGCACCTTGTTTTCCCTTCTTTCTCTGTGTTGCATTCCAAGAACCTTTATCCCATAAATGAGCTTCATATCGTCCAGTCCATCTGTGTCTACTAACTCCACGAAATCTTGAACTTCTCTTCACAGTCGTAGCAGTTGCAGTACTAGAAGTTTGAATATTTTGGTTACCTTTTTCTTGATCATTCGAGCTCAAAGCAGCTACTGAAACATCTCTTCTCCGTCTCTTAACACACTTTGTTTCTATTCCTTCACTTTCTACCAAACACAGTGCATTGCGTTTTCCTGCCTCTGAATTTCCACTTGCCATTTCCATATATCTGTTTTTCTTGGATCGCTTTCTTTTAAGTTAAAGAAATGAAAATTGGTTAAGTATTTATAAACTTGTTCTGTAATTTGTATTTTCACTTAATTTGTTTTTTTGTTGTGAAATATGCTTCATCTGTTCGGTGTTTACTATATTATTTCAGACAATTTTAATTTTAGCATCCATACATATACAGTTTAATTTTATTATCAGGGATATTACAAAATTATCCATATAACCTAATTTATTAATTAAGATCATTATTAGGTCTTGACTCTGTTATTTATCTCTTTGGTATCATCAATCATTTTGAATTTTAATACAAATTTGTACTACCTATGTAGAATCAGATTATGTTTGATATGCTTTGGTTTAACTTAATTATTATTTTTTTTTTTTTTTTATAATCAGGAGGTGTATTTCTGCTCAGACCGTAAGCGTAAAAAATTTTTTATCTTCGTAGCAAAATATTTTCTGCAATCGAACTTATCTTTTCATTTTTTCTGAAGATTGAGATCGCTTACCACCCAACTAACACATTTTTTTTTGCTTAAATTAATTAATCATAATGATTAGAGAATATTGTGTTTACTGAATTTTTGATATATATATGTATGCAAGTAAAAAAAGTTTGGACGATCAAAGTGGACAAATAAAACTTGAGACAAAAAAAGAAATTGGCTTATACCAATTTACCAAATATGGTTCCAAAATGGTACATAGGAGTTTTGTTTTATGGGCCAAAGATGTAAAAGAAAAACCTCTAAGTGAGCAATTACATGACAAAAAGAGTTTAAATGGTAGTGCTTATGCATGGAATTCTTCGTCATGTGAATATTCATTTTTTAAAATGTTTGTGCGGAGAAATGCAAACTAACTATATAAATTTTGTTTGCATGTAAGAGTTCTTAATCTATTGACGGTATATTTTATGATATGGTATTTTCGTTCAACTTACTATAATTTCATAAATAATGTTTAGTTTATGAGAAGGGACGGCCATGAACCTGAAATGAGAATGTGAAAATACTCGACTAATCTTGTGAGAAACCCAAAAAAGGAAAAAATTATGCTTGAGAATTTCCAAATGTATACTTATAATAATTTATAATAATTTATCATTATTGATGAACCATACAGATAAACCTTATAATATATATATTAAAGCAACACAAAACTATCCTAATATTAGAAAAAAAACAACAGATAGAACCAGTAACTGTTAATCATTTCTTCTTGCATCTTCATCTATGTGTACATATACCGGACCTTTTTTTTTGTTTTTTTTTTTTTTTTTTTTTTTTTTTTTTTTTTATGAGAGTAGATTTCCAAGTGTATACCTTATAGAATAAAAATTTAATAAATAATTTAAGATCAATTATTGAGATGAATCATACAGAGATAACTTAATACATATTAATAGTTGAAAGCAACACAAAAATATCCTAGATATTGGATAAAATAACGATACAAGTAGATGTTAATCAGATCATGTTCTTCTTGCATCTTCATAAGAGTATGATGTATATATACATGGACTTTTCATTTCGTTTGTTTTTTTTTCTTCTTGTTTTTTTTTGCTTTTTGTTATTCTTTGGACAAACTTTTTTTTTTTTTTTTTTTTTTTTTTTTTTTTTGCTTTTTTATTCTTTGGACAAACACTATATATTATAACCTGAGTTCTAATTAAGACAAGTATATAATAAATAGATAATATCTGTGAAATTGAAGATATGATGAAAAATCTAACAAGGCTTTCCCGGTTTACAATTAAGTGTACCAGCAAAGCGAGTAAGCCTTTTCACAAATGTTCCTGGCTTGGATTTTATCATTTGCAACTTTGAGAATTGGTTGTGAGTCAAAGTTTTCCCAGATTGAACAAAATATGCTCCGTTCATCATCAAATCGCCTTCTGATCTCCAATTCCAATTCTTCCACTCGATTTCCATTGCGTACTCCCTCTTCGTCACCTTCATATTTTATAATTCATAAACAATAATTAGTAAATTCTCCCTCTTCAACCCCAATTAACTAAAGCTAGTTGGTAAAAGAAAAATTGCATAATTAATTACCTGTTTACAAAATATTTTATCAGGAGCAATGAACCGGTTGCCCTGGCTAATGATTGTAGGATTCCGGCTACCTCCAATGGCATACATAAGCCAATGAGTGTAATCATTGTTAACAACGTGAACGAAACCCCATCTGCATCTTGGCATCCTTTGCACCAATCCTCTACCGAAATGGTTGAACGCCACCGTTACTTGCATCAGTGTGTCGCCGCTGTAGCCATCGCTTCCACCGAATAGCATCACCTATATAAATTCATCCAACAGATATTTATCATGCAAAGCCTGCAATTCTCTCACGTTCATTTGAGGTCCACTTATTATAATTTTATGAATTTCCCCTGGATGTAACATGAACTTTAGACATAAAAGATAATGGGTCCCACTAAATTTTATATTATGATTCACTATTTATTATAAATTTGAGTTATGGAAAAAAATAATTAATGAGTATACGATGTATTTTTTCACATTCATATGTGATCAATCTTTACGTGTAAATTCATAGGTGAATTCTACGTGAATGCAAGTAGAATATGTTATTTTTATGTGTAAATTGTTATTTAATAGAACTGGCAGTGATGCATGTATAAGATGAAGAAATAACAGTACAGCTAAATTACCTCATTGTGGTCGGTGAAATGGGAGTTGGAGACTGTAATAGCACTAGAGCCCATTATAATATCTATGATCCCATCTTGGCAATTAGACATAGAAACATGATCAATCCAAATATTAGTAGAACCAAAGATGGAAATTCCATCGCCATCACTTCGAGTCCTGAATCCGTAATGATCAGTAGAATCCCTAATGAGCCCACCGGAGCCACAAACAATGTCATGAACGTGGATGTTATGAATGATCACATTCCTGATGAACTGAAGAGTAATACCAGCACCGCCTACTATACGAACATTGGCTCCTCTACCATCAATCGTTTTGTTACTAGTCATTATTAGTTCTTGGTTGAGTCTAATAATCATACTATGTTTAAAAATGATCCAAAGGGGTTTCAGTTGGATCACTGCGTGGCGTAGAGTTCCAGGTTTAGGGTTAACCATGTCATTGTCTGATGGGTCAGTGACCACATAATACTTGCCTTGTTTTCCACCAGTGGTCTTATGGCCGAACCCAAGCGCGCATTGGGCTAACCTCTTGCGGTTTTTCGCCCAGTGAGGGTCACAACGCCAGCATCTGTCGATAGGGTTAGTAGCCATGCATGGGCCTCGATATCTTTTACGTTTATCAGCCAAGTGCCTTCTTGTGCTGTTGGAATTTACTGTCGCCCTGCTTATTGGTTTTCATACAGAAATTAAATTTCCTTACATTTATCAAGAACGCATGCAAAAACTTAACCACTAGATGAAGACTACCTTAATTAATGGCTCGGAAAAGTGAAAACTAACCTGCCAACTTGACTGTTCATCTCGTTGGTGACATTAAAAGGATCAGGACGATAAGCCTCAAGGGTGTTCTTTTTGGCTTTTTCTGCCCGTTGCTTCCAATACGAATCGAATTGAGGAAGATTAGCATGAACAAGTACTGCGAAGGATAGGAAAAGAAGGGGCAGAAAGAAACTCAAATTGCGAGTTGCCATTTTGTTTTTTGGATTTTCCTTTTTTTTTCTTTTTTTTATTAAATTTTTTTTCTTGGTTTCAAGCTAACTTGAAGCCAAGGTAAAGAGGCTTAGCCTCCGTTGGAAAATACGAGACAGAATCAAGAGTGAGACTGTAAAGATTATTCCCTTGGCCTTCTCTGCAGGCTAATATTTATGGAAGAGTTTGTGGTTGATATGTTTGAACAATTATTTGATTTCTGAGTGTAAAAATGAATGGTGAATTTAGGAAGATGTGGAGAGGGAATTCTGGATAGCCACTTCTGGTATAACAGTTATATGTCTAAATTTGGAGAACGTATTTCTTTGCTCATGAAACGGTTAACGATTCTGATTATCGCAACTCCATGTAATGAACTTCTTTTTCTTCTCCCATTAAGGATTTTACAGTCCGAAGGCTATTGCCTATTTGGGAATAGCAGGATTGTCAGTCTCGTAGACATTGATAAATATATATATATTTTTTTTTGACATTGAAGACATTGATAAATATTTGTTGTATTATTATTATTATTATTATTTATTTTTGATTTTTCACAAGTATTGTTTTCACCTATTATGATACTAATCTTGTTTTTAGATTAGGATTTTTTATTTTTTATTATTATTATTATTTTTTTTTTTTTGTTATGAGTTGGAATGGAAAGGTCACTAACAACAATAAAAAGAAAAAAAAAATTATATATTAACATATTGGAGATACTATTCTTTTACAAATTTTTAATTCCAACATTACAATTTCTTACCAACCCAAAACTTTGAGGAATGAAATTAATTACCCTACATTACCATTGGTTTTACTAACTATATTTAGATAGAAAAGAAATGTTTACTTGGGGTTGAAACAGAATAGAAATTACGTAATTCCATCTAATTGGTATGTAATCCCATCTTGATCCATCTCAGTATTTAAAACGTGCAGGATAGAAGAGATTGGATGAAGTTTTAAATAATTTTTTAGCAAAACAAAATGCTATGGCTATAAAAAAATATAATCAAGCAAAACTCATATTATTTGGACCTGTAAATGAAATAATAGACCCAATGAATCGGACTGAACTAGGCCAAAGCCCAGACTCCTGATTTGAACAAATCCAGATAAAGTAAACAACCATCCAAATGCCATGATTTTTTTTTTTTTAAAATTTTAACACGCAATATCCATATTAATATATTTAGGAAAAAAAAAAAGTATTACTTTCATTATTTATTTAAACACGTCAATCCAACAAGCATCTTTTCTATGACTGATTTATCATAAAATTTTGCAGGATGAATATGAAGGTACAATTTGTACTGTCCCTGCCATCTTTACTTTTGCCAATGTTACAGCAAATGAATATATATACCTCATAATAATGGTGCTGCCCTATCCTCCGTTGACAATAAAATATCAACTTCAATAGGAGGGGGGTCAAGGCCACACCATTTCCAACAAATAGACTATCCTGTTCCAACGTCCTTTAACTTCCTCAACAGCATAAACTTTTAACTTTACATACTTCTACAACGTAATGTATCGATATTAAGAAGATTCCCAGACCTTGTAATCCCTTCCCTCAATTGCCAAAGACCAGTTTTGAGGCCCACTTGGCGGCTCATAATGACCTGGTCCAATCTTTACCGCCACTTTCTCATCAATCGTTGCTGCATAAACATCCGTTGCCGCCTTTGTAATTTTAACCTGAACAACCAAAGCCAGTACATGCAGTCAATATTTTAATACCTCTCTGTTTATCTTTTTCCTTTCTCCCCCTTGGGGATTTGTTCGCTACAAAATGATCAAAATTAGCATATGTTTCCGACTAAAGGGAATCGTAACTATGTATATGCACACAATTCACTGGACCAACCATTTAATTGAAGCCTCTATTTATATCAGTTTGACTTCAATTTCAAATTTAACTGGCTCGTTCCTCAGTTAGCTGGTTGGTGCAGCATCATTTTTTTTAGAGTTATGTATAAATTACAAAAATAAACCTAATATTTGTCTGCAGAATTTCGGTATCTTGGTGCAAAAAATAGACAGCTCAGTTTTGATACTTACTGTACTACGGCAGTGGATTTTTTTCCGATTTCTGAGGGAGATAAGAGACGCAATTTCAGATCGATAATGAGAGAAGATGTGATCATAGAATACAGCTGGTGTTCCGGGATGAGTCAAGATGTAAGCATATCCTTGCATTTCCTTCCCACTAGGAAATCTCCAGTGACCCTTTAGGAGGAAAGAATACAAATTGATCAGATGATAGTTTCATAATACTATAATGTGACAGCAGCAAAAAGCAAGACTTGACATTTGTTTCCCTCTCCTAATAATCCTTGGCCTCTGTAGGTGATGAAATCTAAGGTTCCTGACATAGTCCCCTCATTGTTAACCGAATATACTTTCCTTTTTATTGCATTTGGCCGATCATTAGAACAACAGTATTGTATAAATTTTAAATAATCCATTTCGAGCCAACACTAAAAATGAACTAAAGATTCAGAGTTATGCTTCCATTATATAAGGAGAAATGGAAGGACTGAAACTAGTTACCATGATAACAGAAACCATCTAATATACTAGGACCAAGAAAGAAGAAATCAATTCGTAATTTCATGCATTATTAAATGATAAGATAATTATACTTACGCAGTCTCATTATTTCTTTCATACCATATTCTAGAAAGTGGAAGAATCACAAGTTAAGAATTTTAAACCTGAGTAGAACCGGTATCATGATTCTCTATGAAGGTAACAGCACGAGATGGCCACCATCCCATAACTCCGGGAGGTTTTCCCTTCTGATCTGATAGCCGCCAATACTCACACCGCTCCAATGCCTATATTGGAATAATAATTTGTTGTAATTAATAATATCCTTCACTTTAAAAGCTCTGCAAATTAATAACACGACAAAAGTAAAAAGAAAAGGGTCAAACTACTGTATCGTCCACTTCATGGTTGAACAGTTGACATAGTCCTAAGACTTCAGAAGATGATTAATGGCATGAGGTAGTTGACACAATGATCATGATAGCGACTAGAAACCCAGTTTTTGGCATTAGTCCTTAATGAAGCGTACAAACTACATGAATTCTTTTGACCTTTTCCTTTAAAGTGCTCCATCTTGGCCTACAATTTTGTCATTCTGTACTGTATATAAAACCAATGCCAACGAAATTCAAATAAATTTGTTCAATCAATTTGGTCAAGGGTTAAACTCTCCATTAAATGATGCAAATATCATACTATTTCCAAAACCACTACTTTTCTGCAGATGTGAACTCATAGATCCATGTTACATATTATGAAAAATCCTAGTCAACTTCCACCTTCCTATGGATACAATTCTTATCCAACCAGGTCGTCATCAAAGGTGTTGAAGTCAATCTTTCTCTTTAATTTTTAAAAGTCTTTTTATATCAATAAATAAGTGACCAAAAGCAAGCCCGCAAGCAATTAAGGCAATGGTTCGTGGTAGTTTTAAAATGTGCACAAATTTTACAAAACTACGGTTTAAGAAAGAGCTTACTGAATGAAGAATCCCTTTTGTGGTGACATCAAATGCACCAGCAGTTCCATTGGTAGCATTGATCCAGTCAACAATTCTCTGCCGATGTGCATCTTGATTGTGATCCATTTCATTATATGTGTAGCTGAGAGAATCCCAGTACTCACCAACAGCAAAATAAGGCTCAGTCGCATCCATGTAGTCCTTGACATAACCACCCCAAAATCCTCTAACAAAATCAAGCCTCCATCCATCATATCCAATTTCGTCTCTGTATATCAAATGTAACCAGCAAAATTAGCATTCATACATCGATAATGATACACTACAAATTCAATAGAAGTTAATGCATGGGCAGGGGTGAAGCCACGATTGAAGGCTAGAAGGCGAAAAAAAATATATATTTTTTTAAATAATGGGGGCAAAATTAACAAAAAAAAAAAGAACACACTATTTTAGGGATAAAATTGAAAAAGTTTAGGGGTTAATTTTGAAAAATTCTTTTGGCTAAGGGCAGGGGCCACCCCTGGCCCCCCTCCCTCTGCCATTGTGCATGGGATTTTAACTTAAATATCTGCAGCAAATCCAGTTTACATACAAATAGACATCCAGGGTCAACAATGCTCGACTAATCAGTCAGGTAGATTTTTACCAGAACCCTAAGAAAAGCATAAAAATTTAATCACATAAATGGAAAAGTAAAGCAAAAAATCATTGGAAACAAAACTATATATTGAGTTTGCTTCAATACAAAGGCCAGGAACATCGGAGAGATTTGCGGTCACGAAGAAGTCATATAAGTACCCAATGGATTTGTACCAAACAAATTATCATGTTTTCACACAGGATACATGTCCAGCATCCCAGCATTTACTTCCTAAACAATATGGTACTCAGAATCTAAAGCCCGCAAGACCAGAGAAAAGAATATTCAAGATGACCCAAGGAATGCTTTGTCTGAACATAAACTCCATTTACTTTCCTATTAAATGCAAAAAGGTTCTACATTTACAGATGATAAGAAGGAAAAATAATATAACCTTAGCCAGCATAACCATTCTTTGAGATCCTTTCTCACAAAATCTTGTGAATGATCAATGTTAGGGGCAGCATGAAAATTATCTCCACTACTCTTGTTGCCCCTACCCTGCATGATAGAAACAGCTGAAGATAAACATCCAAAATATAGAGTATAGGCATAGCTCTATTATGCATAACCATTTCATATACAGATTTGACAATTGAATCAAATACTAAGATTCTGTACAAATTCTTAAAATCAATTAAAACAAAATATGAAAATTTCACCAAATTTAGATCCGATCTCTTAGACTTGGAAGTCATTTCCCAAAATAAAACAACCAGACCTTCTAACCTAATAGAAGTAAAATTATACAGAGTTTAGAACATCCTACGTCGGCACTAATCTAAACTAAATATAAACATATTTTATTAAGATTTAAGAACGTACAAATATTTAAAGAACCAAAAAAATACAAAACATTATTATAAATTAAAGAACAAAAAACATGGTGCTTCCTAACTCAAAAACAATACAATATAAATTATAAATCTAGAATCCCAGTTAGTTCTCTGAATATGCTTGACAAAGTCCATTATAAGCTATGGGAATAGGAGTACAAGATGCAGAGCATACACAAGAGTAAGAGCTGTTTGTTTTTATTTACTAAATTGCCATGGGTTACTATAACTATCCAAGAAGACACTCAAAACTGGAAGGATGAAAACCCACCCGATGGACTGCCAAGCCAAGGTCATTCTACTACAACTGGAACTGGCTTACTTTCCCTTTCTAATTGGTTCGCAAGAGGGCTGGACTCCCGAAAAAGGAAATTACAACTTCGAACTGGCAGAAAGAATTGATGATGCCCTTAGGACTATAAAGGGAGAGGTTTAACAGTGGATTCTAACTGCCCTCCAAATATTGGTATTAATGCTATGCCCATTAGCCACTTATCCTAGTAAGACAAGGCAAGGTATTCTTACAACTTAGGTCTGTGATTAAAGACAACCATTTATCTCAGTCAAATTATTTGACTGAGCGTTAGGAGTTCTTTCACAATAAGATAAAAGTTATATTTTTGAGTTTTAAACCTACTGGGTCCTATGAACTCAAAAGGTGAAGAATCTGGCAATTTGATCCACTCAATTCAGCATATGATTAGAATTCTATGGAGACTCAAAACTTTCAATTCCAATAATACTGCAAGTTGGCATCTTTTCTATTTTATGGAAAATAATAATACATTGATAGGTAGACATACAAGGCACCGAGGAGCAGCATTCACACAAACACACAGCAATAGCAATTTTTTCATCCCAACATCATGGCAATACTGTGCATCGTACAAAAATTGCATTACCCTTTAATCTACTGTGTCTGAGTCCAGCAAAACAAAGACATGTCAAAGTTTGGGAATCAAATAATCAGGTACCTGGAAATGTGGATCATCTGCAACAATGGCTTGATCATCCCAATTTAAACGACCCCCAAAAATATTCCACACGCCCTTTTTGTTTTGATAGTGCGCACAGCGATGATTCAAGACAGCATCTCCAAGAACTTTAAGACCCACTTCATGGAGACTCTTCACAAGATGCTTAAGCTCGTCAATAGTTCCATATCTGGTATACATGCCGCAGAGGTCAAATGTTATTTATCAGTTGATGACAGTGCCCCTGACCATTTATGTGGAAAGGAAAAGAAACCACATAGGGGACATCTTTACAGAAGGCCTACATCATTCCCTATGAATGATAAACAGTAAAATATGATGGAGAGAAGGTAAAATGTGCACTGTCCAGTATAAAAGAACATAAATCAAGCAATTAAATGCCCATACACCAAATAATCTTTTCTTAAAAGCTAATCATTATGCTAAGATGGAGGGATGTAAAGGAAGCCTCTAGACTGAATACAAATGGATCATTTGAACAGCTTGGCTTAGATCAGTTGCTATGACTTAACAAAACTAAAAAATGAAAAATAAATGAGTATCATAAAAAGCACTATGGATTTCATAAATTTATTACCTAGAATTTAAATTGTACAAATCCTTTGGCATGTATCCTTCAGGTGACACAGATTCTGTTGGTGGGGGCAACCAAATTACAGTGAATCCGAGTGAAGCTATTTCTGCAGCTTTTTCTTTGAGTTCCAAGTACCATCTTCCAGATTTATGAGATTCCCAGTTAAAGCCTTGGAGCAAGATTTCATACCCTGTGCCCGTTCCAGAGCAAATTTTAGCAGGGGCCATCGGTGCCTTAGATTCTGAAACAGCTTCCTCAGTGAAAGTAGGAACAGAGCTTCTGAAAATACTGTAAGCTTCAGCAGCCAATTTCTCAATTTCTTGAAGAATGCTTTCCTGTGCTTCTTTTGTTTTTGTCTTCCGACTCTTCTCTGAGGAAATGCCATTTACTAAGTTCCTTATTTCATTAATTATCCCCTCAGTATACACAGTACGAGGAGCTTCTTCATTTGCTTCAATAGATTTTCCGGGTGCTAGTGAACCTTCAGATTGTCCCTGTCCAGGTTGAGCAGGCAAGCTGCTTGAACTTGAAAAGGGGATGTAGAAGTCATCTCCTTTAAATTTCAACCAAGTATCGTCATTTAGCTTGAGAACAAAAAGAAAGCCAATAAATGCTTCGTCTAAAGTAAATAATCCTGAAGATCCATTTCCACCATCTTTTGGCTGCAGAGAAGAAGGATGCCTTGTAAATGGAAAAATAAAAACAAGACAAGACCATTCTGAACCAGATTTATTAAAACCTTGCCTAAAATAATACTTTTAAGGCACCATAATTTAAAGTTTACAACATAGCATATAAGTGAAAGGAAAAATGCAAACTGAATAAGCAAAAGTGCTCTCAACCAGAACCTGCAGAAGGTCACATAGGTAAGTGTATCTTTATGCATACATGTTCAAAATTTATATATACGAGGAGCAAATTAATTTTTTATAACCCGCTCTCCTCTCCCCTTAGTAAACGCATACTTCCAAGAGCACATCCAGGCAGTACTTGAGGTAATAAACCAAATAGATAAGAATTTAAAACAATAAAGAAAAAAGGTGTATTGCTAATATTAGTAACAAACAAGCCCAAGTTTCATCATTTCCAAACAGAAACCAGGAAGGAGAACAACCACCAATAAATTCCATTGACAAAGGCAGCACAGAATTTTGTTCTCAACAAGCAATTTTCCTTTTCCTCATATACATGCAGTTACTGAGAAAGAATATATTCTTCACAACACCCCATCCCCTACAGGTTCAAACCATAATTTAAGTTTCATGGAAAAGGAGAAGGGTCATTGAGCCAATAGGTCCTTACTGAATGCCTAAGTTTTCATATTTTGGCAACCTATAGAAACTGTTGTAGCAACATTTGAGTAGATTTTACAGTTGTATGCATAATGGGCAAGATAGTAAAGATTTTTCCTCTGGAAGCAAAAGAATTAGAACTGAAAACAGTTGTGTAATATCTTTAACTAGCTTAGAAGATAATGGTATTGAAAAAAGTATACATACATTTGATGAATATCTAACTTAACATCAGTCAAAATCCGGAAATGATTTCAAATCATATATTTTAAGTTTTCCAGAGAGAACCTATGTTTCAACGCCACATACCTGTAACAGAGTCCGCAAAGCCTTGTTCTTGAACACAGTTGTTTCTGGTGGAAGCGGCCCAGCTGGAATTTCCCAATTTTTATCATCAGTTCTGCAAACTCCCCAGTGAACAAGAACTTCTCCAGGTAGATCAGTTTCCAAATAAAGAAGATTCTTATCTGTCTTGGGGCACTTCCTAACTGAAACAGTGACCGAGTTTTGAATAGAAATTTTTTTAGAAATAGGCTGCTCTTCATAGAACTCTTCTAGCTGGTTACTTTCTCGTTTAGCATCTTTTGATTCACTAATGCTATCTTGATCTTTAGAAGGCGATGCTTCTGCTTTGAGAAGCATGTTAGAAAGGAAATCCCCTAGGATCGAGGAGAATCATAAGATTGTCAGTTTATGCTTACATAAAAAATGAACATGTCAGAGAAGACTATAGTGAGAAACAGTCAGAAGAAAAAACCACCAAGCTGCGACCCCAGTTTTTCATTTTTCAACAGCCCAAATAGCAATTGCCAGTCGGATGTACAACTTACCCACAATTAGGCCAACTGATTCAGTTTTCCACATTTATTTACAATTACACTAAACTCCACTAGAATGACATTTTGAGGAACAAGTTACATGTAATATTTTTTACCACGAACCGTTAACCATAAGAAGTATGCAAGATAGCAAAATACTATCAGAAGAAAGGAAAAAATAACTTTAAGTTTTAAAACAGACCACAAATATCTATTTCAATTTTCTGTTGACTCTCTTCACCATTTGGTTAACATTGTAAATTCATAAATGCCTCTCTTTACCAGATCATCATGCCAATATATGGGAACATATCAAAGCAATATGTTTTTTATATTAGGGCTATCCTCTCTGAATTGTGTGACAAGAAACATGCTTAGGGGGCATAATTTCAAACCAAACTTCAATTATCAGAAACAGGCTCATAGAAACAAAGTTATAGAAGTATCAGACAAGCCATGAAATACATCAAATAATGACTTGTACAACCTCACATATAATGAAGCCTAAAACAGGGTTATAAAAACAAAGTTATAGAAGTATCAGACAAGCCAGTTATAGAAGTATCAGACAAGCCATGAAATACATCAAATAATGACTTGTACAACCTCACATATAATGAAGCCTAAAACAGGGTTATAAAAACAAAGTTATAGAAGTATCAGACAAGCCATGAAATACATCAAATAATGATTTCTACAACCTGGCCATAGACTGAAGCCTCTCTTTGGTCCAACTACATTGCCATCATTGAGAAGATAGTTGACAAGAGGCACCTTAAAATCTCTCCCTCTGTGCTGATGCCAAGCTCCAGTTTCTTCATCCTGTGACACCACAAACAGGAAAGAAGAGAGAAAAAATACAAAGGGTAATGCACTGTCAAGATTCATAACAGAAACCAGAACTAGCAAAGTCAAGTTCTAAATGTTGAAAATCAAAACCTTCAATACAAAATTGATGCATGCGATTGAACTTTTAGGATCTAAATTAATCTTCACTTCATGAAATGTGTCTCCCTCCGCTGATTTCTTTAATGGTGTCTCTATTGCATAGTCCTGGAAAATTCATTTATGCTTAATGCTTCTGCTTGAAAGGTTAAAGCGGGTAAAATACTCACAAATAAAGAGGCCAACAAAATTAACCTTTACAGAAATGGAACCTGGAGGTCTCATATTCTTAGGAGGTTGATCCCATTCACTGCAAGATTTAAAAGATTGCGCTTACCAAATAAACGTGCATAAAAAATTCCAATATCATAAAAAGGAAAAAAAAAAAAAAAAAAAAAAAAAAAAAAAAAAAAAAAAAAAAAAAAAAAAAAAAAAAAAAAAAAAAAAAAAAAAAGAGCAAAACTAATTTGCATGTCATGTGAAGATTAAATACAAACGTAAGAGCATAATCAAGAGATTAAAAATATCAAACAAAATTAACCTGCCAACATCGTCCACAAAAGAAACTCCCCAATGAAGAATCCATTTTCCTGGAAGGGTACACCCTACGCTAAGCTGCCAACATTGCCGATCATTCTCCTTTTCTAATCTTACGAATATATTTCCCTCGACCTACCATTCCAATCCAAATAAATGAAGATCAAAATCATTTTTCAAGGCTGACAACTTTTTTCAGTTCTACGATTTGATGCTTTAGTCTAAATTAAATAGAACTGATCCGATCAGTCTCGCGATCAATTCCTTCCTAAGATTGCAGAGAAAAGAACTGTAGAAAATAAAAAGTAAAAAATGCATATTCAATCCTGATACTCTAATTGCAAAAAGGCTTTCCTTTATTAACTGAATTGAACTCCAATTTTAAATAATTTTTTCTGAGAAATATCAAAAGCTACATCAGCAAAAATACGCATACATATATATAGCATGTATACGCATATATGTAGAAGTAGATGTGTATATATATATATATATATATATACGAATAGGAAACTATGGAAGTGGCAACCATTTCAGTTCGCTTGAGAGGAAAAGTCTCTTTGAAGAAGACATCGGAGGATTTAAAAGTCTCAACAAGAGCCGTGTCGATGGAGGTAGCTCGGATTGTGAGGGAGCGAGAAGGCTTGAAGTTGCAGTTGCAGTGACCATTAGAGAGAAACCGAAGCTTTGAATAGAAATTCAAGGAGGAATGTTTGAGGATCTTCGTTCTGCAACTGGCTAAACGACGTTCTCTTCTGGAATACTGGAGAAGAGGCTTAATGGCAACAGCTGACATGGCTGTGCTGTGTGTTTGATCTGTAACAGTAAGAAGAACGAAAGGGAGAGATAGAGGTCCAAAAGGGGATTTTTAAGGATATTTATAAGAATTGGGGTGGGTGGTGGATAGTTTACGTTTAATTTTGTTTTAATTAATTTGCATTTTTTGTCTGTTAAATGAAATGCAAGCACGTTCTTTTCTTCTCTTCTTACAAAAGCATGCTGATTTTTTTCAGTCATCAACTGATTATCCAAAGGCTTATCTAATAATGTTCGATTTGGTTCAAAATTAAAAAGAAACGTTTAAAATAAGTAATGTATTTTTTTCTCATGATTAGTTAATTATTTTAAACTTATTTTTTAATCGAGAAAAATATTATTATCATGAATTTTTTCGATAAATATTCATAAATATTTTTATTTATTTTCATTAATTTAATTCATAGATGGGACTATAAATGAACGTAAATAAGTTATTATCTTCTCAAAACGATTATTAATAATTAACTAAATATATAAGTAATGAATATACACTCAGTGAATTCATATAATGCATTTTCACCTTGATAAATATAAAATACATTAAAAAATATTATATTTATATTTTTTTCATTTTCTTTTAGATGTAAACTCTTAATCCACCCTCACAAAAAATGTAATTTGAAGTTTCCTTACTTTTCTACCTCCTTTGTTTTCGCGATAATCAAACAAGAACTTAAAAAGTATTATTTACAAATGTTGGATATGTAATTCCAATATTAATTTTCATTCCAATTTTAATATATCGGACGTATGATGATATGCTTCCACCACTTTCTCGGCGAGAAATTTGCCTTTTCCACATGAACGGTTGAAGTTTCTGTTTCTCTTTTATTAGAGTGCAAAAAGGACAAAAAGCAGTAAATACATCAGCTATGAGGAGCGGAGAAACTGATCGTCTTTGCGTTAATAATAAGGGTCAACAACATTTTATCAAACCCCAAAAAGATTTAATAAAATAAAGATTTTATACGAGATTCCAAGTATATATTTTTATTCATTTACGCTAAACTATTTAGGCTACATTTATTTTAATTTTAAATGTAATCAATAGTATACAATAAAGATTATATAAAATTTTAATTGCAATATTTAGCTAAACTAATTTTTTCTACGCTCAACTATGATTGGAAGTTGACCGGAGCCGGTACACGTTGGGATGGGGAATCCGACACGGAACAATCAGCTGGCTGCCTGTCGGGAAGCTGACTGGGATACATTGCCACTCGCCACTTGTCTGTCGCCATTGTCAGGCCAGTAAAGTATACTTGCTTCAACTTGATAACTGATCATATCCACTCATCTGCCAACTTGACTTTTGCTTCTTCAAACTAAACAATCATTACATTACTCATACATTGAATTGAAATATTCACCAAAGGATGATAATATTTTCAAATGAGAATAACACTCTATAGTTAAAGAACAAAAAGGTCTCATTAAAATGAAAAAAAGGAAGAAAAACAAATTGGAGACGCTAAACCAAATTCATCTTATAAATTATAATATATGATGTATATGCTTCAAATTGACCTAATTAACTGTAAGTTTAATAAATTAATTTATTTTGCAAAATTATTTGGATTGATTTTTTTTTTTTTTACAATTATATTTGATCACAATTTCATATTACAATGAAAATATATTTGATAATATGATATTACAGTTCGTCGAATAAATAATATAATTCAAGAGGTTTGTAAATTAATTCAGCTTGTGTTATTTGTGGATTTATAGATAATATAATTCATGCTCCTTTTTGTTACCTCCTGGCTAAGAGGATATATATATATATATATATTTTTTTTTTTTTTTTTTTTAATGCAGAAATCAAAAACATGTATATTATAGGATGTTTAATTTTTGTATTTGAAAAATTAATTCGAATCCAATTTTTACATAATTAAATTGTTTGGGCCGGACCAAGCACGGGTCCTAAAATCCAATCCAGATTGGGCCTAAAGTTTTTGAGTCTGATTTTATTTAAAAACATCCAGCCATGTCCAACCTACTAATAAAGAATGAGAGTCCAATTATTTTATTTAATATTTTAATATACAGCAAATAAAAAGTAATATGCCGTACGATTTTAAATTACTTTTGATAGATAAAAATTTCGTTTAAAACTTTAAATCAAATTTTCAATTTTTTTTTATTGTTTATACATATTCCAACTCGGATAGAAATATACTATTCAGATATATTTTTAAATAATTTTTTATACATATTCCACTCTCGGATCGAAATATTATTCAAATATTTTTTAATTACCTTCAAAAAAAATTTTTTAAGTCATAACAGTCCAGCTGAAAACGCAACCGAAATTGCAAAGGCGAATATGCTCAAGTACTCTCTGTCCCGATTCTCAAGGTCACAACAACAACCACCTAAGCCCTCCTTCTCAAGTCAAAATCTACGGCCACGAAAGTGAATATCTCAGCTCCAAAAGATCCAACGGTTCAAATCAACTCGCAATAAAGACCAACAACAACAAAACAATATTAGGGTTCTTTTCTTTCTTCGAATTTACCCATTTTCTCCTCGTACCTCGGTTTGAGCAGAAAAAACTTGTACTCTGGACTCTCTGCACGCATAAACCCTTCATTTTCTTCTCCTCTAGTTTTCCTTTCCATTTTCTCGGGAAATCATGGGGAAAGGCCCTGGTCTATACTCCGATATTGGCAAGAAAGCCAGAGGTAGACTACTGTCCCTCTGTTATTTGCTCGCTTCGGTGCTTTTTGGATCGTTTACTGTTTATTCTGTTTTCCTGTGTTGTCTATTGTTCAAAATTTGCAGATCTTCTCTACAAGGATTACCAGGGCGACCACAAGTTCACCTTCACCACCTACACCGCCGCTGGAGTCGTGAGTTTTTTTTTTTTTTTTTTTTTTTTTTTTTTAAAGATTTTTGAAATTTAATTTTTTGAAAGATTAATTATTGATGATTTTTTTGGGGATTTATTTTTTTTTTTTTTTTTTAAAGATTTTTGAAATTTAATTTTTTGAAGATTAATTATTATGATTTTTTTTGGGGATTTATTCTCTGGTGGTTGTTGAGAAATTGATTATTTGTTCGAATTCAAAACTGAACAAGTCTTTTTTCTTTGAGATTTTATTCGATTTTTTCACGGTTGAATTTTTGGCACTATATGACTCTTTAAGTAGTAAGAATTAATGTGTTTTCCAAACCTAGCTAATTGATATTTTGTTTATTCATTAGTTTATCAGCATTTGTGCGAGTAGTTCACACTTGTTTATTTATCTAACTTGATGCATAATGATTCATTCATTCTTTTGGTGATTCCTTCTATTGTTGCATGTTCTTACATTTTAGGCAATAAAAATTCAGAGTTATACCCTATATATTAGGTGCCTCTTGTTGTGCATTTGATATTGTTTGATAATTTTAATAATGCCCAGATGAAAAGAGGTGGGGGACTGGGGTTTGAAACTACTAAAAATGCATACCCACTAAATCTATCTGGTCACTTTATTTTGGAAGGGATTGTTAAATGTTAGGTTTAAAATCAGTATATCATTGTCACTCTACTGTCATATTAGAGACTTTTTAATACGTCACTGGTAACTTTTGCCTAAATAAGGAACCTAACGAGGGTTTCTGGTGGTCATGGGTCTGGATATTTGTATGTGGCCTTATCTGTTATTTTTTTGTGTTTGGTTATTTCAGTCTGTGCTTATGCTTTTGTACATGCAAAAATAGTTGCAGTATAACTTGAACTTATTTTATTTCGAAGAACTAATTCTTCTATTGTTGGTTTTTACTCTGCTCACATGCTGTAGGCTACCTTTTGTTGTTTTCTGATGCTTAGTCTTTCCCTTTCAGGCAATCACTTCAACTGGAATTAAGAAAGGTGAATTGTTTTTGGCAGATGTAAGCAGTCAGTTGAAGAACAAGAATATCACAACTGATGTAAAAGTGGACACAAACTCCAATGTAAGTTGCAAAATCTTCAGTGGATACTTGTACTCTAATTCTTTGTCTTTGATTTCTCATATTTAATTTTTATGTTGTTAATTTGTTGTGTATCAAAACTTGTATCCTCTTCTGGTTCCTATTCTAAGGCATAGGAAACTATGTGATACTTCAGTTCTCAAGATGCTGCTTGAAATTATTTTAATCTCCAAAACTTTTTCATATGTGATTCTTGCTTACATTTTTAGTAGCACGTAAACTTCCATTTCAAAATTTGAAGAGTTACAAAATAGAAAGTTGAAATGCCTGTTATAAAGTTAGTGGCATGTACAGGAGGTTTGACTGACCACCATTCTGCTTTGGGGTGACTCGTTAATATACCTTGGTGCTAAGGAATGCAACTTCATCAAGATAGCACCCTTTAGTCTTGGTTTTTCATATTTTTGCTGCAGGATTGCAGATGTGAATTTATATGGTAGCAGGTTATAGGATAATTAAGAAATACATTTTTATTTCGGAGAAAGATCTGAAAGATAACCACGATGTCAAAGTAAATAACGTCATTGAATTATCTGGATGTAATTTAGCTCTTCTAGAAGTTCTTCAAAATAAGGAGTTCCTTTTGGCGCTTATCCTATACCAAATTGGAATTATATTTTATCATGCATGGTATCCATTTGAATTTTCTTTTTAATCACTCAGCTAATGTATTATGTGCTGTAGCTTTTCACGACCATCACTATTGATGATCTTGCTCCTGGACTCAAGACAATCTTTAGCTTCAAGATTCCTGATCAGAGATCTGGCAAGGTAAGCAGCCTATGGCCAACTTTTTTTTAAAACATTAATTTCATCATGCTATAATCTTTTTTAACATGCTGGTTGGCTGGAGTATTGTATGAGTCTGATCAATTATGATTAGCTAGTTGCTCGCTGCAATTCTGGTCCCATCATAACTTGTAGGATGTCGAGTGTTGCTACTCTATCTATAGTGTCTGACTTATGATTATGGAAACAGGTGGACCTCCAATACCAGCATGAGTATTCTGGGATAAGTACAGGCATTGGATTGACTGCAAATCCCATTGTTAACTTCTCAGGTGTGGTTGGGAACAGTACTATTGCTCTTGGGACTGATCTCTCATTTGACACTGCCTCTGGGAACTTCACCAAATTGAATGCGGGGTTGAGTTATACCAATGCTGACCTCATTGCATCAGTGACATTGTGAGTAGTTCCTTATGCTGAAATGGGGATACCTGTTCACTTGGATAGTTGGACTGGTGTGTTCTATTAAATGCTTTTGAAGTTTTAGACATTTGAAGATGATAAATTGTGGAGCATTTCTTTCTTTTGCTTAGGATGAAATGTTTGAGTATAAAATTAAAATCTTATTGAATTATTAAAGTCATTGACTGCGCCGTTTGTGTATCTATCTTTGGGTCATGCGTTTATTTTTGTTTTTATTTTTATTATCCATGTTGTCTATTCTCTCACTCTCTTTGAAATGATGACCACAGGAATGATAAAGGAGATACCCTTAATGCTTCCTATTACCACACAGTGAGCCCATTGACCGATACAGCTGTTGGTGCCGAGCTGACCCATAGCTTTTCAAGCAATGAGAACACGCTAACTATTGGCACAAAGCATGCACTTGACCCCTTGACCACTGTGAAGGCTCGTGCGAACAACTATGGCATAGCAAGTGCTCTCATTCAGCATGAGTGGCGCCTCAAGTCGCTTTTCACGATCTCTGGAGAGGTCGATACAAGGGCAATTGAAAAGAGTGCTAAGATTGGATTGGCCTTGGCTCTCAAGCCCTAGATTGAGCAATATCTACTTTTGGGGTAACTGGAGGCTGGGCTTGCTTTTTTCTAGCAGGGTACAGCAATAATGTGAAAAAAAAAAGTGACAATTGGCTTCTTGTTCAAATGAACATTCGATCTGTCTCTGTTGTCTTATTGGGTCGAACATATTTTGGTGGTTATGGGTTGTAGAAAATAATTCTAGTTCTGTCAGGAACCATCTTCAATTTGTTCTTCTGGATGGTGCTTCCGCCCTTAACAGAGGGTATACATGGTCTTGAGCAAAAATATTTCAAATGAAAATTTTCTTTCAATGTAATTGTTTTTAATATTGTTTTTTTTTTTTCCTTTTTTTTTTTTTTTTATATGGTTAATTGTTTTTAATATTGTTTTTTGTTTTTCTTGTTTTTTTTTTTTTTGTGTTTGTGGTGTGGTGGCTATTTACATAGTTTATGGCCTATTTTGGTCAGCGAGGCAATAGAGGGTAAAGAGCTTGGTATGAGAGAATGTTGTTGAAGAAATGCCTAGTTCAATTGTCTCAAAGTTAAGCGTTGGAAATTTTTTGTTTTCTGGGTAGTTGTTGCTATGTAACTGGAATTCCTGCTGGCTGGTTGTGTTCTCGAGAAATGTGCAAGGCTGATGGTGACGAATGGCTTTTGCAATGATTTTCCCTCCATCCCAAGTGTTATTCAGAGCTTGACTGAATGTGGTCCCTGTATCCGCTGATTCCAATTGCAAGATAAGGTGTGCGGTACCTCCGTTTCTCCATTCTGCGCACATTCCTTATTTGTTTTTGATGATCTGCTTCGGGCCATTACCAATTTTTTTTTTTTTCCTTTTTTTTTTTTTTTTGTGTGTGTGTGTGCTATTTACATAGTTATGCCTATTTGTCAGAGCATAGAGGGGGTAAAAGCTTGGATGAGAATGTTGTTGAAGAATGCCAGTTCAATGTCCAAGTAGGTTGAAATTTTTTTTTGGTAGTTTGCATGAACTGAATTCCTGCTGCTGGTTTGGTTCTGAGAAATTGCAAGCTGAGGTGACATGCTTTCAAGATTTCCTCCATCCCAAGTGATTCAGAGTACGGATTGGTCCTTATCCAGCTGATTCATGCTAGATAGGTGGTAGCCGTTTCTCATTCTGCCCAGCTTCCCTTATTTTTTTGATGAATCTGCTTCGGCCATTACCAATCACAGACAATATAATAAAAAGCTGATGTGAGCCCACATCGTACGCTGTAACAAGTTTGTTTTCGATGTCCTCCCGAGACCCAAATTGCAAAAATTGTTTGGTGGTCTCAAATGTTGTAGCAATTTGTTTTTCTAATTTAAGCAATTAGATAATAAAAAAATATATCCTTTTGATGATATATTATTCGATGACAGTCGGAAAACAAAAACCAAAAATTACAAACAACAATACCAAACAGCTGGACGAGAGTACGGATTGCACTAAAGGCTAGGTATGTCGGAATTCACATGATGTGAAGGATTCTGCTATGCCAAACACAAGACCAGATCCATCATAGAAGAATATTATTTGCTTAAAAAAGACTACGAGAAATATACATATTTTCATGTCAACTGCAAATCATGTACAGACACCAAGTTCAATATAAATTCCACGTAGGATCATTCGCTTAAGTTCAGTACTAACTCTATGAAACATAGAATGAAATGAGTCATCATTAATAGATCAAAGTGTCTATTACGATACAATACTACTAAACTTCACATATCAGAGCTCTTTACAATACCACTAAAACTTCTTCACATACTGTGGAAACTTGCAACACTACTGAGTTGGGTTGGCCTGAAGAAGACCATCCCTGATCTGTGCGGCTATATCTCTCACAGCACCAGGTCCATGAGGGATGAAAACAGAGTTAGACTTTGAAGATGCACCAATTTCCTTCATGGTGTCAAAGTATTGAGTTACCAGAACCATGTCCATGACATCTTTTGCAGTTGTCCCCGGAACATTCACAGAGAAAGCTAGAACACTATCCCTCAGCCCATCTACAATGGCTTGGCGCTGCCTCGCTATACCAAGACCTGCCAGATATTTTGACTCTGCATCTCCCTCAGCTCGCTTAATCTGCAGTATCTTCTCTGCCTCAGCCTTTTCATTGGCAGCCACCCTCAATCTAGCCGCTGTTGTTATAATTAGAGACAGTTGTATCGATCAGTTTACAGGAATTGAGGTTGAACAAGACTAATTGTAGACTTCATGTCCTTGTATCAAAAAATTAATTGAAGACATAAAATTATCAAGTCTTTAAGACTATATCATAATGGCCAATTAGGCCATGTTTCCCATAAATGGCCCAGGCATATTACATAGGGGAGCTCTCCTCTGTTGCTATTCATTACTATATCACCGTAGCAGGATTAAAGAATAAAGCTTAAGAAATGACATCACTGTAAACCGCTGCACTTGACTAAACAACAGAGTAGAAACAGCCAATGGTGGCCAAAATTCCCACTCAATTGAATCCACCATAACAAAACGGCCTAGGATGGTAAACTGGATTCATGTTGACAAATCATCTAATGAATGAATTATTGGATTTAAAGCAAACAACTCTTAGAAAAGAATATTTAAAGAAAAGAAAGAGAGGAGCAAAGCAAAGTAGAATGCTATACCTGCATTGATCTCATTCATAGCCCTCTTCACATGTTCATCTGGCTCAATATCGACAATAAGAGTCTGGACTATCTCAAATCCATAATGTGACATTGCCTAAATATTCACAAATGAAGGAAAAAGTATATACAGGGAGAACCGTGATTTGATTAATTCTAAACCAAATAAAGGCTACTGAAAGCACCTTCTCAAGTTCCTCCTCCACAGCTTTTGCTATGTCATTCTTCTGTTCAAACGTTGAATCCAAGTCCAATTTTGGAACACTTGCCCTAATAACTAAAAAGGCAAGGTGTAACATAAGTAACTGTAATGAAATTTAGAAAAGCATATACTAGTAGGAATAAATCAAAGAACTCAATCTTATGAACATTCTATAGCTCAATCTAGAAAAAATTTCTTTACCCATGTTAAGCCCTTGTGTTCAGACAAACCTTTAATTACCAAGAGAATAAAATGCAACAACAGTCCACAAAACCAGACAAACCATAAAAGAGAAAAAAAAAAAAAAAAGCTGCAATTTAAGCCTTGTGAATCTTTCCATTCCTCTAAGTTAATGAAAATAAAGCATGTAAATTACCATGGTCGAAGAATTGATGTCCTCATAATATCAGTCTAATTCTAATTCAGAGAAAGCACATCCTGATCACAGAACTTAAATTTTATTTTCAATTTCCTTATTTTGATAGAAGATACACCATTTCAATTGCAGGATACATTATCTCAAATGATTATCTTAATGACCTCCACGGTGGTGGGAAATCATATTGCCATAATTGTTAACAATGGCGTGAAGAAGATTGCAGCAATCTAACTATGGTGCTACTTCAGGAATCAGGACACAAACTAAATTAGATAGAACTGGAAATCCAAGAGAAAAAGGAGGATGGGAAAGGGAGCTAAAGCAACTAATAGAATTTTTGAAATTTTAAATCTTATATAAGCTAAATAAATATTCATACCATCAAATACATAGGCTTGGATCTGCGCTCTGGTATTGCTGAGCTTATAAAAAGCATCTGAAGCCTTTTCTGCCAGTGCTCGATATTGAACAGAAGCAACCACAGTAACAAACACATTATCCTGAGGATAAAAATATATATAAGAAGTTAACAGCCACTGATACTTGCATCCAATTTCCACAATATGCTATCATATGAATCCCACAAAATATTTTCCTGCTAATTTCCTAGTGGTGATTTTGTGGTCAGCAGACCTTGGTTTTGGTTTCACATCGAACATCCAGCTGCTGCACACGTAAAGAGAGATGACCAGCTAACTGGCTGCCAAAGCACCAGGGCAAGCAGTGACAACCAGGCTCAAGGACATCGTCAAACTTCCCAAAGGCTTCTTTGATAGCTACAGTTGACTGATCCACTTGAATGCAACCCAGAGCTTGTCCCATTTTCTGATAAAAACAAGTAAAACAAGATCAGTAATAATCTACTGAAAGTTCTGAATATAGCAACAGATGCTTGCTTATCCCTAATGGCACGTCTCTCACCATTCCTAGTAAACACATCAACAAAGCAACACTATCCAAGTGCCCTAATTATATTCAAAGTGTTGCACAAGCATACAAAGAAATTTTCATGTCTTTAGAGAAATCAAAAGGTACAGAAGAATGGTGATTACATTAGTTCACAAGATAATCAACAATACATTGATCTGTGAGAGTTGGAAACAATCATATATGAAGTTTAATTTCACATAATCCCCAAAACGTTTTATCTATGATCCAGTTCACTAGAACAACAAAATAGACAGGAAACTCTAGAACAAGAACAAATTCTTCACAAGCAATTCTCTCGCCCTCATGTTCTTACCTGAACTAAGATTACTTGACTAATTAAGAATCTACAAATATAATAAAACCATGTTTGAATGCCAAAACCAAGAAAGGTATCAGTAAGAATAATAAGAGAAAACAACAGAAATTTAGATGACGATCAGTGAGATCAACAATTGATTTACGGTGAGATCACTTCCCAAACATCAACCTTTCCCACAAAATTGATATATAACAGTGAAAACAAACAAAATGTATCAACAATCACTAAAGCAATAAAGGCTTGCAGCTCAGAATTGTTGTTCCACATCAACTACCAGCATCACAAATTTATAACCTATAAAGGATACTAAAACACACCTGGTAAACAGTTTAAGCTGCCGTAAACACATAAAAAAATTATTCTAAAACTGTTGACTGCAATTTTTAATAGCAAAACCAAAATTACAAGACACTAGTATTACCAGCCATCCACCAACTGTTCAAGAAGCACCTCCATAACCCTCTTTATATCAATAATATATGTAATAACACTTTCTAAATAATATCAGAAAAATATTTTCAAAAAAAAAAAAAAAAAAAGGACAGACTTTCTAAATACATACAAAAATATTTCAAAAAAGAAAAAAAAAAAAAAAAAAAAGGAGATGTGGTTAGCCTTCCAAATAACACCTAAAAAGAAATAGATTCATCTTTTATAAAGAAACCAAATCAGCAAGATACTAAAAGCAGGCAATATTGACAAAGAACAACAAGGTCCTTAAATATATATGTATGTATACATTGAAGGATTAAAATTTTAAAATGTGAAAGCAATAAACTTTGTGGGATCCCTATACAGATACTGGACATTGCAGAAAGCTACAAGATAATAAGGCTGACATCCACAAGAAATTTTAAAAATTAAAAACTAAAAAATTAATAATAATAAAGAGCGAATTTTCAACGCTGATTAGTCAACAATAAATATCTATATCTGAGTCCCTTTCTCTAAATAATAATTATCTAACCATAATTAAAGACACACACACTGGATAAGAACAAAAGAAATAATTTTAAATTTAAATACAAGAATTTACACGAAAAAACCGCAATAATCAGGAAAAAAAGAATGAAAAACTATGATTAAAAAATCCAAGCCCTAATTATTTGTTCTTGCTTTAGCAAATAGAAACTATGACATTGAAAATTCTCTTTTTGCTTACGGCTTACCTATCGAGCTTTCGAAGTAGAAATTACTAAACCGTGCACAGATTCAATGAACGCGTGCGAAAGCCGCTGGATTATGGAGAAAGGAAAATTTAAGAGTCAGAGAGAGAGAGATATATCGTAACAGGTAAGATTCGAAGGGAAATTCTAAGCGAAGGGATTGTAGTTTCTGAGAAGACGACAAGCAGGAAACCGTAGAATAGTGCCACAGAAGAATCCAAATGGTTTTCCTTTCATGGTATTTTGGCTATCTGCTTGCTTTAGCCTTCAGCTTAGTGACAGAGAGCGCGTCCTTTTAGTTTTTACGATCTGGTTTTCAGTTCTCCAACTTTTGGAATTTGCCTTTTTAAGATCTAACAACTGATCATACCAACTGGAATTTGATTAAAGTGCTTTATTATTATTATTATTATTATTTTCTTAGTGAAATGCTTTATTATTATTATTATTATTATTATTCTTCTCTAAAAACTCCAAAAGACCGAAATAATATTATAAGCATTATTAATAATGTTTTAATATTTATATAATTATTAAAGATATTTTAACTAGTCACTAATGTGTCATTTTGTTCAAAATGGTCTATTTTTTTGAGAAGTATATTTTTCATGAAATTTCAGTTCCAAGAAAATTATATTTTCAGGAAGCATTATTTAAACGTGTTCAGTATATAAAGCAACTTTGTAGAAGTAAATATTCTCAAATTATAAAAGATGATAATGTCCATAATACAAATTTAAGCATATTTAAATAATATAACAAATCGCTAAATTCATTATATTTAACTAGATAATTGCAATTTGTTTAGGCATACTTAAAAAGTTATTTCTTTTATATAAAAGAAGTTGGAAAACGACGAAGTAGAATTAAAATCAAACACAAATACTTTATGTATTTCTTAATAAATTACACTTCTCTAGTCTATTTACCATCAACCAATCATCAACCAAGGAGTGGTATTTTTTTTCCTGTTTATGCCAAATATCAAACATGTGATGTGAATATTCGAATAGTTATAAATGATGCAAAACCATAGCTTCTTCTTCTCTTGTTTTCCTGCACTTATAGCTTTCTTTATATGTGAGATTGAGACTGACAGGCACCAAAATTTATGAGAAGTGGTCCTGTTAGAAAAAGTAAAAAGAAAAGAAAATCATTATCCTCACTCACTCGTGGAAATTTATATTCCTTAGACATTAGTATACGTAAATAAAAATGTCCAGTGCAAAAAAAAAAAAAAAAAAAAAAAAAAAAAAAAAAAAGAGTCAAACGAAAAAAAAAAAAAAAAAAAAAAAAAGAGTCCACGTATGCATAAAGACAGAATAGTAGACTATGACATAGCGGTCCATACACATTAAGATGCAATATGCATCAAGGAAATGAATGAGTTCTCACTAATTTCACCACTAATATCAGTGGAGTTGAATTTAATAGTATCATTCATTATTATATTTTTCACTTTTTATTTTTTATATAGTTATATAAATAGATGATTGGTGACATTAAATTTTAGTTTTGGATATATATTCTAAAATAATTTTAAATACACAGGTGGGGCATGGGGCTATTGATGTTGTTGAATCAGGAGTGGACATTACTGTGTCCAAGTCTCAAATTTCTCAGCTCACGCTTGAAAGTTGGCCAATAAATTTTTGGATAAGTATTAGTGTGTCTGAGTAGATTTTCCAACAGCCTGGACATTGAAAATTATTTATTAATACTGCTTTTTTTTTTTCCTTCTGATAAATCTAAAGCTACGCGTGTATCTGAAGTTTGAACAAATATGGACTAGGTCCGTCTTTCCTTAACGAAAGACCCAACACAAAGTCTTTTAGACTTTCGTCAAAGACGGCCCAATTTTCAGGGCCGGAAGGCCCACAATGCCCATTTAGGATAATATAGTGAATTGCATTTTTTCGTGAACATTGGAAATAGTTAATTGGTTTAAGTATTTTGAATGGACAAGTTACGCAACGCTGAGAATTGAATGTAAGACGGAACAGACGTGGCATGAATATCAAAATTAATAAAAGGAACGACAGAAATAGATAAGATTAACAGAAAGAAAAGCTTTCAAGAAGAATTCGAAAACCGATTCATGAAACTTCCAACGAAAATGTTCTCCGTCTACTCATCTACAATCAAACTCAATTCCCCCTCTCTGTCTATCCCACCCCCTCCCTCCTTGCAATTCAATTCCCGATGTTTCATTTCCTTGAAGAATGCGTCATTTTCGTGTAGTTTCGTTTCCACTGGAAAAGAACAACAACGCCGTCTCTGCGCTGTCTCTGCTTCTAAATCGGAAAATGAATGCACCGAATCATCTTCTCAAGTAATCTGATTGCTCTTTGTTTTTCGCCAGTGGATCATTCAGCGTTCATTTTAATTTGTTAGTTATTTCTCTGGAAATCGCAGGGAGATGAATCGTTTTTAAGGAGTGTATTGTCGGGCATGGAAACCGTTTATTTGAACAGGAATCCGACGGCGAAAGCTGTATTGGAGCTGGTTCAGTCGGTTGACGGGGAGAGAATCTGCTATGATCATGTTGCGTTCAGGACATTTGGGGTAATCACAGCAATCGTAATAGTGACAATCTTTTGTTGTTTAGAAGTAATTTTGTATCCACTTTTTCTCTTAATAGGTGAATGGTCACGGAATTGATTCAATGGCAAGTATTTTCCTGGATTATGGATATACACAGCAAGAGGAGCTTAGATTTCCTGCGAAAAAATTGAAAGCGCTGTGGTTTGCGCCGCCTAGTAGTGCAGTTTCTAAGTCTGGCTCCGGCAGTGGTATTAATGGACCTCTGCCGAGAGTTTTCATATCGGAGCTTCTTGTAGATCAGATGAGTCCACGAGCTCAGGTGAGCTTCGTTGTACTTGTGTTGGTTCTGATAGTTAGGTTGAAGGTATTTGCTTTCTAATTTTCTTAAAGCTTGCCATCTTTGAAATGAACCTTTATTTCATTTGCCACTCTTATGCGTTTTTTAGAACTCGGATTTTTGCGTACTCTTGTTGATGGATGGATCGAGAGTAAATGCTGAGTGGTATTTGAGATGAGATGTTGATAAGTTTATTGTTTAGAGTAGGAAATAGTGAAAGTTTCGTTAGTTGAAAACCATTTCATTTCTGATTCTTGTGTCACTAGTGGTTTTCACGATTTACCAAATGGATTCATTTGTCAAATTTTTGTTATATGAAAGAAATTAGCTAGTGCTTGCCAAAGCTCAATTTCAGTTCGAAGATTTGAATACAGAACATATCGTCCAAGGCTTATACTGTAAGACATAAGGAAAATATGGTTTTTGCTTGGTTAATATGGTTACCAAGATCCATGTTTCATGGAATAATTTAGGTCATAACTGTATTCAGTACTTTGAGTTCATTACCTGTCCCTCACAAAAAATGCAATTTCTTTTATATAACTTCATCTTTTGATCTCTTTGACAGTTATGAATGTAGCCTATAACTTACAACGTGCTTGAAACTGCTTCTTTCAGGAAATAATTAAAAAATATATTGAAATATCTGGTAGCGGATGTAAATATGCTGCTCTGGCAAGTGCTTTAGGTTCATTGACATGGAAGAAGCCCTTGTATTCTGAGTTTCAGCAATTGGCAAGGTAATTAGTCTTTTTTGTGCATCAGATTTGGTGTAAAATACCACTCTTTGTATCCATACGAGTATCTGTAAATATATGAAAATTTACACATTGTCACAAGCTGATAGGATGCAATTATTATGAATTGACTATTATGCTTAGGGCCTCATGCAGTTTACTTCTGTACTGCTTCATAGTGATTTAGCAGTTTACTTGTATATTGCTTTGTAGTGATTTATTTTCTGGAATAATAAACTTGCACTGTATTTTGAAAAACTCTTTTTGAAGTCTTGTGTTTGGTTTCCCTAAGGGAGAGTGAATATGCTGCCTGGACACTTGTCAATGGTTATGCTCTGAACCATGTTACCATTTCCACTCATTGGCTGAAATCTCAATTGAGAAGTATCAAAGACTTCAATAAGTTCATTGAAGAGAATGGATTCAAATTAAATTCTGAGGGGGGCATTCTGAAAGGTCTGTTAGTAGCTTGTTCACTGTTTCTCCTTTCCCTTTTTAATCTTAATTTTGCTTTCCAGAGAGAGAGTTATAAGGATCTAATGGTTCATTATATGAAGGAAATTTATGCATACACTTCCGTTCTTATTTTGTGCTCATACAAACAAATGACTAGAATTATCATGGGAATATGCTTACGGATGAATAATTGGCATCTTTGTGAATTATATATGAGCTGAACTTGGTCTCCTCATTTGGTTAATATGCAAAGTCCAACAGGTCACTGGGCAGAAATTGTAGACGATAATGAAGTTCCCACAAAACAGAATGCTTTTCAGTGCTATAGTCTGATGTTTTGGGAAAATAAATGAGCCCCATGCAGGCATTTAATTAATTAACTAACATCTCAATGGATTTTCCAAGGTTTAAATTGCTAACTGGAATTTCACCCCTCAAATCTCATGCCTAGCAGCATAATATCCCAGTAGAACTGGATTAAATGTTGCTTTATATGATACATGCGATCTGGCCTGAACAAGTTGATAGTATACTTCAAATTTCTGTACCAGTTCTTCATTCAATGCAGATATAAATTTGAAATGAGAATTCGCTTAGATGGAGCTGGGCCCCGCTTAGTTTTTGCTTGACAAAGGCCTTACTGCATCTTTTGACAATATATAGAAATTTCAAGAATACTAGCTTAGCATTAAGCTCATAACATAATTTTTTTTTTTATTTGGATAATTTATCTTGCTTGACAGAAATTATTGAGTGACTGCATATTTACTTGTGTTGCTTGTAGACTAAGCATTTTGTTAGTGACTTGTACTGTATATTAATAAATTTGTTTGACATCTACATCATATATTAGTTATAGATATTGAATCCTTTTGCCGAGAGATTTGATGCTTAGAACATTTCACTTTCTCCACTACCAGTGAGCCCCGATGGCCTTCTGCTACAAAGTTCAACTGTGGCGGATACAATAGGTTTCAAATTTTCCGACGGTGTCACTGAATCAGTTCCTTGTTCATACATTGAGTTTGCTGAACGCCTTGTGTTGCCACAATATAAAAATTTACCAGAGGAAGAGGTATTATAATTAAAAGACTGTCTAGAAATGTGTCAATTACTGCAAGTAAACTGCATAAATCTTGTTTGGTTAACTTAATTATTAATAACTTGAACAGGTTAAGGAATTCCACAGGCGAGATGGGTTTGAAGTTGGAAATGCTGATAAGATCTTCGAGAGCACATCCAAAGATCAACTGACACGGAGGGCTACATGAGATGCATTACACGTATGCCAATCACTTAGTGCCTTAAGCCTTGAGGCTCCACCGTGGGCGGTCTTCAAAGCCAGGATGCTACACGTGTATATGTGTAAGCAACATATAAATAAATTGATAAAAAAGAAATGCACTTGTAAGCTGCATGTATACATAATGCTCAGAGCAACGTACTTCTTTCTTTCTGTCACCAAATTTGTGAATAATAGTTCTACGCGGAGAAGACTGGAATTTGATACATTTCATTCTTTATATAAATGGTCTTTTACTTTCTATAAAAGTGATCTTTTATTTCTCACACAAGTGAGAAGACAAATCAAACTATATTTTATTGACTTGTTTCAATTCTTTTTTATCCATTTATGATCATATATTTATTATTATTTACTATATTGACTTGTTCCAGTTCCTTTTTATCCATTTATGATCATCTGTTTATTATTATTTACTATATTTTACTATATAAAAGCCAAGTATTTTGAAGTATTAAGTGCTTGTTTAGTGCATATTCATGCATAGTTTATTAGTTTAGTGATAAATACACATGACATTTGATCTAAATTTTAAATATTTCTCAATTAATATTAACAAAAAAGTATTTGTTTGATAACTGAAAAACTAATATTGAAAAAAAGTATTTATTTGATAAATGAAAAAAAAAGTACTTATAAGGTCAAGTGCTAAATATAAGCTCCGTTAGTTTTTTTACTACTCAAATTTGGGTATCTATTATTTGTTACTCATTTAATCAATAGTTAAACATTAAAAATACTTATTTTTTAACAAAATTGTAAATATATGTTTCCAGTTATAATTAGTATTATAATTATAATCAATATACAATTTTTTTTATGAAGTGAAAATAGAACTTTGTATTTTTATAATAAAAAATAAAAAAAATATTTTTAATGTTAAATGGATATTTAAACCGATATTTTTATGTTAGACAGGTAATCAGATTTTGGAACGATTTTAGATAGATACTATAGTAAATTTTTAAACGGTTCAAATGTACCCAACCCTTTCCTAACCCTAATTTGTGTCCCGGACCGATCCAACTTAGGAACAACCAACGTAGTTAGTTAGTTTCCATCGAGGAGGCCTTCAAAAGGAGAGCATATACTGACCGAACGGAAAAAGCTTTAAGATTTTTCTTTCTTTGGATACTGATTTAGTTCCTTGTAGCAGTAATCAAATGTCGTAAGGTCATCATTACGATAGATTTGGCAATCAGTCCCTTACCCTCTTGTTTCTTGTACAATATGATTTCATTGCAAACTAGCATCAATACCCAGTTACATAATCTATTTCAGCAATTACCAATTTCAGTGCGAGGGAAGACCTTATGGGATATTATAGCCCAGCGTTTTGCAACAATTCTCATCCTGCATTAATCAAAAATAAGAAATGCCAGCCACGGCCTCACTGCCATTGCATAAATGTTCCAGTAACAGAATTAGGACTGATTTTAGGTTTATATTGACAGGATAAAGGCAGTGAAGTGAAGCGGGAGGGGGAAAAATTTTACAAGGAGCTAATAAATCTTTTTAGCATTTCAAGACATTTTGTAGCAACATATGGCTCACAGACATTTTGCTCCACAAGCTTCACCTGCCTAACATTCTCCCCTGCCGGGAGGTCACCATTCTAAACATAATATAGAGCGCATATGTTTCTCTGTTGCCTTTTCCGGTGTCTAAGAACAAATGCTTTCACAGATAATACATCTCGGGAAAAGGAGGGAAAAAGGAATGAATGATGAAAATGGGTGGTGAAAAGTAGATAATTGCTGACTCTGTGCTATGCTTTACTGGTGGGTTTAGGCGATTGATGGGGATATTGATGATGGTAAGGAGATGCATGGGAACCATTTGGTATTGAAAGGCTCCGGTGTTGTTGTCCATTCCTCAATAATCCTCCTTGAGTTCGGCTGCTACTTTTGGCATTTGGGCTGGAAAGAGTTCGGTCAGCTTGCATGGTTTGGAAATAATATGATGAGCTTGCCATGTCTTTAAGGTTGGGCAGAGGCTTCAGCACCTCCACAACTGCGCTCATTAGGGGCCTGGCTTTTGGATCCCTGCTAAGGCAGTGAGCAGCCAGTTGTGCTGCTTTTTGTGCACCTTTTATGGAAAAGTGGCCTTCAAGCCTAGGGTCTATCAATCGGTAGAATCTTCTTCTCTCTCCAAGATGAGGCCGAGCCCATTCCACAAGGTTATGTTCTCCAATAGGTCGGTTCTTGTCCATGGATCTTCTGCCAGTTATCATTTCAAGTAAAACCACACCAAAACTGTAGACGTCACTCCTTGATGTAAGATGTCCTGAGACATTAAAGTTTTAATCTGTTCAGACTTACCAAAGAAAATAAAATAGACATGTTGAATTCCTAAGCAATGGATATCCACAACAGTAACACAAGACTCTATGGCATTAATGTCTGTTTTGTCTTTGACAGAATAATTATTGAAGGATGCAAAACTTCAGTTTACAGTAACAATGCACAAGCTATGGCCAAAGGAAATGGCCCAGTAACCCCAACCTTTGCAAGCAATTCAGAATAGAAGACCATGAAGCATCAACCAAATTTCCTATGCTACCATTGCATTCACTCAGAAAATGAAGAACATAGTTCGCGTATTTAAAGACAAGAATATGTTGAATTCCTATGCAAGTGAGAGCTAAAGACACCCATCCTTGAGAGAAAACAAGAGGAGATGGTCGAACAAAATGGTCTGGCCATTTTCATCACGGACCTATAGACACATTGGTGCATTGACACAGAAAAGCAAGAGTATCTGATGGTGGATTTAAGTAGAGAACAATGACGTAGCAATGTAAAGTTGCAAGTTCTAATAGAATGATTCACCCCAGGCAGAACTAGATGGAAGAATCAGATCCATGCACCTAATCCCTAATAATTTGATAGTCGGTTTTAGTTAATCATCATAATGAGGAAAATTAGAGCTTGGTGTCATCAGCTTATTAATTGAAAACTAATACAACTGTAGGACGCAAAATTAAACACATACCACAAACCAATGAATGGTCATCCTACTAATACATAATACAAAAACTTTTAAGCCTTTCCTCAAGTGAACTGGAGTGATGCCCACAAGATGGATGACTAGTGCTGTGGAAATACAAGGAGAGAAGGAAAGGAGAAAAAATATCTACAAAGTAGTCATATCTGAATTTTTCCAAAAGAAGAGAAAGAACTTATCTTTGACCTTCAGTGAATGAAGGTGTGGAGAGATGGTAAGTTTGCCTATTTATATTAAATTATGCTTACCAGTCATCACATATTCCGGAGCTGCATAACCATATGTTCCCATCACACGAGTTGATACATGGGTCTTATCCCCCTCGGGACCATCTTTGGCAAGTCCAAAATCCGAAAGTTTAGCATTATAATCCTGGAATGCCAAAATTAAAACTCAGAAAAAGCACACCACATATAGAAAAATTTTATAACTTTACCAAGGTTTCATTACGTACTGCATCTAATAGGATATTAGAAGTTTTGAAATCACGATATATGACCGGCCTTTCTGCTTCTTCATGAAGAAAGGCCAGACCTTTTGCAGCACCTAGTGCAATTTTCATCCTTATGGACCATGGAAGAGGCAGAGATCCTGCAAATAATATCCCAATTGGGACATGAATGTATTATAATAATGACTTCATAGTAAAAGCAAAAACAACGAAGAAATGTTTTTGTCCAGTGCAATAAACAGGTCACTGAGTTATACAAAGAAATGTTTTTGTGCAGTGCCTTGTCCAACGAAGCAAGGCATATCCATAGTCTCAAGTGCGAATTGACGTGTACATGCATAAATACTAACACAAAGCACTGAGCATTCACTCATCCAATTTGTATAAATATTATAACAGTACGATTAGTCATTTTATTCTGCATAAAACCAACTTATTTGCAAATGGCATGAAACAGTTATGAACTACAAGGAAAAATGAGTACTGGGGAATATTATTCAAATCCACAAGCAGGTGTAACTTTATTCCATGTAAGAAGCCTAGAAATTTTAGCAACAGGAGATCAAAAGAGCCAACCAGAAAAAGAGAGACAGGGACAGAGGAAGAAGAAGAAAAAGGGGAATTACTTACTTCTAAACAGGTGATTCTCCAAGCTTCCTCGAGGCATAAACTCATACACTAGCAGCCTTTGATCATCTTCAATGCAGTAACCAATCAGTTTGACCAAGTTAGGATGCACAAGATCACCGAGAAAATTCACTTCAGCCTGCCACGTAGATGAGTTATGAAATAAAGAGAAATCTTAATCAAAATATTACATCAAACAAATCAAAAGAAAAACCAAAAGTAAGGAAAAAATGGCAGCAATCAACATCTAATATATGATGTACTAGAGCAGATTAGGAAAGTTCCTTACCAGCCACTCTTTATGACCCTGAAGCCCATCATGATTAAGGGTTTTAACTGCAACAGTAAGCCCTGTACCAGGTTTCACTGGAGCAGTTCCATTTTCTTCAATCCACCCCTTAAAAACACAACCAAAACCCCCTTCGCCAAGAAGACTCTCAGGTCTGAAATTTCTTGTTGCCAACTTTAGATCATTAAATGTGAACTTTCGCAGTCGGGAAGCAATTTTAAGCTCCTCTTCGAGTTTGGAAGTGGATGAATTACTTTCTGCATTACTTGTGGTCGTAGATGAGATTGCAGGGGCGGCTGGTTGGTCTCTGCTTGTATCATTTGTTGATTTACTTTCTGTTGATATACAAATAAACTTACCATGTAAGAAAACACATCCCACCAAGAAAGGCAATATGAAGGGTTTCAATTATAGCATTGGCATAGATCTGTTATGCTAAATCAGTCCTCCATATATGGGTACATAAACTGCAATGCAACACATGGACATTTATTTAAAATATGAGAACAACTTAACTAGCAACTGGACAGCTAACCAATACCCAAATTCGAAACCAAAATATGTTTTTTGGATGAACAAACATCAAATAACATACAACTACCTTCTGTAATTTTAACCCAACTTGACAGTCACTCTTCCAGCCTCACAAAGTCTTTCTTAACAATACTTCAAAACCATAAAATCTATCTTATGCTTCTAAGGCTTATCATGCTTTCAGATCTCTCATGCAACCCATTCTTTACCATAATAAAATGTTTGCATACAACTTGCCATCTCATCATCAATGCTACTGCTAACCATGTACCTGCCTTAACTACTAATTCACCACCATCATTTTGATATAACAAACACGGGCACAATCATTGAAGGAACCAGTTTAAAGTTAACAGTCGACTAGACTAAGTTTGTCCAACCTTTCACAATGCAATTTCTCATACATACTTTTCAGAAGAAGAAATGATCGATCCAAACAACAAACTTGACCAGATGTAGTATTGAGTACTGTTTTTAGACTAGATGTAGCCAAACCAACTTATGAAAGAAAATATAGAAATTTGAACAAACAATTTGAAAATAAACCAAAGTAGAATATTGGGTTAATAACAAAGGAAAGGTGACATGAAAAGGCCCAAGTCTAACCATAACCTCAACTGAATCAAGTGAACAAAACTAGGACCTGAGAACAATGCATACTGACTCCATTCCTTATCAGTCTACAGATGAATTAGAAATCCAAGTTTCGCCAACCTTGATGATCTATCACAAATAGAAATGGTTAAGAAGGACACTTCAGATGTAATTCCATGTATTCCTGATGCACCCAAAGCAATCAAGGATAAGACCATAACTTTTTGACCCACAGTTATGCAAAGTTCTGAGATATCCATGTTTTCTTGAAACCCTTGACCATGCCAATTCAACTGTCTCAGGGCTGAATTCTCACACTTGTTAGTGCAGAACCAAAGTTCCTAGTCACCCTTGGATTTATTATCGACAAAATATCAAACTAAAAATCAATTGTAAACACCGACTCTTTTCATAGTAAAAATTAGTATCTGAATAAACATTACATAGAGAGTATATCCTGACGCATTAAACCAGGAAAATCAGGCATCCAAGTAAACATCAATATTGGTCAACCAAACAATTGAAGCAATATCAAGCAAAATTCTCAATAGAAGTATGCATTACCGCAATGGGTACTCGTCCCACTAACAGAGCTATCAACTTTGGATCTTGAAGAAATGCAGCCCCCTATAAACCTCAACTTGAACCAACACCCTGTATCCGCCTCGTCCACAACATCATCACCGCCACCAACACCACCACCACTGCCATCACCGTCATCTTTTTTCTTCTTCCTTCCCTTTGATTTGCACACGTCCCTAGAAGCCTTCACCTTTCCATCTTCACTTCCCAATCCCATACTCTGCTCCTCTCAAAAAACCCTAAAAACCCAGACCCACTTTTCATCCAAAGACCCCCCAAATCCCAACCCCCCACCAAAAACTATCTTCCAAAACCCAAAAAGGGGAAGAAGGGAAAAAAAAAAAAGGAAAAAACAACCAAAAAGCAACGAAATTTAACAATTTCTCTTGAATACCCACAAACCCAGTAGAGCAAAATAGCGAGATCACAAGAAGAAGGTCAAAAATGGCAACCCCTTTTGAGTTTTTAGACTAAAAATTAATAATCAAGTTGGAAACTATTTAACCAGAAACAAAAGTAGTTTGGTCTTTCTTTTTTCCTTAAAACAAGAAAAAAATAGGATTTAACAAATGGAACCAACAAACCTCAGTACAGAGCAGGAAATGTCTGCTCTAAAGATAACAGAAATCTCAAAAAAAACAAACTATCCCCAATACACACAATTGCAGAGATTCAGACACAAAGCGACCAGTTTAAAATAAAAGCAAATAAATCAAAAAAATATTTAAGAAATAAATAAAAAAGTTAAATATATTAGCCCAAAAAAAAAAATCAGATAAATTTCTCTCTCTCCCCTTTTCCTATTATCGATTCTCTGTTACTTTTTTATTCATTTGTTTCTTTTCTTTGAAAATTTTTAAATCGAATCGAAGACTAGAAAAAAGCATGGTGGAGTTGCCCGGAGAATGCGGGCAACGGGTAGGCTGGTCTCGGACTGCCCAGTACTGAACCTTTCTACTGAGAGAGACAAAAAGGGCAGGGGCGGGCAATTCGGGCAAACAGAGAAGTGGAAAACGTGGGGCAGTTTGGGCAGGATAGATAAATTAAAATTTATAAAACGGGACCCACCTGGATTGTGACGTGTCCCCTTTGGGTGGGCGGACGCCAACGCGCGCGTGTCAAATTTCATCTCTCCCGCTGATGTGCATCCATCTCCCCTCTATTTATTTTCTTTTTTTTTTTTTAATTAAAAAATTTCCGCACTAAATTTAATATTTATCTCATTACTCATATATATTTGATTAACGATTGAGTTTTATATAAAAAATTTATTATTATTATTACTGTTATATTTTTTTGAAGGAAAGAACACTCTTGCTCTCCTTTATTCCACTTATCATTAATAAAAAAATAAATAAGTCACTAAATTTTTAATTTGTCTACACTTTTCTTTTAAAAAAAAAAATTATGGTACATGAAACCTTCCTCCTGAAAAATAAATAAATACAAAAATCTTTGGACCTTCCCTATGTTTTGCAAAAATAATGATAGTCCATACCATCAGAAAACTTGACATTTAAATAATAATTCAACTCACATAAAATAATCAACATTGTTACAAAGCAAAATCAAATTTCAACTATGTAAAATAACTTAATATAAGTAAAAGAATTTTATTATTTCACTTTTTTATACATTGATTAATACATTAATTATATCTCCAATAATTTATATTATGAAATATGTCATTAACCATTAAATTATTATATTCAGAAAAATGAAAATTTACAAATTATAAATTTGATTTTAATCATATTTTACCTTTACGTTCAAATATAGAAAAATATCTATATTTTTCCTTATTTGAGAAACAATCAATTTATAATCTTTATGTTAAAAATATCTTTGTATGTTTGTGATATGGAAATATATTATTGTATAGTATATATGAATAGTGAAATGTTCACCAATTTTATGTATTTTTCTCTCAATTTGGAGAGATCAACATTGGAGAAATTTAAAGAATATTTTCTTTACTTTACTTTTCCCCCTTTAATATAATCATTCCTCCAATATTTTAGAGTCCAGAGGTTTTAGAAGGGATCAATTTATGGCATGACATAAGTATTAAAATAATAATAATAATAATAATAATAATAACAACAAATATGTAAGTAAAGATATTTGTGAAAATAATTTAGAAGTAGTAGTTCTTCTTCCTTTTTTTTTTTTTTTTTTTTTTTTTTTCCCCCTTTAATATATCTATTGCCCTCCAATATTTTAGAGTCCAGAGGTTTTAGAAAGGGATCAATTTAATGGCTACCATAAAGTAATTAAATCATAATAATAATAATATTAATAATTAACAACAGAAAATATGTAAGTAAAGGATATTTGTGAAAAATAATTTAGAAGTAGTAGTTCTGTCTTCCTTTTTTTTTTTTTTTTTTTTCCTGTTTCTTGTTTTTTTTTTTTTTTTTTTCCTTTTCTTGAGACTGATACAAGTAAAAGTGTTGACATGTGTTAGCCCCAGTGATTAAGAAATAGCCAGCGCCATCCTAATCACATAATTTGATAGTGACATTAGCATAACATGTGTTAGAGTTTTGTTTGCTTGATCATTAACTTCTTAATACGAGAAAAAAAGGAGGAACTTGTCCTTTTATTTTATTTTCCTCCATTAAAGAAGAAAAATATGTGGTTGATTGTATAAATTATGATGTACATACTTAGTAAATTCCACAAAATTATGGGAGAGGAAAAGGTATATATATATATATATATATTAATTTTTATCACTAAAAGGGATTGTTTGCTAGTATGAGGAATCATAGTTGACATTGAGTGGGAATGTGCAAAATCATGCTACCTAATCGCATTTAATTCCTTAAACCTTTATAATTTAATGTGTAATTTTATGATGTTTGGTGTGTAGGTATTAATTGGGTTTGGCCTGAGTCTATAATTCCTGTGCAAAAGAAGAAATCTCAAATTGCTCCGTGAATTTGAGATTAATATTCAGTTTATCTAAAAATCAAATTTCTTGTACGATTTACCTCCTCAATTTGCAAAAAAAAGAAAAAGCTCTATTTTTCTTTCTTAATTTTGAACTTTATATATAATTTTGTTAGTTAAAAATATTAAAAATATTTTTTTTATGAAAAAATGGGTGTTTCGTTCTTTTAATTCAAGTTGGGTCAAATGTATAAAGTTGATTTTTAGGCAAACTGAATATTGCACTCAAGTTCAGGGGGAGGGGGGTAAATTGAGCTCTATTCCCTGTACAAATTCACAATTATAAACACTCAGACTGAAAAGTGAAAACCCGACGAATTACATTATGTAAGCGTGAAAATGACCATCTTAACGAGTTGAGAAATCTCGTCGGACCAACTTAGTAATCAAAGTAGCTTATAAATTATATTGAACAAAGCACAACCAAGCGGACATAACACGAACCACAAACCAAATAATGTTCTATTTTCTGTTTTACTAGTTTCCGAGAACAACAAAAAAAAAAAAACGTTTGATTTACAAGAATCCTAGAACAACCTTGCAAAGCGGAAGTCTGAAGCTTAAACCTTCTGAAACCAGCCTCCCTCCTTTTTTAAGAATTTCCAATTTACATTTCTTCCATCAAAACCATACAATTATGGACTCCTTGCAATTGCACATATAAACATAATAGACCAGAAGCAAAAGAGGGGAGCTCATAGAGTAGTGGATAACTGGATACAATAAAACCAAAAAGAAAAAAAAAAAAAAAGGATTTTATGGCGTTGTGGAGAGTGTCACACAACTACAATTCACAGTTCGAATCATCTATAAGGGGTATATTTCTTTCCCAACACCAGGGGGCTATATAACAAATATTGTTTCTCCTGATCGTGATTTAGGATACATGAGGTGATGCTATATTTAAAAAAAAAAAAATTAACATAACCATTCCCACATCAAGGAAGGCAAATAACTAGGTGCTACATTTCAGACAGCCTTTTGAGTTCCTCTTCATAAAATGTGGTAAGAAACAGAAGTTACATGAAATCCATTCTAAACAATCCTGGTGGAAATGCTCGAAGTTGCATTTATCTTTAGCGAGTGCTCAGGAACATATGTGCGACCTGTACAACCAGAAAATAGATATCCATAATAACTCGAGCTGTTGATTAGCCATTTCAGTTATCGGAAAGCATGCGTTAATGATGTAAAGAGAGGAACTAGAAAAGATTCACCTAGTATGGCACTCCTCAAGATAAACATGTTAAAATTCAATAAATCCAATAAAACAAGATAAACAATAGATGATTCCCCAAGTACTGGTATACAACAACAAAGATCCACATTTGCAAGCCAAGGGCACAAAAATAACATGTGCCCAGACACTTCAGCCGTCAGGCTTAAGAGTAAGGCAAAAATACTTGTCTAGACCATGGTTCACCCATGAACCATCAAATAAGGATGAGATCTAATAAAGGTGGGACCCATTTCCTGAAGAGTTAGGACTGCTGAATATCGAATGTTAGTGCATTGCTGTGTGCAAGATCCATCCACAGAGAAATATATTAATATTCAAAATGTTTGCACTGATCTAAGCTAGATAGTGTGTGCAATAGCAATTATGCTAATTTAATCATGCAACCAAGAAAACAAAACTCGCACATGCACTAGAGCTAGAGAAGGATGCATTGATTGTCCATGCTTATTTTGGCACTTAAAACTGAAAAATTTACAGATTTCACAACAGGGGAAGGAAACTCACAATTCTGGTTCAATCCAACAAAGTAACAACAAGTATAGATATTGGGTTATGTTCCATGATGATGCATCCTAGCTTACAACCCAAACGTCCATTTACATATCAAACATAGCACAAGAAAAAATAATATGGTGAATTAATGGGCCGAATATGATGACATTAGAATTTAACCAGCATCTGGTGCATGTAGTCTGAACAATAAAATTGATTCTCAGAGGGAAATATCAGAAAACAGTGTTTTTCTTTTGTCTTTCTGAGTGAGATATTCTACTGTGTTTATGATTATGGAAAAGGGCATTAACAGAACATGAGTAAGTGAGAATTCACCAGAATTCAATAATTCATGAGAAAGCTAGGCTTTCGGTCCTATGAGAAGAACAAAACCTAGCTTGTCAACAAAATATAGCTTTTTCATATAAAGAAAAAATAAAGAAATGGATAGTTGAAGATAATACCTTTCTCCTTAACATCAATCTGTAATGTGTCCAGTGTAATTATGCCATCAGTCAAGGGAAGTAGCTCCAGCTTGATGGTAGCTGTTGATTGAGCAGGGATGCAGCTGATGCAATCACAGATTGTTGTAATTTGCAGTCCAAACACAATCTGTAAAAGAAAAGGACAGAAGAAGGAAGCGTTGCATTACCCTAATGGAATTCGACTCTGGAGCCATAGATGCGTGCAACCCAAATCACTACTTGGAATGACATCAGTTATCGGAGATGACTGTCCATTAAAAGAAACAGAGTGAACTCCACCAATACCACTCTGTTTTGGATTCTCTGGTGGAGGCACAGAGCTCGCCCTCTGTACTGCTGCGCCACTTCTCTCTCCACTTATTCTACCTGAGTACTCGGAAGAATCAACAAGTGCACTCATTGATGTTGTTGGTGAACCCAAGGACCCGACTGAAGGAGGAGAAGTAAATGAAGCAGGAGCAAGAACTGTCATAGTTAGATCTTCAGATGTCAAATTTGATGCCTGAAGTGTTAGGACCTGGCAATTTCACCAAAGCAAAGGTTAATGACCTTAAAAAAATAAATAAAAACATAAATAAGAAAAACTCAGCATAAGTGAAACCTGAACCGGAAGCTGAGAGGCTCTTTCATTAGCTCCAGAACATTGTCCTGACATCTCAGATGCAACAGAGATCATAAGGTCCCTTGAGATACGTGGTCGCCATGTAGTTGGCTGCTTGAAAAACAACCTTGACTCTTCATTCAAATACAAACCATGAAACAAGAAAAATGAGAATAGAAAGAGTTAAATTTAGTATAGACGATGAACTCAACTGAGAACAGGATGCTTACCAGTGTCATTGCATCGGCAAGATACCATAATTGCATATTGATCGATATTTGAAACACTCTTTCCTTCAGCGTTACTTGATGCAAGTCGTGAACTTGGTGATGGGGAAAGTCTTTCACTGTGAACTTTAAGATTCTTTAGCAGGGGGCATGCTGGTTTAAGAATAAAAGAGTGCTCTTCACCTCTCCTGCCATGGGGAAACAAACAGTAAGCTCATGGTAATACTTCTCCATTCAGTAATCAATAACTGAATAGAGATTTCCTTCTGTTCACAACGAACTGATATGTAGCATTGATTATAGTATTTTTCCTTTTATTTTATTTTATTTTATTTATTTATTTATTTTGATTGAGAATAGAGATTCTTTTGACAATGACCAATTTATGCAACAATGAAAATTTTTAGTTGCATAGAGAAAAATTTTTGTTGTGCATCTACACAACTCGTAGGATTCCACAAATGACAAACAGGTCAATTTCACGAACCACGAAGGCCAACAAAGAAACTCCATTACATCATTCCACTATTTCTTCATGTAAGAAGAGAGTGGAACAAGTATAATTTGTAAGTTTCTACATGCACCAAAAACTATCATTAAATCACTTAAACACAATGAGAAAGAAGAAAATGGAAAGCATTATGGAGGTTTCCTAGATGAATGAACTGTTTCATCATCTTAACCTTACTTCCACTAGGTGTGTTGGGATCACCTAAAGAGGTATTGTATTATACACTTGTGCTCATAATAGGAAAAAGGGATGAATAACCAACAAACATAGGACAACTGGATTAACCATGGTACACAAAATGCAGCTGACAACCAATAAATGAGAGTATATTAAGATACCTAGAGTGAACAACAACCTGAGGGCTAGATTTGGTAAACAGTGGTCATTTCCAGCTTCAATGCATGCAATTGGTAATGATGAAGGTGACCCACCCTTTGAAGCCTCTTCGAAAACAATTGTTATAGCATCTATGTATACCACAATATCCGGATTATTTGTTGGACAAACATTCTGCAAAAGAACTTGATAAATTATGGAATTTGCAAAAAATTAAAAGCATTGCAAATTCCAATGAGCACCTGAATTGGATATATTATATGATATGCAGAGGGGAAGAGCATACATATGTCTCCTAACTCAACTAAAAAAAAATCTTAATCCACACCTTTATCTGAACACAGAGAAGGTCCTCTGTATTGCAGTCAGCTGCAAAAGAATGGATCTCTACAGGTTGAATTATTTCAAGTTTCCTCCTCCACCTCCTTCCTGGAATATAGATGCCTTCCAACCCGCAACGAACAGAAAATCTTTCTCGCTCTAATGATACACCTCGGAAAGACAAAAGACCTTCACCTCCCATTTTTTGGCCTTTCAATAATTTCTGAGATGAGTACTGATTCCAGTCTCCAATGTCAAAGTTGGGCTTATAACTTTTGGCTTTAACAGGCTGAGGAGGTGGTGTAGTATTTTGAGGCAATGATGACATGGAGTAACTTCTCAAATGAGAGAAGAGCTGAGAACCAGAAGCTGTAGGCTTTTGAGAAGTACCACTAATTCCAGAAGCAGAACTTAAACGAGGAGGAGAAAAAGAACGAGCTGGAGGAGGAAGAGTGTTATCCAAAGGAAGCAACCATTTTAACAATTCACCACATGGGTCATAATCTGCACCATTTAAGTTGCCCTGTTTCTTGGGGAAAAAATTTGTCTCTTGATATTTCTCAAATTGAAGAATCTCAATAACAGGGTCTCTCAAAAAATTGACACCAATATTAACTTGTAAAAGAACCTGCATCCTTCCAAACAAATAAACAAGTGAGAATCAGTAGCCTGACCAACTGCTTAAAAATTTACATAATAAGCATCATATTGGTGTAATGATATATATTGCAGCAAGGATCTAAACTGAACACCCCTGCCATACATGTTGTCAAACAATAACTACTCGCATACATTATCAAATGGCATGACTTTATATTATATATCGCACATATTCATGGTTTCTTAACTAAAAAAGGGGTAACTACATGATTCCATAACATGCAGTTGCCCATCAAGAAACTCCTAAAACCATTACATGTTTGAGAGTCAACATGGATATAAATACATAGTCCAGGAAAGTGTGCAATTGCATGTAACTTACAAATTTTGCTGTGATCCCTAGGTCATAAAACATGTCTTTTAGTTAAAAATCTTTATTGATACTTCATAAGATAGGAACTTTTCTCGAATTTTTTGTCTCAAAAATGCAAGCCATAGCCCTAAACGCAATACACAAAATGTTGATTGACTTTTTTTGATGTTGCAATTACAGCATGGACTATAGAAAATAACAAATTATAGCCCAATTTGTTATTGTGGAAATTATGGCCAAGGCACCTGAATCTATTTAATGACATATAAAATCAGTCACTAATCTGGGATTTGAAGAGGGATACATCAAAATAAGACAGTAACTGATATTAGGCTGCTAAACATATCAGTCTGTCCATTTAATTCCTTGATTTAAAAGTTACTTTACATGTAACTAAATAGAATTAGAACACAAGGCCAAAGCAAAGAATGAGCATAGTTTATAACTGACCATTTTCAAAGTTTAGGGCTAAGATTGAAATGGGAAAAGATTCAGACCTTTTATGTGATTAACCTCTAATAGAACCTAAGAAAACAGAGACAGGGAGGGATTACAATTGAAAGAATAAGGCACCCTCCTGTGTAGTAAACAAGACCCATATACAAGACAGCCTTCCAATCATATATCAAAGTGACAACAAAAAGACACAAGTTTTATTAGAATTGTGAAATGCAGGAGTTTTACAAAAAATAATATGTCACCGCCAACTATAGGTGTAACAAGAATTCTGCTAGGATTCACATAAAACAGAAAGCAAAGCTGGGAATCTGCATATCTTACGCACAAATTGACAACTTCAAAGGGCAGAAACAAGGATTACATGTTCTGTAGCTCAACCTATAGACCATCCAGTTTGAAAACCATGAAGAACTATTTTTAATGGTTGGTCACCACATCCACCATACCATGGAGAAATATCAAACACAACATGCATATCAAACACTAAAACTGCATGTCATATATGCGCAACAAAAAACAATAACTTACAAAATGCAGATAGTAGTTATTATGACAAGAATGTTACAAAAGTACAAAGTAGAAGATGCACTATTTTCATGAAGATCCATCAAACAAAAAGCTCATTATGACAAATGTAGAGGTTCTCAGACACATACCACTATGTCTCCATTAGGGAGAGAGCAACATGAAACACTATTTCTTGCAGCTCCACCAGAGAGATTAGCATCAAAGTTGCCTCTATCAATAAGAGCACCAAGTCGGGATTTGTTATTTGCAGATGTTTTGGCTTCATTTACAGTGTAGTTCTGACCTTCTATCTCAGAAGATTTTGGACCAGAAGCACCTTTCTTTGACCAAAGTGACTCCCCTGCTTCTGCAATCCTAACAAAAAAGTGAGAGTTCCGAAATTTTTGCAACAATGTTTCAGTTTGTCTTTTCTGATCTTCCATTCTGAGAAACGATTCACTGGCAGAAATGTACTTTTGTGGATCAATGTCTTGTTTTGATGGTTCCTTCCCATTTTGGTCTACAGCTTGGCCATCAGAACTGACTTCCCCTTCTCCAGGACTCACTCTTGTTCCTTCTTTCACACTCCCATTTTGTTTTTCAGGGCTTTGTCCAATACCATTCTTGGACATCACTGCAGCTACTTTAAATGGAGTAATAATTTCTGTATCCTGCTTATATGCTGACAAGCATGCCAGGACATGAACTTGCTCACCTGGAATAAAATAGAGTCCAGGTATCATATAATGAACACAATGTCTCTGGCACATATAATAACTGAGACATGTCAAAACTGGAAGAACCAAGAGACAATGAAAGATAGGCACCAGGAAAAACAAATGACCGATCCAGGGAGCGCAATGAATGTATATCTGTTGCATTATTCCAATCATCAGGAAGTTCCCCTACAAAAACGTAGGAATCATGAAACACCCATCAATCCCATGGAAACCACATAAACAGGGAAAAACTTGGGGAAACTAATTTCGGAAAGTACATAGCAAAATTTCAAAATAGAAATAAATAAAATGAACAGTAATATCACACTTTATGAAGAAGTTTAAGAACACAACTTTCATGAATGAGTCAGGAGAGTAAACGGAGGCACATTGTACAATATATTTGACAGGTAACTGTTGACAATAAATAAAACCCTTAAAATAACTATGAACAACCAAAACAGCAGGCCACCAGATACCAGCCAAGCCCAAAAAATTTTCACATGCCTTCCCTATATGATTAAAAATCACATGTGATCAGGAAGGAACCTTCACAATTTTGTTGGCTTGATTATTTGAATATATGGAAGAGTCCATTATGAAGCAAAGAAAGATTTCAATTGTGAATTCATAGGGAAAATGCATACAGTGTAAACAAAAATTTAGCATGGGAGCCAATAATTGAGAAAACGCCTTAACCTATAGAGCACTCTTTTAAGGTCACATAAAAACAGAATTGCGGCTAAACACATCATTTGTTTCAAGAGTAATAACCTAGAAGCAAGCAAAACAACCAAGCATCTAGGTCTCCAATAAGATGTGAAAAGGATATCCATAATTCATATTTCTAATGTACTAAGATTTCAATAATCACAGAAATTGGAGGAACCATGTACCAAGAAAATAGAAAATGTTAGCAAATGATGTTATTTGCTTAAGGAATATGTGCATCTGATTCATTTTCATGCACTTCTATTCTTGAATTATTTATTAAACCTTCCTGTAGCTCTGACAATCACTTCCAATAAGGGAAAATTTGGCAAGATTGCATTGTCTAATCCAAATAACACACCAATCATCCTCAGTGTTTCCAGTGAGAAAATCAATCCAATCCATTCCCCTCTGACCTACCTCCTACAAAACTAAATACGATAAGAAAGCAGAAGCCGAGGCAAAAGGAAATCACAGAATTTCTGGTATTCCATCCTTCAGCAGCATTCTCAAAGAAATTATTTTAAAGGAAAGGAATCAAGGATGCTTGATAAATATACTAAGACCGAAGTTAAACAAAACAAAAATCTGTACTCATCAAGTATGTAGTTGAATTTAGATAATCAGAACCCCAATCAAAGGTCAGTGAGTTAAGGCCTAGTAGAAGTAAAGCTGCTAATAAGACGCCGTTCATGACCTACTTTGAGCTCAACTTGACAGAAACTCATTCAAGCTCACTTTTTGAAGCTTTTTTAATACATGAGCTAAACCTCAGTTTAACAAAGCTCAAAATATTTAAACTCATGAGATACTTGTTTGTAGGCTCATGAGCTCACTCGTATATAATTTAATTTTATATATACATGTACATTTTTATTTATAATTTTATGAAAAGATATACTTATTTAAAATTATGCATTGAGCAATAATAAAAAAAAAAATTAAATTCTATAGTGCATACTTAGAATAGTTAAAGTTCACACCTTTAAAAGAAATGATGATCCAGTTCACAGTGATGTACATAACCTCCCCCATGCTTTTTGTAAAAAGATTGTTTCCACGACTCAAATTCATGACCTTTAGGTCACAAGTGGAGTACCAAATATACTAAAACCAGCCTCTTAAAGTTCATGCCTTTATCATAAAAATTATTAAAAGTAAAAATATCATGGAACTATAGTTAAATTTTGTGGATAAACATAAAAATTATTTTTTATAACTCAAATTTATTAAGAAAACTTAAGCTCAGTTTGGCTTGTTTAGACTCGCAAGCTCTATAAGTTGCGTGATACTTAGCTTACTTATAAATGAGCCAGGCTTGATTGTTTAGCCAAATATCGGTTCGACTTGGCTCAGTTATGGCCAAATGTAGAAGATTTACACCAACTAAATCCACATCATACACAGACACTGATGCTTACCGTTCACATACATCTTCTAAAGAAAATTTTTCATATTGATATTAGAGCAGGAATCATTTTGAAGTTCCTAAGAAAAACAAATTCCTTTATTGCTCAAAGGAGAGAGATAAAGAGAGAGAACTTATACTAAATTTAAGCAAAATAACATTTTTCAAGATAAACAACCATAAAATAACAACAAAAATAAGGTTTCAGTTTGGAACAATATTATCAAATATGTACCTCAACAATGATAACCAAGGAGAATAGAGAAAAGGCTTCACAACCTAACTCATTTCAGATCAGCATCCCCATTTAACGATAACAGTGGGGATCACCAAGGACATGTGTAAGCATCAAATCCAGCTCGGAGAACATTCAAAATTTAAGCATCCTAGCAGTACCAAATTACTATACTCCATTTTTGAAGTAACAGTGGAGAAATCTGCCATCAATATCACATCTCTATCCACAATAGCCGCAAGGTGCGAGCTTTTTATTTTATTTTTTTTTCTTGAGGAAAAACAAGATGCATACTTAGCATCAGCCTCACTGACCTCTTATTGAGTTATCCATGCTTGATGATGCACACTCAATTAGGAAATTACCACAGGTTTTTACCTAATACAGACACTTGGATTTAGAACAATAACTATGCTCCAACTAAAGACATCTTCCTAGTATAAAGAAGTGTAGATGCTCAACAGTATGGTCAAATTATGTATAATATAAACACCAAAAGAAGTTCAAATTATGATAGTTCTACCTTAACCAGAGTATAAAAGTGGGTTAGCAATCTTCCAATGCTCAAAACACTTATAGATCAAAGCAAAGGAAGGTGACCAAAGTGTGCATATCGCTGTACTAATTATTCAATGAATCAATACAGCTAAGCTAACTAAAACGGTCAAACAATACCTTGAGGAATAGTAATCCATCCTTCTTCCTCAGAAACATCTTGGTGGTTTGCCACCACATGAGAGTCATTCTTAGCACTCGCACCACCAACAGTGCCATTTTCATCTCCACTTCCCTGAGCCTCTCCATCACGAGCCTGTGCTGTAGGAGATTGGGGAAATGGGTCTTCAGCTATAAGACCCTCCAAAGTTCCTGATGGTTTTGATGTCTGACGTGTGTCTGCTGGAGGTTCTTGTACAGGAACCTGTTCTGTCACTACATTCTGGGTAGTATACCGCTGCAGGAAATTCATTGTCCCCAGGAAAATTTATCTGCGTATTAGAAGTATGCCATTGTAAGTGTAATTGAACTATCACGTCACTGAATAAAGTTGATGCGTATGCCGTGTTGGATGAAAGGGAAGGGGAGGAAAAATCAATGCCCACAACTCGCTTGTTACTAAACAACTATGCAAAATCAATATAGTAAAAAGTGATAAAAAAAACCATCTAAATCACAATTTAAAACAGGATCCTTAACTTCCTCCTCCTCATGCAACTCCAAACCAAAACAAGATATAACTGGCACCCTGCTCCTGATGGGAAAACAAAAAATAGTAGGAAATTTTACTTTAACGAGTTCAAAAAACAAGAATCAAAAAGCACAAAACCATTGAACTACAATTTGAGAGCCCAGAATCCTTTTAACTTCCAAAACAATATGGAATTGAATTGAAAAGAGGACAGACGCACAAGCAAACCAAAAGCACAGATAAAAGTATAATGTGGCAAAATCGGTTAACTCGTGAACTATCAAACCGCTCATTGAAGCCAATTTAGCAAGTCCAAGGAAAATAAGAAAGCAAATCAGTATCAGGCACACTTGGAGATCCATGATTAGTGATTAGACATGTTTTGGTTCCGATAGGAGGTGATGATTGTAGATTTTAGCTGAAATGGTAGTGTTAGCGTTACCTGATCGGAGATCAAACCGGAAAGTGGCCTTGGAAATGAGATAGATCCCCTTCCCAGGGCAGAGAGAGGCGAGTTGGTGCAGAGACGCCTTTCGGGCTTATAAATTAAAACTCTCACTAATAAAAATTTCCAATTCCAAGCCCAATAGAGAGAGGTTACATGATTATATGTATAAAAACTTTTTATTTTCTTTTAATTTAAAATATTATTATACATAAAATTGATATCATTAATAATATGTTAAGTGCCAAATACTAATTCATTAAATATTTTTAAAAATTGAGGCTGAAATAATTAATATTTAAATTCTTTTTCTTTTACTACCTCCATCCAGTTAAAATTCCTACAATCCATAGGACGGAGGAAGTAATTGTGATTATTAAGTTATTTTTTTATCAATTCTTTAAATAATTAATGCTTGCTTATTGAATTTAATATTTTTAATATAATGGAGATAATGGCCATCAATGAAATTAGTAATATCAAAGTAATCAAAATATCAAATTCTTGAATATATAAGATCCATCCCGATTTTCCTATGCATCTACATAGTGGAAAATTGAATTCCTATAAAAAAATATAAAATTTTAGAAAGAAAACAAAATTGATATCCTTAATTATATAATACTCAATTCATATTAAATTAAGTCATGAGATTGTATATAGGATTTCATAGTAAGTAATCTTTAAGCAGTGTTTATATCTCTTTTTTTTTTTTTTTTAAGGATATATCTCATTTTAATGAGTCATAACATATATTATGTGTGTTTTTAAAATAAAGTTATATAGAGAAACACATGGCGTGTGTTATTTTCATGTAGTTGAATGAAATCCTGTTATTTTACTTCTCTGGTATTTTTCTTTTTTTTGAGTTCTTTTTGTATAGTTACTGAAAAATGACAAGGATGAGAGTTGTTCGAACCCAGTTCAACCATTATGCTCAAAATAAGTGATATATTAATAATATGAAAAATACAAAAATATATATACCGAAGATAATCATCGAATGCAATCGAAAGTAAATAATTGACTTTACATTAAAAATAGAGAAATATTATAATTATGTTCAATAAATTTAGACATTTTAATAACAAGCTTATAACTTTAATCCCATGCCATTAATTGTTTAATACTACACATTGTTGGGAAAAAATTACGCAAAATCCCCAATAAGTCAGATTTATGAGGGAGCAAAATAATAATACACACAATTTGATAACGGGGTTCGGCTAATATTGCCTACGTCTCCGGACCGCCACAAATCTTTTATAGAAAAATAAATAAATTGTTTACATACACTCACAGCTTTCTATTCAAGAATACCCGAAAAATTAAGTTTAATTTTTCTTCTTAAATAATCTCTCTACTTTTCTCTCTCACAATTGCTCTCACTCACTCTATTCTTCTTGTTGGTGTGTAACTTGAGGTTTTGCTGCCTCTATTTATAGAAGAGGTGAATGCATAGGAATGCCGTGTACAACTTCATTGCCTTCCATTTTTGACTACGCATAGAAATACCGTGTACAACTCCATTTGCATAAATTTCATATGTTTATTTATTTTTCTTCCTTCATTTGTTGACTTACTTTCTTTATTTCATTTATTTTCAAGAATGTGTAGGTCTCATGGCCAACATACTTTGACACACATCATTAAATAAATAATGATAAATATACATACAATCTAATAATAGATTAAGTTCAAATCCTCTTTCAAATACTAAAAAATTTGTTTAATGGTATAGATTAGAGACCCAAATCATAGGAGATTTTTATTGTGACTCGATAAGAATAATTCATAATTTTCAAAAGAAAAAAAGGAAAGAACAGTTCATTATTTTAGTCAGTTATATTTTGTCCCACCTGTGTAAAGTTCCGAACTTACCCCTTTATAGTGCAAAAATAGAAATTAAAAAAAAAAAAAAGAAATAACGGCAACGTTTCTCTACCAAACCGCAGCGCGAACAACATCTGGCCTCGGGGAAAAAAAAAAAAAAGATAAACAAAAGTACAATACAATCTTCGCGGCACACAAAAGGAAAGTAATTAAAATGTCGAATTCAAATGTACAAACCCTAGCTGAAAACCCCAGACCTAGCGATCAGAACCCTAACCAATCGCAAGAATGGGAAACAATGGCTCGAGCTTGGCTCAGCGCATTCCCCGAAGCTAAAGCCGTTACCATCACCGAGGTCGAGGCTTGGATAGACTCCAATCGCGGCTCCTTACCGGCTGACCTCCAGTCCATGCCTCGAACCGATCTCATTGATCGCCTCCTAGCAATTCAAAATTACATGAGGTTGCCCAATCAGGTACTTTACTGCTATTTGTAACTATGGTTTCATCAGTTTTTTTTTTGAGGTATTAAAAAAATTGATCCATTGGAGATATTACTTGTTTTGGGAGCTCAAGTCACTGTAATTGTCGCCTTTTATGTGCAAGTATTTTGGAAAACGATCAAAAGCTGTATTTCTGTTGAGTGTTGGCATACAATTGAGGAACGACTTAGATTGTTTGTGTAGGTGTAGTTTTAGAATAAATAAACAATTTTGACTTTGATACGTTGCTTTTAATAGCACAATAAGAGTGCTTTTAATTTTACATATTAGAGACAATTCACTGCAAAAATTTGTTTGGAGCAAGTAAATCACTTTGCAGTGATATTACCTGCACTTGTCGCGTATGCAGCTACCCTTATTTAGAAGCATTGAATTCTTTAAGAACTTACTTTGATGATGGGCAATTGGCATTGATTTTGGTCGCACCTATGGGATAAATGTTATGCGGTATAGATAATTTGCTATAACAATTGAATTAGGACGAGCTTCTCTAGTGCTAGAGAATGGGAATGATGAGGGCTAGGGTTTGTTACATGCCAAATGATGACTTTATGCTGTAAAGTATTAAGTTATCAAAGTAAAACATTGTCTCAGCAAAGTTACTGCTAGAGATATGCGAGGAGAATATTATGATGCTGCAGTCGGGGTTTTAGGCAATTGTTCTGGTTCAAAGCTGGAAGTGCTGTGTGTGAAAATGAGAAGGGTAGGAAAGTATAAAGATCAAGGTGGAAAACATTGCCTTTGCTCAGTACTTCTGGGTTTAGAAAGTTATTGAATTTGAACATATGGTATTCTGAGGTCAACATTGATCTTCATTATGTATTTGCTGTAGATAGTTGCATTATATTGTTAACACTTGTTCTATATGCTTAAGCTTAGAGCATACTATTTTTTGTTTATCTGCAATTTTCCCATGTCAATGAAGCTAGATTTCCTTCTTTTGGATGCTAGAGGACCATAACAGTAGCCTTGCATTGTGTTTTACATGTTTTTACAACATTCTCTTGAATGGCATCTTTATTCCGTATGAAATTGAAAATTTTAGATATCCTAAGCGTGTCATATGAAATATCAGTCAAATTATTTAACAACCTCTTGTCTTCATTTCTTCTTCTATTTCCACCTCTCCTCCTCCTCAAAGCTGTGCTGCCTTTCTTCTCTTTCTGCATATATCCCCTTGCTTCCTGTATTGTATTAAGAACTGAGTAGTTGCCATCTTTCCTTTAGCAGGCAACAGAAATGAATCAGGTTGATCTTCCACAAGCTCGCTTTCAACGAACAGATCAATGGCTACCAGTTTATTCCTGGTTGGAATCTTTAGATAAAGATGAAGTTGTCAAATCTAAAGATATTTCTGATTGGCTAACTGAGAACCCAGAGGTCAGAGACCAATTATGCTCCAGACATTCTCGATACCATTTGATGCACTACATTAAAAAGTGTCATTTGAAGATTCTAAAGAGGAGGGAAAGGAAGAAGGTACGGATATTTCTCATCTTTGCTTTCTCTGTTTTAAGAACCCATCAGAATCATAGCCATTGCCTGATAGATGGAAACACATATTGTCAGAAACTTGCGGATGCTTCCTCCATCTCAAAGCTATAAGTAAAATGCTTGTATTAATCTGTTTATCATTTTATTAGTTAAATGAGGTCCTGAATTTCTAACTCATCCAATCAAACCCAAGTTTGGTAATGATGGTAAAACTGTCCAAAGCATGATAATTTATTGTTTAAAGTTTAGTAGTTTCACTTGAAGAGGGGAAAAAGGTAGCTCAACAAAAAGCAGTTCACCTTGTGTTGGTTGAGTAGATGCAATTTTGAGGGTTTTTTTTTTTTTTTTTGGAAAAAAAAAGAAAAAAAAGTTAAGGAAGAAAATAAAGAAATGCCTTTATGTATTGTGATTTGTGACTTTGTGAGGGGCTCAAGTTATTTAGTTTGTATCATCAAATATTGTTTTCAATTATTTAAAGTAAGGGAGTCTAAGATGTTTTTTTTTTATTTTTTATTTTTCTTAATCTCTTATCTCTATGCTAAATTACTCGCATCAAATTGTCGCTCGATTATGTTACTTCTGTTCACGTCGACCATATGAGGTAAACAGAGATTACATCAGACTAACCATATGAGGTTTATGTCTTGAACAGGGATTACATCAGACTAACAAACCAACTTCTCCAAAAGTTCACAAGATTGTGGAAACCAAAGAAGTAGTACCACTTCCAAGTATGATCCTTAATATTTCTGCAGATTGTCTTTATATTTATGAAATGGAAGATCTTGCATTTTCCTCTCTTTCTCTGAGGGCACAATTCCATCTCATGAAAAGGGCGCTTACAGAAAATTGGCCCATCTTATAATAGCAGCTGAAAACCATTTAAGCGAAGTTCTTTGAAGTCGTCATAAACTCTTGATATTGACAAGGAGGATGACTCGTGTTTGTCATTGTTAGCTTTGGGGTTGAGCTGACTCGAGTAGAGCACAAAGACATGAACACTTGAATTGCAAAGATGATGTATCTTACAATTAGATACAGCATAATGATGATTTTTTTTTTTTTTTTTTTTTTTTTTTTTTTTTTTTTTTTTTTTTAACCATTTAAGCGAAGTTCTCTTGCAAGTCCGTCATAAACTCTTGATAATTGACAAGGAGGATGACTCGTGGGGTTTGTCATTGTTAGCTTTGGGGTTGACGGCTGACTCGAGTAGAGCACAAAGACAGAACACTTGAATTGCAAAAGATGATGTAATCTTAAACAATTAGATACAGCATAATGGATGAATTTTTTTTTTTTTTTTTTTTTTTTTTTTTTTTTTTTTTTTTTTTTTTTTTTTTTTTTAAATTTGCGTCGCAAGCGTTAATCCTTTGGATTTTTTTTTTTTTTTTTTTTTTTTTTTTTTTTTTTTTTTTTTAAATTTGCGTCGCAGGTAATCCTTTGAACAATATACCCAAGGATAGCGACTTGTACTTGGTCAAACGAAACGAGGCTCTTCGTAGATATCAGATGTAAGTCAACAAGTATTTTTTCTTTGTTATTAATTTCGTCTCTCATATTTAGATTTTTTTTCACTAGCTATTTATATGAATTTCAGCTTACTGGAGTTAGAGAAGAAGCTTTTCCCTCACTTTTCAAAGCGTCAGGCTGTGCAAAAATGAAGCAATGATGAATGACAATTTTGAATTTTCTATCTAGATAAATGCGAATCAGCTAAAATTGTGCAAATCCTTCCTCTCAAGGCGGATGATGAATGGTTTTTGTAAATGGAAAATGACTATTTTATCCTCATCGCCATTGAAATACATGCTTTGGCTTTTATTTGAAAAATACATTATTTTGTCATTTTTTAAAATTCATTCATATCTCATATTTCACATGACACTCACAGGTCACAAGCCACGTAGCATTAAAGATGCTCTAAGCACAAAATAGTTGAAATAGCTATGAGCAAGGAAATATTGCCGCGTGGCGTTGATTATAAAACTGGACAACACACAACATGCTGACGCGGATGGATAAGAAGCAGCGTCGATTTTTCTGTTTGTTTCCCGCTGGTTGCTTTCAGATGATTCTGATTTCTGCCTCCTAAGTTTACTGCTAAAGAAAATTAATTTATGTTTCAGTATATTTTATCAATTTTAAAATTGAGGCGTTTTATCCAATTTTACTTAGAAATTATAATTTTACCGTCAAAATTTATCTTATTGTACCACCATGTATATGTTTACTTTCTCTGTAGAAAAAATAGCTATAAAATTTATTTATTTAAATAATTTTTTTCTGCAATTAAAATTTTATTTAAATTTCGCAATAAACAAATTTCTAAATTCGCTATAAAATTATTTTAAAATTTCTTTTTTAGTATTCATAGCCAATCTTTATTTTGCTATTTAAATGACAACTTTTGATATTTTAAACTAATTTTTAATACTTGAATCAAATAATAAAAAATAAATTGTGAAAAATATTTATTAAAAATAAATTAGATTTACTATTATTTTACAATTTGTAATGTAATGTCACTACTTGATAGATAACTTGGTATATAAATATATAACATATTTTAATTCGTAAATTTACAAAATAATTAACTAATAAAAGAATTAACATATTGAAAATTTCAAATGGCTATTATTAAAAGAATTTTATTTAAAATTCACTTCTAATCTTACCTGGATATGGTAGTGTAAACCGAAAAAATAAAAAAGGCCCAATCAACATTCTGAGTTTAGTCCATCTTGACTTAAATAGAATAGGACCAAATTTAAATTAGTTAACCCTAATTCACCCATTACCCATGGTACTTTGCGATTTTCCATATCTTGATTTCCTAATTAGCTATTATGCAGCTGCATTGTACGTAATAATGTACCTCCTCCACCAGATCTCATATAACAGGTGAAGGGTTACGATGACCACTTTTGTTACAACTCGTACTAGACATTAAAAAAAAAAAAGGAAAATTATAATTAAAAAAATAAAAAAACAACCCTGACCATACAACTGTGTGCAGTATAATTGGATTCTACTATTTGTTTGGATTTGCATAATTGCGTTAGGACCCACACTTCAAAGCCCAAAATAGGAAAGGACGTTGTCATTGTTAAAATTCATCTTTTTTTTTTTTTTTTTTTAATTTTTTTATTGCCGCTCGCCTCATGAGACGGAGTAAGATAGTTTTCATTAAAATTATAGAAAGCTAAAACCAAAAACCAGAAAAATTGTTTCCCCTAAAAAAGAAAAAAGCAGAAAAATTACAACTCTTGCCTGAAAAAAAGAAGCAAGGTAGTAGTTCTTTTTTCTTTTATTTAAATTAAGAGATGAATGTAGGAGTTTTTCTCACATGTTTTTCCATGTTCTTATAAAATTTAGATAACTTATTATCCTAATAACAGCAAGACATCGCATTTAATAAAATATGCTTATCCATTTATTTTTACACAAAGCATGTATAGTCCAAGTGGATGTCATCATACATTGTGAGTTTTTAAAATAATGTTATTCCCTCTCTTCCACTTTAATAATTATAAATTTAAATGCTCAAAAAGACATATACGAGAGGAATGAAATGTATCTAAAATATTTATCCTCGTTTGAAAAAAAGTGAGTTAAGGAAGGACGATGGTAAATAAGGGTAAGACTTAACCTCCTTTACCTCTCAAATCTTAAATTTAACTACACTCTAATTTAGGGTGTAAGCAAGAATAGGGGGAGGTTATTAAGGTTTTTTTTTTTGTACTATTTTAATTATTTATCCCTCTCTTTTCTTCTTTCTAAATACAAAGAACATGCATTATCCCCTTTATTTTTTCACTAATTCATCCATTTTCAAACATCACATTATTTTATTATAACTCTCCCTACCCTCTCCCCTCCTTACCTCCCTTAACCTTCCATTAATTACCCTTCTCTCACCCCATCAATACAGATAGTTAGGATTTTGAGAGCACATTAATTATTTTTTTTCAAATTTATCCATATTTATTATGTGCTTTATAGCAAATTGAGGAGCTTTTTTTGACATGAAAAGAGGAAATATTATTGAAGAGGAGCTTTTAATTTTAAGAAAGACAATTTAGACTTTTTACTACTACCTCTGTTCTATAATACTTATTACATTTCAAAAAATAGTTTGTTTCAATAGGCAATTTTTTTTTTCATGTTTACCATTTATATTTGACCAATAATTATTATTTTAATTTAATAATTTTTTAGATAATTAGTATTAAATTAAGGTAATACAGTCAATTTACTTAATAATTTATAATTACTTAAACTAATTTAATAATTTTTTTAAGGACGTAGAATTTTAAACGTGACAAGTATTATGAAACAGACGTAATATTATACTTTCATAGAAAATTAATGTATTCCAATTATTTTTTTAATCTCTAAGAAAACATCAAATGTTGCCATTAAAGTGAAACGAGAAGAATACTATTTTTATTTTTTTTACTTTTCTTCTCAATATATGTTAAAAATATTTAAATTAAAATACTATTTATAATTGATACGAGGGTACTGTAATGTTATTACAGCATTAAATAACAATTTTAAAATTTTAATTAATATACTATTTATAATTGATAAGAGGGTACTGAATGTTTATTACAGCATTAAATAACATTTTAAAATTTTAATTAATTTATAATATATAATAATATATATTATTTTTTTTTTTAAAAATTTTTTTTTTTTTTTTTAAAAATTTTTTTTTTCGTGCACAACACAGGTTGTAGATTACGTGTCATATATAAAAACAAGGGATAAATGCATAAAAATCAGGATTTATTTAATCTTAAAATTGTGTTCTCAACGTGTGACTCTGCATAATTGTGTACTTGCTTCTTGCTCCTCCTCAGCTTCTCTTAATTGTCATCTACTGAAAAGAAAGAGAGAGATTTCTTTTCTACAATTTGCATGCACAAATAACAACAACAACGAGTGATGTGTATCTCCCACTCATCTATGTTCATTCAATTCTGTATTGCTTTACAAAGATATTTTCTTCATTTCTTTTTCTCTATGCCTCACTCTCTTTCTCTCTCCCATTTATGTAGCTTGAAAACGATTCTTTGAAGAATTTCCATGGGCAAAAACTCTCTAATTCTTTGATTGGCTTCCTTGTTCACTTCAATTTCTACTCTTTTCAAGCTTCGCATATTAATTTGGCTTAGCTGTGACACATGGGATTGGGTCTGATTTGCAAAGCGAGGATACAAAATTTCAAAGGGGACCAATCTAAATGGAATCACACTTGGCTCTAATTGAACAATCCTTCAATACCCGTTATTCTCTTTGGGCCGGAGAAGCTCTGAATGGATTGCCGGACTGTTTTACTATCACTGATCCTTGTATCTCCGGCCACCCGATTGTGTTTGCCAGCAGTGGGTTTTTGAAGATGACGGGTTATTCAAAAGACGAAGTTATTGGCCGAAATGGAAGGATATTTCAAGGGCCTAAGACGAACCGGAGATCCGTGATGGAAATTCGCGAGGCGATTAGGGAGGAAAGGGCTTTGCAAATCATTTTGTTGAATTATCGGAAAGATGGCACTCCGTTTTGGATGCTGTTTCACATGAGTCCTGTTTTTGGTAAGGACGATGGGAGAGTGATCCACTTCGTAGCGGTTCAAGTGCCGATTATGCGGAGACAGGGGTTGAACGGAACGACTTTGGGCGAGGAGATTCTGTTTGGCTCGTGTAGAAGAGAGGTCTGTTCGGATTCTTTGGTGGATTTGGGTCCGGTTTTGGCATTGGATTCGGATATTAGAGGTATGATTATTGGCCTTCATTGAACCGGAAGTTGGAATTGGTGCATTTCATTTATTAATGGGTTTGTTTCTTATTACAGCATTAAATATTGATGAGCCATGTGAGGCGAGTGAGGTAGAGAAGCTCAAAGCAGCGAGTGCCATTGACAGTATATTGTCTGTGCTAACTCACTATAGCGAGTCAACTGGCAAATTGGTGTGTGGAAAAAGATGCAGCATACCTGGAGCGGACCTTATCAGCTCATCTTTATGTATATCTCTTGGTAGAATCAAACAAAGCTTTGTATTGTGAGTTGTTTCAGATTCCAATAATTGTTTCTTTTCAGCATAAAAGATTTTCTCTTTATAAGATTGCTAATGCCTCTGCTTTGTGTTTTTGGCACAAATTCGTTTTGTTTATTTATTTATTTATTTTTTTTTTATGCATTTGCAGGACGGATCCACACTTGCCAGATATGCCTATAGTTTATGCCAGTGATGCCTTCTTGAAATTAACAGGTGCTCATAGCTTTTTATGCTATGCAATTGTGCATATTTATCTAACTTTTATGGGTTGCTGAATTGCCATAGATTGATCCATGGCATATGGTGTATGAATATCTGAACAATGTGAAAATTGCTTAGCTACTTGTGTCATTTTGTCATTTACCTAGGTTATGCTAGGCATGAAGTTTTGGGGCACAATTGTAGATTTTTAAATGGAGTTGAAACAGATTGCTTAACTCTCAAGCAGGTACTTATTTCCTATTTTTCCTTTTGTTTATTTACTTTGACATTTGTTGTAACTCGAATGGAGGTTCGGCTGACTGGAAATTCATGTTGCTGCTGTATATTTTTCAGATAAAAGAAAGCATTCAAGCTGAAAAAGCATGCACAGTACGTATCTTAAATTACAGGTTGATACTTTCACTGTTCTTCCAATGTTTTTGAGAGAAATATTCTGTTTTTTTGTTCTAAATAATGGCTTTTACACTTGTATTAGGAAGAACAAGAGTACATTTTGGAATCTTCTTCACATATCACCTGTTCGTAATGCTACTGGCAAGGTGCTTTGCATGCTTAAACTTCTCTTACTATCTATCTTTCATATGTTCCATTGTTGACATTAGCATAGATTTAAAACCTTTTTGCAGTTAAACAAGTATTTAGCTTGATCAGAGCAATTAAAAATAGTTGTTCTACTCATATATTTTACTCAAATAAACTTTCTTGTGCATCTTATTTTGACTTTGATATGATTTTCGACTAGAAGTAAATCTCTTCTGCTGTAGCCCTTCATATTCAGAGAGAACTGCTTACATATTGCCAGGTTTTCAGGCAGTGCAAATACCATTAAACCAAATGAATTCTTAAGGAACCTAAAAAGATTTGTTTAATCAAATAGTTTGAGTAGAGGATTGGCAATGCCATACATGATTAATCTGCGTTTCATGCTTGACGTTTCTTTCCACCTACTTGTTACTGGAATTTAATTATGATCCTTTTTCTTTGTTCTCCATGCACAATCTATTCCTATTGTTGGTTGTATGCAATGAATAGAAGATCAATTTGCACTAAGGCTTCTTTTTAACAGGCAGAAATGGTAATTGGGTGATACCAGTGTTCATTTTCTATGCAGTTGGGGCTCTTTCCACAACCTCATTATTGAATTGAACCAAAGTGCTTTTTTTTTTTTTGTGGGGGTCTCCCTCCTCTCTAAATTCTGTTGCTCCTCCTCATTCTCTTCTCTCTCTCTCTCTCTCTCTCTCTCTCTCTCTCTCTCTCTTATATGGCACTTAAAAATCACCATCTCAATCAAATATTACTTTTAACGTCTTCCTATCTCTATCTTTCAGTTTCTCTATTGAAGCCAGTTCTTTTTTTTCCCCTGGTACCAACAAAGGTATCCTATCATATTTTCTTTCTTCAATTGGGCAGGCGACTGTGTCAATCGCCTCCCGGTCGCGTGATAAACATGACTTCTCATGATAGTAAATCAGGTTTTATTATAAACCACTCTTTTGACCCTGCATCAACCGATTATTCTTTAACTCTTGATTCACCATCTGATCATCCAATGATTTGCTGTTTAGTCATCATTGAAAGAAAAGCACAAATGTGGCTGATTAGGGTTGGATTCACAGTACTGGAATGACGGAACAGGCTTGAAATTTGTCACGTGTAGTTGTAGTGCCACAATTCTTGAATCTCTTTTTCATTTGATATTCCTGCGGGCTTTTATATTTTCCATTGAAATATAGCTCTGTTAATATGTGCATGGTACTGGCTCTTAATTATCATAGTCTCTATAACTGTTCAACCTAGGACATCAAATGGAGGTTCAGACTCACTTTTTTGCCCTAAAGCTGATCTTCCTTCATGTGATAAATACATTTTGGCCCAATCTTAAACTTTATGAAGAGATGAAAGATGCCTTCAACAATGGTATATGGAAGTAGATAAGACCAGCTTTATCTGTTTCATGGGCTGCAATGAATGGAAAGGCTAATGCTAATGATAATAATGTTTCATCCATCAGTTGTCAGTGTCAGCAATTACAGTATTTCTCAGGCTGGCGAGCAAGTGCGGCAGGTAGCCCATTGTTCATAAACTTATGGATACTCCATCAAAATTTGGCTGTTATATGTAGCAGTGTTCCATGGTCCCCCATTTTTTATGCTTGTTTAAGTAGTATTTAATATTTTATGAGCTGTGTCAGAATCAGCAATGCCATCATGCTGATGTACTATACACTTCATTGAAAAAATTTATCATTTAGGATGGTTGACAGTTCTTGTATTTTGAAGTTTAGAAGAAAAAGAAAAGATAGGATTACCCATCTTCTGAAATCCTTCTTTATTAGCACAGAGTAACAGTTTCACAATTGTGTTCATTTCTGGAATTCCAAGGTGTCAGAAATGACCTCTATATTTGTGGGTGTCACTGTGGTCTTATTGTGATGAGCTATCACTTATGTTTATTGCGTAATTTTCAAGTTTTTATGTGCCCTTTTGTTCTTGTGAGAATTTCTTTTCTTCTGCGTTTTTGTTGAACTTAGATTGTTGTTTACCAATCCAGATGCCTGTGTAATCCTGCAGATGCCAACAGGAGTGGGAATCTTTAGTACTAAGCTTGTTGGTATTCTATTCCAGGCATAATATTAATGTAAGCCTACCTGTTGGAAATTTTAATGCTTGCTTATTTTAGAAGAAAATATAGAATTATTTGGTTAGGTTCCTTTGTTTTTTCACTAGATTTATGGTTTCTTCTTAGCATTTTTATGAACTCACTGACATTGTAGGCATTATTATTGTCTTTTGTTAATGATTATGAACCGGCAATAGTCACTTTGTGTAGGTCAATATTGACTCTTCTTTGCCAAATTATTTATTTTGGTTCAGCATCTTACAGTTATTGGATCCTAAATTTCTAATCTTTGGAAGGCAAACAAAGAACAATCAACGGCTTATGCAATTCTTATTTTTCTTACAAGTGTCTCTGGCTGTTCAGATAGCATACTTTCTGGGTGTTCAGATGGAAGAAGGGTGTAAGAGCCAGGACAGGCATGTATTAAGCCCTGAAATGAGGCAGCTTAGTTGCGTAGGTGCAGTGAGAGTAGCTGTAAGGTGTTCATCAATTGGTGCTGGCTCCTCTAAATCATAGCATACATCGTCGATAATATTCTTTGATGCTGATTACCGGTTTTGCAAATTAATCTGGTCTTGTAAAGGTTGAAATTTGAGAAAATAGTCTGTTCCGGTGATGAATTATTGTGATATTGACATTGTTCATACATAAAAATAGGCTGAAAAATCATTTGTTTTTCAGTTGTTTGTATAGATAGAGTTGTTCAATATGCCAATTGGGACTTTGGGTATTCTGTTTGATTTTTGCTCATACAAATTCAGGTAAATTAATATGCTATCAGGTGAAAACTTAAAAGTCCAAGGCAACCCAACTCCGGCTAATGAACACTAATTTTATAAGTAGGCAATTTATTTAGACTTAACAACTTGCTTAAACAAATTTCTACTCTGAATGTGAGGCGATAGATGGTTTAACATTTTTTGTTTCGGAACTGAACGTTTGAGTTTCAATGTGGTTAAAAAAAAACCTAAAACAGAAATCTAAACCCTTTGATCAATTGATGGCAATTGATACGTACTTAGTAGAATTAATTTAGTTTTTAAATTCATTATATATTATAATTTATTCATGCGGTTTCTGGAAATGAAATGCAATCTACCCAACAACCTTACGTATATGATATTGACTTATTTTCTGCTTACATGCCCTCAGAATGACTTTCTAGCTTCTAAGGATACGTAAATTCGTTGCTAATACTGCGAGGAAATAATCCCATGTAAAACTTGCTGTTTTTTCGAACACCAGTTATCTTCTCCAATAAATAAACCCTAAATCTTGTTTCTCCATTAACAACTATCAAGAAACCATCAATGGGGATCAAGAACCAAACTTTTCTTATCTTTCTTCTTTTCACTTTCTTTACACTATGCTCGCAAAATCTTGCCCACCAAGCACAGTACTTTTCCACCATAACCGGCGGTTCTTGGGTTCTTCTTCAAGAAAGCATAGGCGTCTCGGCCATGCACATTCAAGTCCTCAAAAACAACAAGATAATCATATTCGACAGAACCGATTTTGGCATCTCTAACATCTCTCTACCAAATGGCAAGTGCCGTTACAACGACAAATACGTAAAACCTAAAGATTGCAGTGCACATTCTGTCTTATACGACATTGCTACAAACAGTGTTCGTCCTTTAATGATTTTAACAAATACCTGGTGCTCTTCTGGCTCCGTCGACGCACAAGGCACTCTTATCCAAACCGGCGGCAGCAGTGGCGGTGAGAAAGTGATTCGTTCATTTACTCCTTGTGATGATGATTCTTGCGACTGGGTCGAGCTTTCTATTCCTCTTTTAAGCCGAAGATGGTATGCGAGTAATCAGATACTTCCTGATGGAAGAATTATCATTGTTGGAGGTAGAAGGGTTTTTACGTACGAGTTTTATCCAAAGGAGTCTGAAATAAGTGACAATGTACTTTTCCCTTTCTTGGTCCAAACCAGAGACCCAAAAGAAGAAAACAATCTTTATCCCTTCTTGCATCTTTTACCAGACGGGAATCTTTTCATCTTTGCTAATAATCGATCCATTTTGTTTGATTATACAAGAAACGAGGTTCTTAAAGAATATCCAGTTTTGCCTGGTGGTTCTAGAAACTTCCCCTGTACTGGCTCTTCCGTGTTGCTTCCACTCCGGTTAACCGGAGGAATTGATGTTAATAAAATACCGGAAACAGAGATTATGATATGCGGCGGGTCCCGGCCCGGTGCTTACACTAAGGCTTATACGGAGCATGTTTACGTGGAAGCAACGAGGACTTGTGGTAGATTAAAAGTTTCGGATCCGAAACCCGAATGGATCATGGAGCTTATGCCAATGCCTCGGGTCATGAACGATATGTTACTATTACCTACTGGTGATGTTATTATCATCAACGGTGCCGCTAATGGGACCGCAGGTTGGGATGTTGCAGTGAATCCGGTTCTCTTTCCGGTTCTATACCTTCCAAAAGAAGTTCCGACCCGGAGATTCGTGGTGATGAACCCGACAAATATTCCAAGAATGTACCACTCAACAGCAGCGCTTTTGCCAGATGGCAGGATATTAGTGGGTGGAAGCAATCCACACGCAAGGTACAACTTCACAGCATATCCGTACAAGACTGAACTTAGTTTGGAAGCGTTTTACCCGCCTTATCTTGACCCAATGTACACCGTTTTCAGACCTTCGATTTTGACAGTGGAGTCAGTGGAGGGAACGGTGTCGTACAACGAGATGTTCTCGGTAACGTTCGTGTTGAAAGTTTATCGTTCAGATTTGGGGATTTCTGTAGTGCTGATTGCGCCGTCGTTTACTACGCATTCGTTTGCTATGAATCAGAGGATGGTGGTGTTGAAAACGATCAGTGTGGAACAGCTATCAGCATTTGGATATAAGGTCAACGTGATTGGGCCCACAAATGTTAACGTGGTCCCACCTGGGTATTATATGTTGTTCTTGGTCAACGCCGGCGTTCCTAGCCATGCTGTTTGGGCTAAGCTGAAGTGAATAGTGAATTTACTATTTAGTGGAAATTATGATAATTGCTGGTTTTTCCTTTTCCAAGAAAATTGTGAAAATGTAATTTTTGTTTGAGAATAGAAAGAAAGTGTAATATGAATCTCATGTAAACCGTAAGCTATAGCATTAGCCATCAATTTGAATGTCAATTTTAAGGAATGAGATTTAAAATTAAAATTTAAATCGTAAATCTCAAAATTAAAGAGATTAATAATGTCAAAACTTTTGGTTTCACAGTATCATGTGAACTGATTTGGCTTTACCAATTAGCAGTTAGTTTGAAATCCTTATTTGTTTTTTTGTGAATTTAATATTTATTCACTTGAGATTCTTGATCCTAATTCTTCTCCTCATAAACAAAATCAATTTTATTTAAAAAAAACTTTTCCTATTGAAATAGGAAAACCAAAACAGCCTCCAGAGAAGGTTCAGCAACGTACTAATTTCTGTGATTCTTTTCCTTATCAGAAATTGTTTTCCTCTGCCGACCCAATTCGGAGATAAAAGTCAGTCTCTCTATATATATCACAATAACCTCTTCAATGTTTACTTATCAATTGATCATAAGCAATCAACACAAGACGTAGGAAGAAGCAGAGAAGAGTTTGCAGGTCTCTCTTATTTTCAAGAATATAAGAAGATGGATTCTCAAAACAACTCGAGTAGTTCTCCTTGCAAGAGGGGCTGTGGCTTCTTTGGATCACCACAGAATCATGGCCTGTGCTCCAAGTGCTACAAGGATTATTTGAAAGAGAAATTACTTTCTGAAGCTAAATATGGCAAAACGACAGATGGATCGATAGATACGCAGCTACCTTTACCTACCAAGACTAGAGACAATAGCTTCTACTAAAACGACAGCTCTTACGATAGACAAGCAGCTATCTTTACCTACCAATACTGGAGAAACGACATTGACAATTACTTCTGCCGGTTCTACTGTGAAGAATCGATGTGAAAGTTGCAACAAGAAGGTTGGTTTGACAGGATTCGCATGCCGTTGCGGAAAGGTCTTGTGTGGTTCTCACCGGTACCCCAAAGAACATTCGTGCACGTTTGACTTCAAGAAAGCAGATCGAGATTGTTTGATCAAGCAAAATCCACTTATCAAAAGTGATAAACTGTATTTCAGGGTCTGAAGAAATTTTGGTTCTTGATTTGATTAGTAAGTTTAGGTAGCCATGCTGTTCGGGTTAAGCTGAAGTGTATAGTGAATTTATTATTTAGTGGAAATTATGATAATTGCAGTTTTCTACTTTTCCAAGAAAATTGTGAAAATTGTAAATTTTGAAATTAGTTGTTAGTGAAACAAGAATTAGTTAATCAATTTTCCTTGGATAAAATGAACAAACTACTTTCTAGCTATTACAACGTAGAAAATATTGGATTACAAGATGGAAATAACTCTGATCTCCTTGCTCTGCCCCTGGCACTTGATTTTATCTCCTATGTCTAATGGGAAAATTTAAGATCCATCAACTGGACTTATAAACATCACCCAAGGGTTTGCTTTTCAGCTATATCTATACATACAAATTGATAATTTTTGCCTAATTAAGAAACTCTTATTGATCTGTACTTATACCAGTTAGCCCAATAAAGGTAATGCAAGAAATTGACAGCACTAAGCGCACACATGAGCCAGTAGAATCTTTCGAGATGATATTCATTTATGTTGCTGCCTGATAGCCATGGTCTATGCGTGGAGTTACCTGTAATATTGTTTACTACCGATACAATTACTGAGCTGAGGTAATATCCCATGGCCAGTGAAGCCCAAGAAAGCGAAGTAGCTAACGATCTCATGCTTGTAGGTGCTTCTGTGAAGAAAAATTCTAAAAGTCCTGCCAAAGTGAAAAGATCTGCTGATCCCAAGAACAAGTACTGAAATGCTATCCAAAAGAATGTTATTGGCAAAGGAGTTGTTGAGTCATGTGATAGTCCTGAATCTGTAGCAACTCTTTTTCGCTTGATTTCGACTGGAGCTGCTATTGCCATTGCTATTGAAGACAGAACTAAACCTATCCCAATTCTTTGCAAATGGGTAATACCCATTTCAGATTTGGTTATTTTTCTTGCAAATGGAATAATAAAATGGTCGTAAATCGGTGCTAGGATAATGATAAAGATTACAGGGAAGATCGGAAGGGAAGCAGGAGGGACTTTTAATGAACCGAGTTTGGTGTTCATGGTTGCTGCTTGCTGTACAGAAAATGTGGAGAGTTGAGCTAGGCAGCAATTCAGCATTATAGTGCAAGCAAATATTGGGAGGATTTTAATAACAATTTTGACTTCTTCTACTTCTTGTATTGTGCATTCTAGTTTAGAATGGACTGGTCTTTTCATTACTGCTCTGTTAAGACAGCTTAAGCTTTCTGTTGAAGTTTCAATCGGTATTATTTCACTCGAAGTCCCTTTGGATTCCAGGCTTTGAATGTCTGCAGTTTGATTGAAAGGGCTTGTATTCAGGTTAGCTACAACATTGCTTGGACTTCTGCTCTTGCAGGTGTTAATTGAAGCAGCGACCAAAACCTGTTCGTAAAAGGGCAAAAAACCCCATCATTTTGGTATTTAAAAAATTCACCAGTTTCATCAATTTGGAACATTTACTTTTTTTGAACGAGTAATAACGTACCTTGAAAATGGTAGTAAGAGGACTTCCAGAAGGAATCTTGTTTCTGTAAGTGGGTGAGCCAGCAAGGAAGATAGGGATAGACAAAAGTATAGCAATTGTAGAGACTCCAAATCCCCATTCCCAGCCTTTGTTGTCTTCAATCCAAACAACAAATGTGACTGCAATTAAGGCTCCACAAGATAAACAGAAGACGAAGTAATTGAAGAAACTTGATCTCTGCTTTCTTCCCTGTGGTGTGCTCTCATCGAATTGCTCTGCTCCGTGTGCAGGCAATGACCCTTTTATCCCTCCAACACCAAGAGCCACCAGATACAGTCCGATAAACAACATTGCAGCTTTCGCGCCATTTACTTCTTCGCACGGTGCGGTGGCATTTTCTGGGTCACACGCCGACGGCTTCAACGACGATGATCGTGCTTGCACCGTCAGTATCACTAGTCCCTGTTGCAATACAAACAATTTATTCCCACTAAAACTGAAAGCTCGTAACTAATTTTGACAGTTAGCTGAAATAAGTCAATGTGGGTCCCTTCGCCACGTGTTGATCCAAACCTCAGCTATTGGACTTATATAGCAAAAGAAAGTGACGGGAAATGTACACATGACATAGGAAGTCGCCGCCAGAATTTCATGTAATGCACAAAAATTATTTTGGCAGTCCAAAAATTAAGAATCCGGTTACGTGGGATTCTTTAAAACTTGTTACTCTGTACAAGGGGAAGACTTACAATTTTTATGTGGTTTTTAATTGTTAGCTACATTTATATATTCAATTATAAACTAATGTAAATTATTACAAAAATTTTCTTTAATTTAATAACAAATTTTGACTTTTTATGAGAATTTAGTAAATGATTAAAGTTTAATTTGAGTTTTAAATAAATAAAAAAATCAAATTATATTTCTCAAATTTACATTAATTTTCAATCGTGGAATTCACTAATTTGTGAGAGGACATATGAGTGAATGAGGTATCCACGTGACAGCTTTACAAAAGGTTCATTGAACCTGCAAAATGTTTTTTGTTGTTATTTCTTTTACGGTATATGGCTATGAAAATTTGTCAGAAAAAATAAAATAAATTAAAAAAAAATAAAAAAGAAGCTACAAAAGAGGATTGTTTATCCACTAATTGCATACCGAACGGCAGACCATGGTGACCGTATCTAAGACAGAGACCACACTTGGGGCCACTATCAGATGGCGAGGTACACGTGGCAAGCAAAAACTATATGGCACAGGGACAGGTCGTCTGTCACACAGCATTCGGTGACCTTAGAGGTCTCGTCGGGTACTAGAGACAAAATATTGTGAATCAAAAAGGACAAATGCATATAAATATTGATAAAAAATAAAAAAGAGAAGCTTCTATTCGTCCTCAAAGGACTCACTATAATTGGATTCACAGCAATGTATTATGAGTGGGACCTATGCCTATTTTAAGGTAAATAAATGATTAACTGGGTACTTATTAGAAAAGCCAGATTACAAATACTAATCATCATTAACTTTGGTCAAATTTCGTTTGACCAATTGATTAGTTTTTTTTTTTTTTTTTTCTTCTTCTTTTCTTTTTTATCCCTTTGAATATGTATACTACTCCTACTATTTAATTATTAATAATTGAAAATGGAAATTTTTTATTCATGAAGAGCATGTTTAACTTTAGAAAAGGTTCCCCTTGATTGGGGCTCAGATTTGGTAAGAAGCAAGTTGCTATAAAAGGGTAAGCAGATTGCATTATGGGTCACCCAATCACAGCGGTGCCTTGTTAATTGTGCCTTCAAGTGCAAGTTTTAGGATAAGCTTGCTATTTGTTTCCTCTTAAAATATGCAAAATTTAAAATATTTTGCACATAACTAACCAAATGTCACTTTTCTTGGCAATATTATATCATTATAATGGGAAGCAAATTCCAGATTTTCAGACAATCTTAAACTTTATACACTTTGCTCAACTCAAATATGGTCCCTATAGGTGGGTGTACTTCAAATCCCTCATTTTGAGAATCAAAATTTCCATTTTGGGAAAAATATCAAATTCCAAGAATTGAAAAGGTAAAATGTAAATAATTGAGCTGTAAGTTAAAAGAGAGAGGGAAGGTTTAATTACCAGAAATTCAATGGCAGCACTTATCAGGTAGATGCGATAAGTAGTGAAAAGAGCATCAGAAAGAAACCCACCGAGAAGGGCTAAAAGAAAAGCAGTTCCCATGAAATTCGTGACATTATTAGCAGATCTAGAAGGAGATAAGTGCATGTATTCTGATAAATACAAAACCAAGTTGCTTGCATTTGCCAGATATGCCAGGTTCTCTAATACTTCCACCACTGCAATCAAATTTACCATTTCATTTTCATCTTCATCTTCCAAGAAAAAAAAAAAAAGAAAAGAAAAACCCATTTTCATGCACGAACAAAGAAATTATATCTCTGTACTTACCCAATACGAAAGAGGCAGCAAGCATTCCTCCATGGCTGCCTCTCAGTGCTGGCCTGTTTCTCCAGTCTACATACCCTTCCCATCTGACAAGTTCTTGTTCTTGGTCCTAATTGTATAAATTAAAGCCAATAATAATAAGATATAAACAATATTTAATCAAGAATAAGACAGGTTAATGAAGAAAGAAAGAAAGAAACAAAGAAAGAAAGAAATAAAGAAAGAAAGAAAGCAAGAAAGAAGAGGAACCCACCATCTCTCTCTGCTCTCTCTTTCTTGGACTCGTAGAGAGAGTGAAGATTATAAAGAAAGAGTGATGACTGACGGAGGGATTTAAAGGGGAAGGTGCAAACTTAAGACAAAGAATGGTATGGACCCATTAGAAAAATGACTTTTATTATAGGCTTTTAATTTATCACTAGGATTTTATCATTTAATTTCTGATCTCATTGGATTTTATTATATTTATGAAAAATTGTAATTTTCTTGGGCACTCCAATCTCTCAATATGAAAATATTAATGTTATTAGAAGAAAAAAAGAAAGGTTCTTTCAGAGAGGTCTGTTAGTTAAGAAAGATGGGTTTTACCCAAAAGAAGGCAAAAGATGAAGATTGAAGCATCAAAATTCCTGCCAAATTAAAATATATTATAAAGGTAATAAAGCATATAAGCCTTTCTTATTTCCTTGTTTGTGCATAAACTAATAAATCTTAGATACAGTTGTTAATGCCTCAATTTTCTATTTATGGTATGCTACAACTGCTTTCTTTCACATAATAGCAATCTTAAAAAAGGATTACTTTCTTAAAATACTACATTGCACTGGTAGTGAGTGCATACATGACATGATAATGGATTCAGATTCAAATTTCCTCTTCTCGATACTAGAAAAAAAAAACCTTAAGAAAATCATTAAATTTAACTAAATTACAATAAATTATTGAGTAAATCGACTATATTACCCTTATTTTAATACTCCTATATATAAACACTAAATAATTATAGGCCATATATAAGGGTAAACATGAAAAATAGATTTATTACTCATTAAAGCTGCAAATGTAATAAATATTTTGAAACAAACTATTTTTTTAAACAAATATTATGGAATGCAGATACTAGCACTACTTCAACTTCCACACAAATCAAAAATTATATTAATGAATTTGACTTTTCTTAATTTTTTCTTAATATTTTAACATAGGTAACATGATTAAGTTTTAATTTTCATTTAGTTTTATCCTAATATAAACTATACTAATATTAGATAATCCAACTCTTATTAAATTATTTTTAAAGCTAATCGAGATATAAATTTTCTAATGAAAGAATCATAATTATAATCAAAGTTATTGAAATTTACAGGTGACAACTATTTAATTATTTCAATATTTGATTAGTTGTAATAATACACATTAAATAAGTAAAAATAGTAAATTATAAATATTTAAAAATAAAAAATAGCGTTATATTTTGGACAAATATAATAAGAAAATGAATCTATTTTTTATAGGACAAGGGAGGACTATAGTGCTATATGTATTTAGTTGCAACAAATAAAATTTTATTTTATTTAATCCCTTAGCACACGTGTAACGACATAGTTCTTTAAGTGATCTTATTTATCGATTAGGGTATTAATTTAATTAATGCACTATGAGTCTATGGTTATGTAGGGTAACAACTGTTTTTTTGACCTTCCAATTCTGATCTTTTGAACTAAATATTATAATATTGGATCCAACCAAAATATTAATTTAGATTTTTAAGTTGTTTAATTTTTTTAAAGCTATTTCAATATGTGAAAAAACTTCAATCAAATGCAGTTTTGTTGGTTTTATCATTTATATAGAGATTCAAGATATCTCGACTATAAATTTTTATTAGTTTAGTGATTAAAAAGAATAATTACTCTAAAACTCGAATGAAGGTAGCTCAATAATAAAGAGCATTTGTAACTCCTCCTGGCCATTCCCTTTGTCTCTATGGACGAGCAGGGACGGATTTAAACAACTCGTGTAAGTATAAAAAAAAAGAAAAATTACTTTTATTATATAGTTCATAATATTATTTCGGCTCATTTAATTAACCGTTCACTCAATTGAAAAAAAAATATATATATGTGAAGAAGGATCATGAACAAAAATCTAAAAGGAGTCAAACTATAACTTTTTGACACACCCACTAGTAGTTTACCATCACGGTCCATGTTCATGCGAATACCTAATTATGCACATGAAATTCAAAGATGTTTGCACTTCTTAAGTAGATACAACTTATTAATTTGATACTTTGTTATAAAAAATAATATTATACAACGCTTATACAATTTAGAAATTAGGCAAGCAATTGTTCAACCATTGGGGATCTTAATTAATTTTATAATATATAGTACTTTACATGAAAGGGAATACTGAACCTACCAAAAATATCTTGTCATTTATGTTGATAGGAAAAGAATCAACCAATTTACATTTTATACACATTATATTTTAATTAAACACAATCTTCCATTTCTTTTTGTTGTTCGGTGGACAATTTAAGTACTATTTCACATGTGAACTAAACCTTAATTATTTATGTGGACCAATGTGTCTTTATAACATGTTTTATCATATATATATATGTGAAATATGAACCCTACCAAAAAATAATCTTGTCATTTTATGTTGATAGGTAAAAGAATCAAACCAATTTACATTCTTATACACATTATATTTTAATTAAACACAATCCTTTCCATTTCTTTTTGTTGTTTCGGGGACAATTTACAGTACTATTTAACAACATCGTGAACTAAACCTTAATATATTCTATGTGGACCAATTGTGTCTTGGAAATATAACATGTTTTCCATCAATATATATATATTTATACTAGTTATATTATTATATATATATAGGGAAAAATAATGTGCTACTATACTAAAAATATAATCTAGACTGGTAGAAAGGTCGGGTCAAATTTTGTGTCTTCTCTATGTTATATATTAATTTGCTAAACGCGACGTAATTCTGTAGAAAATAAAGTTTTTTAATATTGCATGATTTTAAATTTTAAACTCTTCGAGCTTTTCAGTTAATTGTATATAATTAGTTATGGTTTAATATAGTTTGATATTCCATTAACCATGAAAGAACAAAAGAGCATATTTTAATGTATATTTTAATTTTATTTGCAATTCAATCTAGAATTTGCTGGTATTCTTGTATCGTTATATATGAGGGAAAATAAATTGTACTATTACTAAAATTAATTAGATGGTTAGAAGGTCGGTAAATTTGTGTCTCTCTATGTATATATTAATTTGCAAACGCGACGTAATTCTTAGAATAAAGTTTTTTAATATTGATGATTTTAAATTTTAAACTCTCGACTTTTCAGTTAATGTATATATTAGTATGGTTTAATATAGTTGATTATTTCCATAACCATAAAGAACAGAGAGCATATTATTAATTATATTTTAATTTTAGTTGCAATCAATCTAGATTTGCTGTATTCTTGTATCTTGATCGTAATTTGTGATGTGTAATTTATAAAATGATTGATATAAAAAGAATGTAAGGTTAACATGATATTTTGTGCAAGGAACTAATATTATATATATTAGCAAAGTTTGCTTCTCCTACGTAATTTTTCATACTTATTTTATAATTTAGAGTGAATGAAAGGGAAATAGTCCAATATGTACAATATAAATATATATTTATATTATTTCGATTTAATTGTTATTTTTATTTTGGAAAAAAGGAAGAAAAATATATATATATATATATTAATTTAGACATAGACTGAGATAGGAACCTATAAATATCATGAAAGAAAACTACTTATTCTTTATTAGGGAGAGTCTTCAAATACATGATGATCTAATGATAGAGTTCCATTATGGTGAGCCACTCATGTACCCACAAATGTACGAGTGCAAAGAAAATATTTCCTTGAACACAAATATTAAATATGATAGGAATTGGCATTTCGTGCATGTACACATATAATATGGATGCAAAAGGAAATATTTCCTTAAAAACAAATATTTAATGTCCATATGCATAAATTCGCTTTTGTATTTATCTTAAAAAAATTTATCACACCCTCAACTTGGATTTTGATTTATTGAACATTTCAACCTACAAAATGTTTTGTTGATCAATTAAATATTTATTAGATACTTAAAAATGTAAAATTATTATTTTACAAGTTATTTTAGTAAATTAATTTTTTACACATCAAAGTCAAAACGTTTAAAACTAATTGTTGTTAATATGGAGAGGTGAAAGGTGTGCAATGTTGGGTTTGTTCGCAAAATTAGATATTAAGCGTTTAGCGTTTTAACTGAAAAATACTTAAAAAGCTGTTGCCGAACACAACTGTTATTAAAATTAAAAATTTTAATGTGAAATAAATCTCTCACAAAATTTAAAGTACCACAAAATTTTTAAAGCAATTAAAGACGACTCTATGTATTTCATCGATATTTAATTCAATTAATTAAGTTTGATAATGAACTAGTTAAATATTCAATATTAACAGTTGGCGTTTCGTACATCCATACATAAAATATGGATGGAAAGGCAATGTTTTCCTAATATAAAAATGTTTCATATAACTAAAATATTTTTGTTTACGTAATTCATTAGAAGTTTCATAACTAGATTAACATCGTAGACTATGAGTAATCCGCTTTAAATAACACTCGCAACAATCAATGAACAACCCTTTTTTTTTTTGAGCATTTGCTTCATCAAAAATTAGACTATTCTCAAAAAATTCAAACACAAGTTCATGTTTCAAATAGAGATTATCTCATGTTATTACTAACCTAAAACACAAATTAATTATATATGCATGCATATATAGTTGTTAAAAAAAAAAAATTCTTTGCTTTCTTTTTCACGAGTCAACTTCCTATTGTGAATGCATTAGGGATAAGGGAAGAAAAAATTTCAGAATTCAAGAATGCATTAGGGATAAGGGAAGAAAAATTTTCAGAATTCAAGATGTTTGACTTCAAATTTGGCAGCAGAAAATGCATATCACATGTCTTTATATACATACATATGCTCAGAACTCTTCGAATAAATGTCTTTTCAAATAAAAGCCAAACAAATTAAATTTTACCTGCTAAGATGATAATAACGTTGGAGTAAGGCAAAGAAATTAAAAATTTTGCAGGGAAGTAAGACAATGAGAGGCCATGGCCGGACGAGTTACCAGAAATGCATTCACAAATGTACAAAGTTTGTTAATGGAATTTAAAATTATGAAAATGGACAAAATTTGCGTAATAATATTAATTACCTAATAATTACTAATAAAAAAATGCATAATTATTACGAAAATACAAAAGTTGGTACTATCAAGGAGTTTAGAATACATAATTATATTATTTGGGAATTCTCTTGTACGTGTAATTTGATCTGTATAGACCATATTTGACAAAATTTGTTGTTTAAGTAACTCTATTTAGTAGCGTTTACCTGTTTTAATAGCTTTTATTCACAAAACGCTAAAAACTGAACGTTAAGTTCTAAAAGTTAGTTTAAATGTTGCATTATATCAAACATTATAAAAAATAGAAATTAGCGGTTTAACCAATCAAAACGCTAAAAGCTACTTAAAAGTCAGTTGTCAAACACAACCATATGAATGTATTTAAAAAAAAAAAAAAAAAAAAAAAATATTTTCCTCTAAGACATGTAGTGGAAAAGCTATTAAAATATTGAGTTGAAATACCTATGTTGATCGAAAGAAATTTGCGGAAACGTGAATATATTACCATTTTTAGACCTGGCGCTATTCTATTACTAAATAATTAAACCTGCGGAGGTAATGTCATCTCTAGAAAATACAAAAGTTGGTACCTAATCAAAGTCGAGTTTAATGAAAAGTAATCATAAATATATATTATTTTGGGAATTCTCTTTGTCGTGTAATTTGAATCTTTATAGACAATATTTCGAAAATTTTGGTTGTTTAAGTAATCTATTTAAGTAGTCGTTTACTCTGTTTTAAATAGCCTTTTATATCACAAAACGCTAAAAACTGAACGTTAAGTCTAAAAGTTAGTTTTAAATGTTGGCCATTATATCAAACCATTATAAAAAATAGAAATTAGCCGGTTTAACCATCAAAACGCTAAAAGCCTACTTAACGTCAAAGTTGTCTCTAATATGGCCTTATATTCAACCCGTAATAGAGTGAAGACTGCTGACTTTATTGAAGCCCTGTTCGGATTAACACAAAAGAAATACAAATCAATTAACAATGATAAAAAAAAAGAAAGGCTCTCATCAAGGGCAATGTCACGTCCTATATGTTTTCTAGCTATTTAGCTTATAATTAAGTTGTGTTCACTCGCGTTTTTTGAATTTTATGAAGAGAGAGGACGAAGTCCTTCATTTAGAGAGGTTAAGAATTTTCGTTATTGAATTTGCCCTTAAACATTTGCGGATACTAATCGGTGTGTGGCTGGTGCCAACGTCTGTCCACAATGATCGGAACCCAGGTTCAAGCATCTTTTCGAAACCATGCAAAAGTGAATTAGCAAATTGTCATCATTATGATATCTTCCCACACTGACAACAAGAAAATAGGTCTAATGAAAAACTAAATTGCATGCAACAGCCAAAAAAATTCCGTGCCCTCCGCAAACCAAAGATTCGTAAAAGAGAAAAATTCAAGTATCCTCCGGTATATCCGGTAACATTTATTAGTTAAAGACTCAAGATATTGAGTATCAAGTGCCCCAGCCATAAAAAGTGAGAACTGCCCTTAGCTTAATTGTCGACCGATTCGACTTGTGGTTAATCCATGTACCCAGGATATGTTATATTGAGTCACAGCACGCCCAAATGAAAAGAGTAAAATTTTCCTTGCAGTTAAGACATAAAAGAAAGAGAAAGCTAATTTGTAACCTCTTTGTCTGCTAAAAAGATTAGTTGATAGGAGGTGACTTAATCAATATATTTCCTACTGCTTGGTTCTTTTCAATCGTGTAATGTTTGTGGGTGGGCTCTCTACAAAAATATCAAGTGTATCTCAGTTTGAGCTGGTAACCCGCTTCGAGTTGAAAATACAAACACCTACAGGTATTGCAAAAAGTGCCGTAAAATAAAATGCAGCCCTTTGGTCCGTTGGGGAAAGGACACAATTCTCTTGAATTCTCCTTTGAATGCACACGAAACTGAAGTAAATTTGGCACCCGTATTGTCCCGGTATAATGTCGGATTATTCTTGAAAAGGGATTCGGTCTTCTTTAAACGACGCAAAGGTACCCCCCTATAGGCTCATCTAGGTGATGGTTAGGTCTTCAGGCGTCGAATCCGTATGCCTTCCAGGCTGCTCACGCTTCATTAAGGATTGCAAAACTCATACAATTTAAATGCGCAAACAATCGTTCGCCCTTAGGGTTTTACTATTAAGTTATTACTAGTAGGTCAGTTTTTACTTTTTTTTACACATTATTATCAGTATTTTATTATATTATATACGCGAAGATTCATTCGTTCTAATTTTTTTTTTTACTATCAATAATTTTAAAGAAGTGAAAATCATCAGACAATTAATACTGAGGAATCAAATTATAGAAATTTGAAACGGTGGATAGAGAGCGAACATATTAATAATTTTATGTTTTGTTCTCCGTGGATAGCATATTTTAATTTGCATAGCGATTTGATTTCTTAAGACTTCAGTCCTAACAACTAATTCAATCCTTTCTTGTCGCTTGTAACATTTTAAAGTCCAATGCTGTTTGTAATGAGTATGTTAGCCATATCATAAAAGATTTATCTTCAATCTAGAGGTGGTGGACATGTTATGAATAACAATTAGTACTCATTACTATTTTAAAAGTATGGTTGAAACCCTTGTGTTCTAATTTTTTCCAGAAAAAAAAGCAAACAAACAAGAGAAAGAACAAGATAAAAAAATGAACAACAGAGAGAGATGAGGCCTTTTCAACAATTTCGATGATATGAAGGTTAAATTTATTTTGAACAAAACAAAGGAGTTCTGTTCTACACACCAACTTTGGTCATAGGAAGCTTGAACGACAATGAGAAATAACACCCTTATTACGCGGTGATCCCGCTGATATTCTTTTTCCTTATTGTGAATACACACTCGCTCCTCGGGCAGCTCATTGAACAATCTAATATAACATTCAATATAAAAAGGCTATATAAATTCCTAGAAATGTTTAGATTTGGTTTTTTTTATGATCGGCGATTCCATCATAGAATGAATAGAGAAAAATCAGAGTCGTTATAATTGTTCCATTTATTCATAAGCGAAAATTTGCTTGAAGGTTACTTTTCATGATTTTTAAAGAATTATCACTAAAAAATATAAAAAATTCGTATTAGCTATTAAAATAAATTAATAGAGCGAAATTCAAATATGTTAATCAATGTAAAATATTTAAATTTTAAAAATTTTAAAAATCTTAAAAAAGATTAAGTGAATACCAATTTTCTGATTTTGGTGACAGGAGCAAGTCAATATTCTGGTAAGTCACTGGGCCGGATACCGCATACTTATGGCATTGTGCTAAATTATTATTTTCTAAGTCTATTTTTGAGTACGCGCATATCTTTCGTTTGCTTGATCTTTGGATGCGAGAACACTTTGCATCACTACGAACCTATTCTTCTGTTGGTTAGGAGGACATGAAAAGAAAGTTATGACTTATTTCTACCTCGTCTAGCGTGTATCTGCATGTTCCATCGTGGCAGAACACACCGCATTTATAGTAAATCATTTTTTCGGTTGTTGTATTTTTCCTAGTTATTTGAACCGTTGTAAGCTTATAATATCTCGGGGCCTCAAAATTCATTATTGATGATATGGTGATCTTTTAACCTTACCTTTTGGGGAGATCGTTAGGATGCCAGGAAGCAACTCCGGTAGTCAAGAAGGTTCCTACCGTTTTACTTATGTACAGCGAATGATTACGATATTTAGTCGACGAAGATTCCTGATAATACGCTGACTATCAGGGCTGAATATCCTACCATTAAAATTAAAATAAATGCATACATTAATACATTTTTGGAAGGTGAATAATGTGTGGACTTTTTTAGGTCTAGTTTTGAATGAGATCACGTGAACGTTCATTATTCGGGGTATGATGTGCATAATTCCAAAGCGGGCTCAATTGTCTCGATCGTATCTCATTAATGACCTTTTCATGGAGCCAAACTTCAATTCCGCGCAATTTATATTTTTTATATGATCATCGATTGAGTGGCTGAGATCAATCTTTATCATTTATGGTCTTTTCTCTAAAAAAAAAAAAAAAAAAAAAAAAAGCAAAATTTAGTTAGTTAGTTAATTAATTTTCTTTTTGATTTAGAGAGAGAACGAACTCATTAATTAATTTGCTAACATTGGAATATTCTCTTGCAAGTTGCAATGATGACAGGAGCATCTTGAAACATCAAATGAAGCAATTTTCTTGATTCTCGAAAAGAATAGGTCAAGAAACAAATTGCATAAACAAAATCTCCCAAACAAAGATTGAAAAGAGAAAAATTCAGTATCTTCGTAATATAGAAATGATAGAGATGCCAAAGGAGAAGCTAGCTAGGACATAGATATCCTTGTTACAGGTAGATATATCAACAGCACCAAAGAAAGGAATATGAAGAAGAGAATTAACTTTGTCTGCTAAAGATAGGAAGGAGTCATTCAAATATTCCTTTTTTTATGTGTAATTTTGGTGGCTTCTACAAAATACAGTGTACTTAGTTTAAATTTAACGCTACGAGTGAAAATACACCTAAGGTGCAAAATCAATAATAGCAGCTGGGGAAAATTCTTATTCTTCAAGAAAAAGAATTGGCATCTTTCTTATGGGAATTTTAGGGTTTCTTTAACTAGTACCCCTTTAGGGTTTTCCCCCTCTATTAAGTTATTAACTAGTAGGTACAGTTTTTTACTTTTTTACCAAATTAATTAATCAGTAAAATTTTTATTATATTAATATACGGAAAGATTCAAATTCGAAATTTCTATTTTTTTTTACTATTTCAATAATTTAAAAAGTGAAAAATCAATCAGACAATTAATACTGAGCCAAATCAAAATTTATAGAATTTTGAACGGTGGATAGAGAGCGAACATATATAATAATTCTTATGCTTTGTTTGTGGTAATTAATTAGCAATTGACATCAGTCATCACCATCACATTTTAAGTTGCTGTTGAAATTTATCAAAAGTTACAACGTGTGGTGTTAAGCATTAACTTTAAGAGGGAACCTTTATTTTCTAAAAAGAAAAAAGAAAAAAGAAAAAAGAAAAAAGATATTTTCCTTGTGAAGTAATTTTTTGACCAAACAAAGGAGTTACTGTTAACACACGAAAGATAATAGAATTTGTTTTTTTGTGATATCACTTCCATTGAAATAAATACTTCATATACAAAATAATTTTCTGAATTTATTTTTATATCCGATCAATCATAAATAAAAAAAATTCCTTAATTTTATTAAAAATTTTGGTTATTGATTTTAGAATTAATAAAAAAATTCCTTAATTTTAATAATTTAGGGAATAATTGAAATGTAATTAATTTAAAATTTAAAATTTAAAAGATTAAGGTGAATACCATTTCTGATTTTGGGAGGATGGTCATTAATGGGTCCACCATGCATTTCTAATTATTATTTACATTTGTAGTGAATTTGTTGTATTGAGAAATATAAATTCTCTGTTTTAAGAATGAAGAAGTAGCTACACGTCACGTGTTATCTCTGGCAAACACCAATATATTTTTTATTTTTAATTTATATATATATTTTTTCCGATGATTGGACTTTTCATTAACGGAGATGTAAAGGAAGACGTGCAAGCTTCTAGTTTTACTTGAATCTAATTGGAGAAGAAATTAAATATAAAATTAAATATATAATAATAATAATAATAATAATTGGATCATTGACTTTTTAGTTTTTGAATAGTTATTGGATGATGCAATCTCAAACGGTTGTCGATCGTAATCTCCTTTCTCAAATGGAGACCATCGCCATCTTATTTTTGGATCATCGATTTGATGCTATTTCTTTTTCTTTTTCTTTTTCTTTTTCCTTTTCCTTGTCAGGTACTAGAATGTAGACGAATACTCTATTTGTTTGTGAAAAATAACGTTAACTTTTAAAAAAATATTTCATTTAAAATATTTTCAAATTACTTCTTTTACATTGTTTGATTGCAATATTAAAAAGATTAATGATAAAAATTTCCTATTTTAATAATTTATTGTTAATTAAGAGAAAAGTGCATAAAAATTGATAAAATATGATATCACCGTAACTTATGACTAATAGTGAACCAGTATGATAAGTGATTGAAAGTGGTGATTACGGGTGATTAATAAATTAAAATGTATATTTATTAATATTATAATAAGTTTATCATATTCTGAAATTGTTTCCTTAAAAAATAGGAAATCATTTTTTAAAAAAATTAAATTTCATTTATTGATTTTCTTAGCACTCCAAATATATAAAATTTGAAAAATGTTTTTCAGACAAATTATTTTTCAGAAACAAACAGAGCCTAAAATTATTCTTAATGAGAATTAATTATTTTCATTTTCCCATTATTTATATATATTCTAAATTATAATCTAAATCACAGCTCATTCAAATCCAAAGTAAATAAAATATCCTTTTATATTAATTATGTATGAAGATTATTTTAAATTATCTCTTTAAAAAATATTAATTATGTAGTAAAAGAATTAAAAATAGGTCAACCAAGTAGGTACTTTCAAGAATAGCATTGCAGGAGAAACACGACTTAGCTTTATACCATTCATTCATCATTCACGAGTTCAAAACGCGTTTCGAAACTTGGTATGTCCATACAAATATGTAATGGAAAAAAATAAAATCTTGCCTACCAAGTGTTTGTTAAAACTCCTGAATGGATTCAAATGCCTCTATTTTTGATCGCTTGCATTTTGGACGGCATAAATAGAGAAACTAAGAATTGAAAAAGGCTCTAGTCAAAGTCAAAGATATTCCTAATATTTTTTTATACACAAAAGCACCCGCGTGTGAATGTCGGTTGTGAACTTCTCCAATAAGTCAATAAATATGACAGTCCACATCCAAAAACAATTCAGGTTCCACACCACTTACAGGCAAAATTATGTTTTTGGCCTTTAAAATTTATTCCATTTGTAAATATATTTTATTACACAAATTATTTATAAATAAAAATTCCTTATTTGAATTAACCATAAAATTTATTTTAAATCTATAGCTTTACTTTTTTATATTTATATATAAAATACATTACTTTTAATAATTTGTGAGAATGTGAGGAGTGTGGCTACATGACATTATCGGGAGTGAATTTTCTTGACTATTAAGAATTTTTATTATTTAGTGAGTAAAGAAAAAGCTATTTTTATTGTATAATCTATGATGTTATTTCAGTTCATCTGATTTTCGATAAATAAAAAAAATAAATCTTTATAAAATTATTAAATTCTATCAATTTCAATAAATTTTAGTTAAATATAGTCAATTGATTTCATAGAATTAAAAAAAAAAAAAATCAAACAAACGAGGTTGGGACGAGTAGTTCAGCACTCTTCTCTCTTAAGTGAAGTTGAAAATTTGATCTAATGGATTAGACACACCTATAGTTAACATTAAAAAAAAAAAAATTTAATATAACCTTAAAGTTAAGGGAGAGGTTCAAACCAGTAGATTCAGAAATTCCCTGTTTATGAATGAATTTAATAAAATTTATGACTAAACAATACTTTTTTACACGTGAATTTCATTTGAATTTGCTGATTTGATTGGTAGTGCACTGTATATATCATTGGTTGGTATTATATTATAATTATGAAAATGGTTTGAGATTTGATGTTCAATCATGAACAAATAAATAATAGAATCATACTATTTTATCTAAGTTAGGCAGAATAGCATTTTGCAAGGGACCCAGGAAATGCAATGCAACTCCAAATTAAATAATAATATTCGAAATTTCATGTGAATTAGCTGAAGATTACATTTTTACAATCCTATGGATGTGGGGGCTAATTAATTTATTTATTTTAAAAAGTGAAAAGAAAAAAAAAGATTCGGTTTAACTTGGGTTTGGGTTCAACTTTGAACCAAATTAGACTTTACATTGATTGGTAAGCAGAGGTTCCTTCTCATAAGGTCTTTGGAAGTTCTTATCCAAAGATACTTTTGACTTTCAATTACCAATTTTACTTGTCAGAAAATCTTTGTTTGGCAAATTACTAGATTTTCTTCAAAAAAAAATATATATATTTTCTTATAATTGTGTATGATTTCTCATATTTCTTTGATAGAATTTCTCAAATCACAAGCAATCAGTTAGTAATTTCAAATTTTTCAATCCTCTTCGTCCTTCCCTTACAAAAACATAAACAGAAATATGTAAATCAAACAAATCGTCACAAAAGGGCTCGATTTGATTTATTAAGGCAACCTGAAGCTAACCATCTTAAACTTCATGTGTACTGCTAATGTAATTGTCATGTGACTTGAAATGAAATATTAAATTTAAAAATAGTGAGGGGAAAAACAACACTATGCATTCACATGGAAACAGTTTGATTTTAATAGCCTGTACTGCAAGAAAATATACATCCTCTGGAAAACAATGAATCGACAAACGGCATCCTACCAATAAATTCCTCTGCCCTTTTCTTTTTCTTTCACATGAATAAGTTGAAAAGGATATAGGTTTGATTAAGAAACTGAAAACAACCTAGAACTAGTACTATAAGCAATGGTGGATACCTGGGAGAGAGTGAAGTGCTGTAAAAGATCCAATCTTGCTCGTAAATTTTTGATATTCTGTCCTGAAAAAAAAAAAAAAAAAACTGATTTGAATTCATTTAATAATATTAACGAGCCAAATTTGAATCTAATTACCGAACTCATTTAATAAATAAGTTAAGTTCGACACAACATTTATATATATAAAAGAAAAAGCTCGGCTTGTTCGCTTCTCGACATATTTGAAAATGTTTTATTTCGAAAAAAAAAAAAATCTTTATTTTCACCATCTTCAAAAGATTTTTAAATTTGTTTTCACTCCGAAATTAAAAGGTTAGATCCCCACAACTACACGTTGTATGCTGAAAACAACATGATGTGATTTTGGTCTTAAATCACAGGATGCTGTGGAATGCATGGAAGGAAAACGTGGTCTCATTTAGATTGCCATTACATATTTTATACGTGGAATAGACATTCGGAAAGTTCATAAGCAATGCATATGGACTATAAAATAACCCATCAAAGTTAACATCCTGATCCTAGTCACTTCTCTCCTGGCCCACGCCCCGTTTTTCTGATTTTCCTGGACTTATGTTGTGGCTACATAAAGTGGATAGTCTATCTCCCCAATCTCACGTGTCCTATATACTAAATTTCACCATAGTTGATGGATGAGAGGCTTGAAATTGATCAAAGAGATTGATCAGCCTACGATTACCGCCTGATTATCTTTCAATAATTTGTAGTTGGAGCAATTTTGCATGAAATATGTTTTGAAAAATGTCTAATGACAAGTCTACGTTTCTATTAATTGCCTATTTTCAATCTATGGCCTAACATACCTCAAGGTAAGCAATTTTAGTAAAGCAATTCCGCATAAATTGGGGCATCAGCAGAACCGTAAATGAGCTAAGCTGCTCATCTCAAGGTTCCCTAAAAAAATATTCTTTGAACTCTGTCCAATATGCTTAGATGCCAAACTTTGAGCCTACTTATTAAACTTGTTTAATATGAAAATCGATTTGAAGCTTGAATTCAAGCCTCTATAGAAGAATTTCTGTTTTCAACTATAAATCATAAACGAGATGAGCTCGAGCTTGATTTTTCAAGCTTGAATTGAATTTTTAGCTTGGGTATACTTTATTCAAGCAAAGTTCAAATTCAACAAAGTTTAACTCAGGTTGCTTATAGTAATAAAGAATATTGTTTTGGTAAATGAAGTATATAAATCGGCCCATGTATAAGGAATGGGCAAGTGTTTTCTTAATTAATTGTGTTTTGCGCAATGTATCGTTCCAATTTTATCGGATGTCCCCGAAGGACTACTGGTTATGTGGGTATTGGCACAATAGTTAGGAATTCAGCCTCTGAGTTTATTGCTAGCAAAGCGTGGAGATTCCCGGGGTTTTTCAATGCTACGGTGGTGGAGGCCATCGCCGTGCGAGAAGCTTTGAGCTGGATCAAGGATCGCGGATGGAATTATATTTTGTTGGAAATTGACTCTCAGTCAGTTGCCAATGCCATCAACAATGTTTCTACAAATGATTCGTCTGCTTTTGGTTTGATAATTCAGGACTGCAGATCTCTTTTGTCTGAGATACCAGTCGCTAAATATAATTTTATTTATAGGTTTGCAAATGTGGCTGCACATATGTTAGCAGTTGGAATACATTCCGAAGCTGGCTTGGGGGTTTGGGATTCTATACCACCTCCTGTTCTACTTGATTTCTTGATTTCATAATAAAATATTTCCCATTTTAACTTCAAAAAAAAAAAATGTTTTGCGCAATGTGTATAGCTATTCGCTCTATACCAAATGTATGTGGGTCCAAAAAAAAATAATGTTGTGGGTCCCTCCGACATGTGGGACCCACATACATTTGAAAAGAAAAAAAACACACATTTTTTGGCGGTCAAGAAGGCCGCGGAAGAAGAAAAAGGAAAGTAAAAATTGGCATGCAATTTTTTGACAAAAATGGAGAGCCGTGAATAAGTTATACACGGCTCTCTCGTAACCTCTTCTATTATTAGAGGTAGTGAAGCCTCAAGTAAAACACACAACAGCAAAAAAAAAATATAGAGAGAGTTATCTAGTTTTAGGAAGGGTTTCCTAAAATGAGGGGAGAGAAAAATAATGAGAAAATTATTATGGGTGTTTTTGGGAAACACTTTGAGTGCCATTATTTTTGTATTATTCTCTGGGTACCTACTATTTTTAATAGTGGAAGAATTATTCAGAGTTTGTCCCGTGGACATAGCCCTAAACAGTTGAGGGTGAACCACGGAAATTTCTGTGTCCCATTTCTATTTTTCCGTTGCGTTAATTTTCTCTTAATTGGTCGAAAGGGCAACCACGGAAATTTCTGTGTCCCATTTCTATTTTTCCGTTGCGTTAATTTTCTCTTAATTGGTCGAAAGGGCCCAACAAATGGTATCAGAGCCGAAGGTTTTGGTAGGTCCAGCCGGTCAGATAGTGGTACCGAATCCGTGGATATATTTTGAAAATAAATATACCACGACGAACAGAAAATTACGACAAGTCTATTGGTGCTATCCGCTCGGGAAGACGTTGTAGAATCGACTTAGTGATAAATAGTAAAATAGTAACTCAAAGTTGATGGTGAAACAGTATTATTGGCGTTACTGTTGCTGAGTCCGTTTCAAGTAAGCCCAGCACTATTCACGCATAGTACTATTCACGTGTACAGTTACTATTCATGCCTGCGTCACGCGACTAACTAGATCCGTCACGCAGCTATGCTCTGTTGCCCTACTTCTATAAATAGATCTTTTTCTCACGTTTGAGACAACTTCAGAAAACATTTTGAAAACCCTAAAAACATATTGTGCGGCTACATTTTCCTCCAGAAGTTCTTTTGAGTTCGTTTGAAGGAAAATTGCCATTAGATATCAATTTTAGGTGAACTAAATCGGAAAAAGAGAGAAGATCAAGGAGCGACCATTTAAATCCTTGTTGCCGAAGCTTCTGGATCGCCTTAACCATCGTTCGTTAAGGCATTAAAGCCATATACAATCCTCAATCTGAGGATTAGGTAATTCCTTTGCACTTTTGTGGAAGCTCACAAAAGGTTCATTGGTGGTAGCTAAAACTGAAGCTGTAACATATTGCATGCGAACTCTCCCTAAGCACTTTGAGTGTAACGGAAATGACGAGTACAGTTGAATTGTGGCATCAACGACTATGCCACATGCAGTAAGAAAACTCTGGCAAGAAAGAACGGACTACCTGGATTGGATAAAGTTCACCTAGTCCAAGTGCCTGATTGTATGGCGGGAAAGCTAAAACAGAGTAGCTTTCAGATTACCCCCTCCTTTAGAATGAAATATATTAAATCTGATTCATTCAGATTTGTGTGGACCCATTTGACAATGTTAAGTGGTGGAAATCGGATATTTTGTGATATTTATCGATGACCATTCTAGAAGAACCTGGGTATACACATTGCAGTCTTCTAAACCTGGTTGAGAGACAAACAGGCCAAGACAGCTGAAGTGGTATTCAGGACAATAATGGTGGAGAATCACTGGCATTTGGAATGTTTTCTCTACAAAGAAGCATGGCATTCGCATCAAACGACACCTCCCAAGGATGCCACACAACTGAACAGTTTGGCTGAGAGGATGAACAGAACTTTGATGGAGAGAGTCAGATGTTTACTCTCACATGCAAAGTTGTCTAAAAGATTTGGGGTGAAACATTACTCACAGCAGTTCGTCGTTCACTCTGTTTCCCTCTACAGTATGATACTCTAGAGAGAATATGGTTAGGAAAGGATGTTTCCTATGATCATTTGCGAGTGTTTGGTTGAAAAACCTTCGTGCATATCCCGAAGGATGAACGGTCTAAGCTTGTTAGACAGTGTGTATTCATTGGCTATGGCCAAGACCAATTTGGCTATAAGTTTTATGACCCAATCCAAAAGATGATTATAAGAAATCGTGATGCTGTATTTGTTGAAAAGATCAACTATTGGAAGATATTGAAGCAGAGTGCCTAATAGATATGAATGAGAACTCAACAGACAAACAGACATACAGAGAGTCCCTCTAATAGAACGCAGACGAATTGGAGATGAAGAAAATGTTCCACAAGAACAAGTGCCAGAGTTAGAAAATCCAGAAGTCCCTAATGAAAATGAGCCAGATGAAGATTATAGTGTTCATGTTAAACCACCAGTACCCGAAGGTTCTCAAACATTAAGAAGATCTAGTAGAGTCTGATAATCATCTACTAGATATCCAGTTAATGAGTATGTACTGACGACTGACGGGGGAGAACCTGAAAGCTTTGAAGTAGCTATGGAAATGAACACAAGAGGAACTGGATTGAAGCTATGCAAGATGAAATGAAGTCCTTGCATGAGGATGAAACATTTGAGCTGGTGAAGTTGTCTAAAGGCAAGAAAGCTTTGACTTTGAAGAACAAGTGGGGTGTTCAGGATCAAGCAAAAGAACACAAAGCTCCCAACCACAATTCAAAGCTAGACTGTTCTTGAAAGGATTCAAATCAATGAAAGGGTATTGATTTTGATCTTTTCAACGCAATTGTGAAAATGACATCCATTCGAACAATGCCCGGAATGGCTGCCAGTTTTCGATCTGGAAATCGAGCAAATGGATGTGAAAGACTACCGTTCCTAACATGATGATTTGGAAGAAGAAATATAATCATGAGGCCAGTTCAGAGTTGTCGTAGGAAAAGAGATTGTGTTTGCAAAACTGAAGAAGAAGCTTATACGGCTTGAAGCAGGCACCGAGGTGGTACAAGAAGTTTGAGTCTATTATGGGAGAGCATGGCTACAAAAAGATTACTTCAGATCACTGTGTTTCTATGAAGAAATTCTCTGATGATGACTACATTGTTGTTGCTCTATGTTGTTGATATGTTGATTGTTGGTCAGAATACTAGCTTGAAGAAACAGCTATGTAAGTCTTTTGCTATGAAAAGACTTGGGACTAACAAAGCAGATTCTTGACATGAAGATTACAAGGGATCGAAGAGTCAAGAAATTATGGTTGTCACAAGAGAAGTACATTGAGAAAATACTTCAAAGGTTTAGAATGGAAAACGCTAAAGCGGTTAGTTGTAACGCTAAAGCGGTTAGTTGTCGCTCTTACTAATCACTTTAAATTGTGAGTTTTTAAACAGTGCCCTTCTAGCAGATAGAGAAGGGAAGAAATAAAAAGATTCCATATGCTTCAGCAGTGGAAGTTTGATGTATTGCCATGATTTGTACACGACCAGATATTGCCTCATCAATTGGAGTAGTGAGTCCGGTTTCCCTTTCAAATCCTGGAAAGGAACATTGATTGGCAGTGAAAATAGATTTTGCAAGGATATCCAATCACATTTGGGCCAGGGGGAGCCGTGTCGCGGCAATGTCAAGATTACAGAGTCGGTTTCTTTCAAATCCTGGAAAGGAACATTGGATTGCAGTGAAATAGATTTTCAGGATATCCAATCACATTTGCAGGGGGAGCCGTGTCGCGGCAGTCAAGATTACAGAAATGTGTTGCTCTGTCAATAACTGAGGCAGAAGGAGAAGTTCGAGTTGTGTGTCAAAGCGGCAGGAATGAAGAATCCCACCATGTCGTCGGGAGGGAGAGAATTGTTGTGGGGTCCTTCCAACATGTGGGACCCACATACATTTGAAAAGAAAAAAAAAATACACATTTTTTTGGCAGTCAAAGAAGGCTACGGAAGAAGAAAAAGGAAAGTAAAAATTGGCATGTAATTTTTTGACAAAAATGGAAAGCCGTGAATGAGTTATACACGGCTCTCTCGTAACCTCTCCTATAAATAGAGGTGGTGAAGCCTCAAGCAAAACACACAACAGCAGAAGAAAAAAAATATAGAGAGAGTTATCTAGTTTTAGGAAGGGTTTCCTAAAACTAGGGGACTCTGGGTACCTACTATTTTTAATAGTGGAAGAATTATTCAGAGTTTATCCCGTAGACGTAACCCTAAACAGTTGAGGGTGAACCACGTAAATTTATGTGCGTCCCATTTCTATTTTTCCGCTGCGTTAATTTTCCCTTAATTGGTTGAAAGGACCCAACAAATGGTATCAGAGCTGATACCCAAAAACTGGTATCAGAGCTGATGTCTAACGGTTTATACTCATTAATTATGTGGTACCGTATTTGGATTGCATTTTGCAGTGTTTCGAACTTAGTTCTTCCCAATCAAGGTTTATCGACATATGCCAATCCTTTTAAAAACAACTTAAAAAATTAAAAGACATGGTATTGAGAAGAAGCTTCAAACTCAATCACAAACAGAGCTAAACAACTATAAGATTGTAATGTAAGCGATTTCTCAGATTCTTCGATATCAAAAGTAATAGGATTAGAGTAAGTCACATTACCTGACAATTTCAACCTTCTAGAATCTAGATATCTCTACCAACATGGCTTCAACATCTCCAAGAAAGAACTCATGAACCGCACCATCCGCTATAATCTCTGTAACACTACAAACAGGTCCTTTCCTCACGCCATTAATCTTCACAGATTGCCAAACATTATCAACCATTTTCCATTTAGTTGAATCGGCATATATATTTTGATAGAAGCGCACAGGCACTATGGTTCCTGCCCTCTAATTCAATAATCTTTCTTGATGCAAGTTTTCCATATTCTTCTGCAATCTACAAGAATCAGCACCCCAGGCAGCAATATGAGGCTTCATTTGCATTTTATTGATGATATTTTAAAGCTTCATCTAAGCGTCCAGCTTGGCCATACAAATCAACGATGCATCCATAATGCTCAAGCTGAGGTTCAGTTCCATAGCATTTGTCATTGAATCAAAATGCTTCTAGCCGTCCTCTGATCCTCAACCAATCTCGCCAGATAGCAAGCCCTGGAAGAAAAGTGACTGCATTGGCAAAAGCCTGTCTTTCTTCATTAGGGAAAATAGTTGAAGGCATTTATCACTAGGCCCATTCCTCGCTAGTCTACTCATGGTACTATTCCATGCATAAACATTCTTTTCCTTCATTCACCAAAATACTTCCATTGCCACATTTTGCACACGAAAGTTCAGATTATAAAGGTTCTTGTCCAAATTACCTCATTTTGCACACAGATCAATAAATGCAGTTCCTAATGTAATAGTAATAAGAATATTACGTTTCTTAATGTAGCCATGGGTCCATCTCCCATGGTAGGCAAATAAAACTGAAACCAATAGTCCATAACACATCACTAACCTTAACACGCCCTAAATGCACTCAATGAAACAAATCCAATGCTTCCTTCACTTGCCCCACATTGTGTACACCCCAGCAAAAATTGCACTCCATGCAATGTGATTTCTTTAACGCATTGAATCAAACAGTTTTCTTGCAAAACCAACTTAACCACATTTGACGAATTTAACAACATTTGGCAAGAACGCTTACCATAGCACAAAAAATCTGGGCTAGGAATTGATGCAAACACCAGGTCACAAAAACCCAAAAGATCCAATTCCGCATACATAAAGATCAATCCACTTTGAACATGTGGGTCGAATTCAAACCCATATTATATAAGGCCGCCATGACCTGCTGGGCCAGTCTCCCTTGCCGAAAGCTGTGCACAGGCACGAACTAAAAAATTAGAAGTGTAATTATCAGGCGAAATACATTTACTGGAACGAAGGATTTCGTTGAAGAATTGAATTTGAAGGACAACTAATGTAGCAGTAGTTCAGTCTCACCGGTGAAATTTTGCCGCGTTTTGGTGGTTGTTGCATGCTATGCTCTGAAAATACGAAATTGCCCATAGCCGGTCACTGGGCAATAATTTTGAACTTGTAGAATTTTAAGACAACAAAAGGAATTCTTAATGAAACTATATTTTTTGTTAGAAATGCATGATAATGATAGCAAGATTTTCCATTTTCAAATATCAATTTGTTTTAAGCAAAGTGGGAATGGAATATAATTTTTTATATATAATATTTTATTTTCTGTAAAGAAGAATGACTAAGATATCTAGAGATTTTTCGCGGAATGAAAATGAAATAATGTATAATCTAATTTCATTGTAATTCCTAAATTTTAATTCAAATTTTATATAGAGAAAAATTATTGAAATATACTCCAATTTAAAATATAAAATCAGCAACTTAAAGTAAGAACCAAATTGTGAATAGGTTGTTGTTTTGATGATAAACTTGATAACACTGAATTGATAGATATTGGAGATAGAACCCACAGCAACAAAGAAGACCCATCTGAGAATATTACAGTTGGATATGTTCCAACTTTAATGGATGCAGTTGAAAAGTGCAGACTTATATTTCCTGATTAAAGAAGATAATCAATCAACAAGACAAAACAGCAAACCATGCATGTGGGAGACAGAAGGGGAAAAGTCATTGATAAATTCCCCGAGCACATAATCAGTAAGAAATTGTTCTAGTGACAGAAAGTAGGCCATCTATGCTTTGTATTTTTGGTCTATACCATAATCAAATGGAATATGACTATATATATATATATATATCTGCTATTTCTTTTGGGTAAAATGCGCAACAGAGATCCACCTAAACTCTTTTGACTCAAGTCTATTCTATGGGCTTTGTTAAACATAAATAGTCAGACAAAAGCCGGTGACTGTTGACATTTGTAAATTTCAAATTCCATCGACCCACTATGAATTTATATCTCCATCACCAAAGACATTCAGGACCGGCTTTTGTTTTTTAAAATGATATGTGTAAATTAACTTTTAAATATTAAGATAGCATTTTGTAAAGTCGGTCTCGATAATATTTAATTTTTATTATTTCATAAAAAATTACTCAAGTATCCAAATGCTAATAAAACATCTATCAGCCAATTTTATTGAAATGTGTTAGTTAATTTTGTCCATGTTCGCTTTTTCTTATTGGTCCATTGAAACCAAGTTAGAAATTTTAAAGTTTCCAAGAATTACATGCTATCTTGAGTTTCTAAGAGAACTGCTTCTTCTGATAATTCCGTCACCAGCTAGCTTTGGATTCTTCGGACTATCCATCATTAGTAAAATTGAACATTTTTATTCCAGTTTTGGCCTATCTTGCGAGTCTCTGACCTTCTACAGAAAAGGGGTGTGGGAAAGAGAGAACAAAGCTCTGTCCCATCTAAGTTTGCTTTCTTTGTTTTCCATATAACATTAATTGAATTAAGTCATCATTTCTAATTAATTGCATCTTTGAAGTTTGAACTATTAATAGTGAAATTAATTAAGCTAAATCTTGCCAAAGTCATTTCTTATTAACATATTTGAATAGAACTGTACTCTTTTATCTAAAATTGAAAAGCCACTTTCGATTTTTTTTTATATAAAAAATAAAATTAATGGGGAATTTTTATACCCTTTTAGAAAGCAAAGAGCATTAGCTAAAGAATATTCTATATAGTAAATTGAGGTTCCAATTCATAAAAATAAAAAAACAGTAGTCTTCCTTGACTTTTTTAACGTTATTACTTATTAGATCAGTTTCTCCTTTCTTCTACGTTAAAACAATGGGCACGTAATTAACAACTTCCCAAGCATTTCTGTACTCATTTTTCTAAATGATTAGAATCCCACATACCTAAAAGTAGGAGACGTTCAATGCATCTTTCTGACTTCTAACTCAATTTCTAAATCTTCTCTTCGGGATTAACAATTTCACGTAATTGGAGAGGCTTAGTAGAATTTTAAGTGTGGTTGCAACACATGAATTGCACGTTTGGTTTACCTTCAAAAATTTAGCTAGAGTACTGCAATCAAATTGAATTTTACGTATAAGATCATCATTGTTGGAATTTTGAAGGATTTCATTTAAATATTATCTCTGGATAGAACATAAAAATATATATAAATCAAAATTTACAAGTTAAATTAGAAGTTATAACTTGTAAATTTTATCGAATTATTCTTTTTAAAATACAAATTGTATCAAATTACAATATAATTAAATAACAAATCATCCTCACAATAAACATGTTGCAACGTACCCTTGACCACCCAAAAATAAAAGTTTGGAGTTAAAGTCGTTTTTACTATTATTACACCCAAATGCATGTTTCATTCACAGTCATTAAACAAGTGTTGTAAGTGAGAGAATTAAGGGAAGAAGAATGTGATGGGGAAAGCAGACAAAGTTTGGAGAGTGACCTGCTCATCATCTTTTCTTATCAGGATATATACATACATGAGTTGGAAATGGTAAAATAAAGTAATTTCACCATAAAATCAAACGTTTGAATCTTATTGCAGATCCTGGAAATAGCAACGCTAGAATTAGATTCAACCATGCACAGTATCAAGAACAGAGAGGCCAAACTTAAGAACCTTGTGTGCTGTGGGTAGTCAAGATTTTGGCTTCATGTGAACCCGCTATATACCAATATACGCAAGAAGATAATTAGCATAGAAATATTTAATATTATTTTAAAAATTTTGACTGTTTATTCAACTTAAATGTTATAATATAATAATATATTTTTATTTTTATTTATTTACTAAAACTATTTATCTTTTAGCGATAATTTTTTATTTAATTTTAATAATTTTAATCTATTTTGATCTTAAAACTAATATGTACGCATTAAGAAAATAAAGAAAAATCGTTTGATGTGGGCTCGCGATCTAAATAAATAAATACATTTCACCTTCTGCTTTGAAGAGAGATTAGAATTTAAAAGTTAAAATAAAATAAAAAAAGGTAATACGTGGCCGATAACAGGCCGAGAGGATTGAACATTGTAGTGGGTCCATTCGCCGGACGATGACGAGGCGATGGGTCCCAGTAAGAATCTGACGTCTACAACGGGAATCATGAGTTTGTGACCGACGTGTTAGGCAAAGCCGAGATAATTTATTTAACCGTAATAACGGTCAACTGATCATGTTTTAATATCTTAGTAACTTATTATGGCTCCTTATAATTATAATGATCGACTCCTAAAGCATACAGGGGAAAAAAAATAAAATAAAAAGGTTACTCATCATTCAGCATCTTGCTTTTACACTTTGTTTTAATACATTCACGAAATTTTATTACTGCAATCAATTGAGAGAATACATACAATAAACAAGAATTTATTTAATAAATATAACTCAAGTATTAATAGTTTGAATCCGTCATTTTTCAACTTTTAAATAGTATTTACTATTTACTATTTACTGTTTAAATATAAGCTATTTTTAATGGTAAAATTAATTGTAAAAAAAATAATTAAAAAAATAAAAATTATTTTTACTAGCTAAAATTAAAATGTTAATTTTATTAGAAATCCATATAATAAGATAAAATAAAATAAAAGTGCGGGCGGACAAGGTCGAACCGGCGGACAGAGGAGGTGAGGGCCACTGCATCAGAATAGAAATATTTGTAATAAAAAAGAAAAAAAAAAAAAAAAAAAAAGAAAAAAAAAAAAAAAAAAAAGAAAGAAAGAAGAAAAGAAAAAAGAGAGGAGGTAAGGAACCTAACAGAAAAAAGAAAGAAAGAAAGAAAGAAAAAAGAGAGAGGTAGGAACCTAACAGTAATAGTAATAGAGTAATGAGTCATCACCTCTATAAATACAATTGACAAAGATTGATTGGACAGGTTGCTTTTGTTTTCTTCTCTATCTCTCCCACGTTGTCATCTACATCACTCCTCTCTTTCCTGTTTTTACTTCTTTACCCTCTCATCCAACTTTTTTCTTTCATGTTTCATTTCTATTACCTTTTCATTTTATAATCTCATTTTAGAATTTCTTGTTATCTTTTATATAATTCTTTTTTATGGATTAAATTCCTAAATTTTTAAAAGTGTATACTAGTTTAAACGTGTCTTTATCATTTAATTCACTATTTATAAGCAACCAATAATTCATCTTATCTTTCAAACTGTATATGAAATAAAAAAAAATCACATATAAATTCCTCAGTAACGAGAAACAACTTAACATGAAAGGAAAGAAATTAATAACTCCACTAAGAGAGTACCAAAAACACTCAAGATCTATAAATTTGAGAGATTAAATTTAAATTTTATTCCGAACGATCATAAATTTGAAAATTATTAGAAATAAAACTAAATAAAATAAAGAAAAATGATACAGTGGGATGAAAAGAAACCACGCCGATCAAAGAAGACGGTCGGTGGTGATTTAGAAATAAAATCTAGAAGAATACAAATAAGAGAGAGACAGACAGATGGCCAGGGTTTAGAGAAGTTGTGTTTTTTATTGGTTACCATAAATATTGATGGATATTATGAATATTGTAACTTTCTTTGTGATTTCTCAAATAACAATGTCACATAAAACATAAATATCTTTAAAAAATAATATAAACGAATCATTTAATTTTTTTGAATTTCTACAAGTAAAAACATTGGTTTTTTACTTGTGCACTCAATGAAATTGCTGCCATAATGGAAACTTGTTACTTCAAAATTAGTGTGTAATAATGTCATCATCAATAGAAATGAAAGCATTACTGAAATTGGGCAAGCACTTTGTCATTGAAGACAATTTTATTAATCTTAAGTAATTAGTAGTTTAAATGCAATTTTGTTTAATTATAGGGATCATACATAAAATTAGATATATAATTAGATATATTATATATATATATATATATATATATATATAATATAAGTAGCAATTTATATATAGCAATTTTGCCTTTCCATTTTCTCCAATTCATTTGTCTATACATGAAGTGACATTCAAAATTTAGAAGCCAATTTGATGAAAACGATACAAATTGGAATCATCCAATTCAACCCCACCACATAATGTTGATTTTTATTTTATTTTTCCTCTTTAAGATTCAAACCCTAGTTCAATGAACTTCAAATACCTAGCTTTTCTCCTAATTTCTGTGTCCTGTATTATTAAGATATTAAGAGATAATCAACATGATAAAAAGAAGTTCAAAAAGGAGTGCTCCTTTTTTGTCATTCCTTAAGGAAATATCTAGATCCCCATATATTGTTTCTTTATGGCAAAAGTTAGACCTAACAAGAAATACATTGTATATATATTGAAGATAATGATCAATGATTTTAGGTTTTTAACTCAATTATATGCTTCTGTAATTAAATTTAAGGTTGTAAAAATTAAATTAAATAAAAAAGGAAAATGAAAAATCATGAATCTACATCAAACTTCTTTTTTAATTCTTTGATTTCAGGTCTTAAAAGATAAATTATGAGTTTGGAGTTTTCCTTTACACATTTGTTTTGGTTTATCTCATAATATTCTTATGGCTTTCATTTTGTTGATACAGCAGTAAGGATATTGTAGTAATTCTACACTCAGCTTGTCAGAGCCAATAAGAAAACCAAACTCCCAAATGTCCTTTCAAGTTTCACCTAGCTTTTTATAAACCCCATCAACGCCTCTTAAAAGAGAAGGATTCTCACACTCTCTCTTTCAAAGTTTCAACTTTCAAGTTTCAATCTATCTACCGTCGGAACTTCTCCTTTTTCTTTCTTTTTTTTTTTTTTGTTTTTTTTTCCCCTTTGTATCTCTTTGTCGCACAGGCAGAGCCTTTTCAGTTTTGTGTGCTGAAAGTCCATACTTTGAAAAGGCGAAGTCTTTATCTTCTTCATTTATATACTGTGTGATGGGTGTTAGCTTTCTTCCCTCACAGACTTTCCACATTGCAGTGATCCTCGTTACTACCTTCTTTCGTCACAAGCCATAGATTATTATACTGATTTAAATCCATGATCCTTTTCTTTTAAGTCTCTGGGAATTCAAAGGACAAAAGCCAACACAAACAGGAGTCAGAAGGAAAAAAAAAAAAAAAAAAAAAAAAAAAAAAAAAAAAAAAATAGAAAGATATGGCAGGTGATAAGTCTTCTGATGTTCAAACATCACCGTTTTTGCTTCAAAAAAAAAAAAAAAAAAAAAAAAAAAAAAAAAAAAAACAGAACATAGAAAGATATGGCAGGTGATAAAGTCTCTGATGGTTCAAACATCACCGTTTTGCTTCAAAACGACACTCTCCCTTGTGATTCTCTTTGGATTCCTTCTTCTTCTGCCTCTCTTCATGGTAATTTTATCCTGCTTTTTTTTTTTTTTGGCTTGTTTTTCTTCTTTGAAGTAGTAGCTCTCTGTTTTCTTTTTGGGTATGTTGATTTTCTAAAAATTTCCTGTGTTTGTTGTGTTTTCTTTATTGGTACTTTTTTATGACTATAATTTATGTTTGGTAAGATATTTTTGAGGAGATATAGAAAACTAATAATTTACCATGGAGTATTTGTTCTCTTACCGTCTTTCATGAACAGAGCAACCAACCAACCCTTTAAATATGAAACATAAAGCTTGAAGCTTTTGATTAAATTCTCACTTTCTTTTCTTTTTTAGTTTAGTCCAGTGTCTTTATATGTAATTTGCTATGTCATGTGTTTTCTCTGCTTTGATTCACTTTTTGGAACAGAACCTTTTTAGCAGGAAGGGGTCTCTGTTACAACCATACGTGTATTTTCATTTGGCAAATGGCATTCTAAATGATCCGTTTGCGTATTTGGTGATTTTTGGTTCAGGTGCAAAATCAATAGTTAATTTTCAGAATGTTAGTGGAGGAGAAGAAATGGATGCGGAATTTTTTCAACCTCTTATTAAAGAAGAAAATGGAGATGAAGATTTTGATGTGTGCTTTAATCCACCGGGGAAGAAAAGGCGGCTATCTGCTGGTCAAGTTGAGTTCCTTGAAAGGAACTTTGAGGTAGAAAATAAGCTTGAACCAGAAAGAAAGATACAACTTGCTAAAGAACTTGGCTTGCAGCCTCGCCAAGTTGCCATATGGTTTCAAAACCGGAGGGCTCGGTTCAAGAACAAGCAACTGGAAAAGGATTACGACTCTCTAAAAGCTAGCTATGACAAGCTTAAATCTGATTACGCCATTCTCCTAAAAGAGAAAGACAATTTGAAAAATCAGGTGAATTCTTGTTTCTAGAAAAATTTAACAATTATCTAGGACTCGCAGTTTTGGTTTTGTGACAATTATTTGACTAATGCACTTTCTTCCTTTCTATGTAATTTGACAGATAGTTTCACTCAAAGAGAAAATGCTTGCAAGAGAGAAAGGGAGAGAAAATTTAGGACCAACACTTGATGCCATTAATTCATCAAAAGCAGAAGTTGATCAAAACCCAGTTGCTAATACTGTATCTGAAGTGGTTTCCAGTGAACAAACGGTGATGATATTCATCAAACAAGAAGATGCAAGTTCGGTGAAAAGTGATGTGTTTGATTCAGATAGCCCACATTCATTCTTGGAGCCTGCGGATTCTTCTCATGTTCTTGAACCTGAACAATCTGATTTCTCACAGGATGAAGAAGATGATCTTAGCAGGAGTTTATTGCCTCCACCATACTTCCCTAAACTCTACCATGACCCACCTGCAAATTCTTGTAGTTTTGAATTCCCAGTTGAAGATCAACCCTTTTGGTCCTGGACTTACTGAGTTACGTCATGTATGTAATATTGTCAGCTTCTAAATTGCTTACTAAAGCAAATTAATCAAATATCTCAGTTGTAATTATAGTTTTACTGAGCCATATTTATATATATCTATGTCTCTCACTATATATATTCATAAAAATTTGTTGCCTTCCACTTCATGGTTCGAATTAGGACACATTGATTTGCAATATTAATCTTGTATACGGCAGAAAAATGTTCTGCTGCATTGACTACACATCTATCCATATTTGAGATGTTTGGCTAGAAAATGGGTCTTCCAAATCAAACAGCATCTTGTATATTGCATAATTCAAACTTTATGGATAAAGCTTTAAGCAACTGTATTTTGCAGTTCTTAAAGCTTTAAGCTTTAAGGCTTTATATGTAGTTATTGTTTCTCATCCTTTTTTTCACACAAACATTTAAAATCTAATTATATGGACCCTGTTCTTGTTTGTTTGTATCCTAATTAGAATATTTGAACTCTAAAACCAAACGTTTAAAATCTAATATAGACCGAATTTTCCAAATTGGTTTACTTATTTTTATATTTCTTTATTAGGAAGTAATAAAAACTCGATGAATGTATCACCAACAAACATTCATTTTGAAATGGCAATTAAACCATGTGATTAACAGTATGGTCTAGCAATGCATTGACAAAGACACTCCTAATCTGTGTGCTTGTGAATGCAAATAACAAGTAGCAGGAAAAAAAAAATACTATTATGAAAAGCAAAAGTAATTAACAAACAAAATAAAAGGTCGCTGAGAAAGTAGATTTCAATAATTGAGTAATTATCTGGATATGTTTAGGAAAATTAGCTATTTCGACAGCTGTAAACTGTTTTAGTAGCATTTATCTTTAACTGTTTAATTGGCTTTTTATGAAGTACTAAAAGTTAAATGTCCCTAACCTCTAAAATGAGTACAAACCCTATATTATAAAACAAATTTTTAAATAGCATTTATCAAAAAACTAAAATGTTGTTGCCGAGCAACCTTAGCCCAATGAGAAAGTTTGAAAAGAATGGGAAGAGTGGATGCTCTTATCAATCTTATAATGTAACAAGTGAAAATTATTCTGGTATAGTTCATTTTCTACGGTTCTTTTTTCATCATCATCGTCTGCTTTTTCTTCTTCTTCCTCTTTTTTTTAATGCATTTTTCTCTTGGCAATGACTTTCTTGATACAGACATACAGCAATGGCTTATTGAAGATGTTGACAGGTTTTGGTCTTTGGAAGATTAAATAATCCCAAGAAAATTTTATTTTATATTTTTCCCAACTAATTTTGATTCCCGTTCAAGATTTGCATCTGTTAAAGAATATATTGCTGATGCAATATTAGGGTTTGTTCATGTGACACATATGTGGTTGATGATGAATCTGACTCTCCTTAAATATAGTTTCTTCATACAATTTCCTCAATTGCATTACAATATACATTAATCTACCATAAAAGACCTTGTGATAGATATATCACACTAGTTTTATTTATTGAATAAATATTTCTTTCGAAATACGCAATTGAATAAGCATAAATGACTTTCATTTAAATCTGAAATCTATAACTATTACTATTTTTATATAATGTTTGTTCACCACTTATTGATAAGTATATTTTATTAACTGATTTATTTATTATATCCTTAAAATAAAAAAATATTCAATAATAATAAGTACATAAAATTAATTTGAAAATGCTCTTTACTGTTTAAAATTGCAATGGAAATTTATATACATGTGAAGGCATTTCAATTTAATCAATTACAAAATTATTTTTATATTCTAAAATGACAATCATAAATAAATTGAATTGCTTAATGAACCAATATTCTCTCAAACGAATTTATTTTCAACATTTTCTTTATCTACCCTCATTTTTTTGCACACCATGGCTAGGTATTGGTGTTAGAACAAATCATTTCATGTTATTGAAAGAGACAGCAATTAGCAAAACCATAATTATATTCCTATATTAAATACTTTTACTATCCTTGGCCTTCTCTAATCTATAGTCATAATGATGATTGGAAACATTTTTTTCATGTGGTTGAATATTATAAATATATATATATATATTTCAGAATGAATTGACTGGACTAAAATTAAAATAATAGGACCAACCAACCACATATTGACATTTACTTCCCAAGTGAAGAAGATCATTCTATTTAATTGAAATTTATGTATTTATTTATTATTTAAGTGGTTTATTATTCAAACTCCCAACACATATGGCTGTAGATAGTGCTTTGGCATCTAATTTTTGTGGAAGTTTAGCAGTGAAGTTCGCAGTGTCATGGTTCTATGCTTGCAAGAAAACAATGGAGTAACTTCAACTACTTCAACATATGTCACGACCCGATTCCACGGGCCGGACCGGCACTAGGGCCCAGGTAAGCTTAAGGCCCCCGAGGCCCGTAGTAAGCCTGAAACCCTAAAATTTGCTATCTTAATATAAATTGATTAAAATACATGTCACGACCCGATTCCACGGGCCGGACCGACACTAGGGCCCAGGTAAGCTTAAGGCCCCCGAGGCCCGTAGTAAGCCTGAAACCCTAAAATTTGCTATCTTAATATAAATTTCGAATATTCAGCCCATATTAAAAAAATAAGCCTCAAGATTTTATTTCATCTCATTTCTAATATAGGCTCAAAGCATCATTTCGTCTACGATAATACACGACTAAAGGTAAGTAAATTCTACAACTGCGGAGTCACTAACTATTTGATATACATAGCCTTTTATACATACAGTTACATACTGAAATAATTATGGAATTAAGGAAAATTTCTTTGATGCCTTGCGTCAAAGAAACGTAACCTAATTCGAACTAAAGAGGAACTTACTTCCTGAAAAAATTAAACAAGACATGTGAGTTTTTCCTAAAATGATAATTATTGCACAACACATACAGTCACACAAATGTGATGTGGTAAACATATCAATCTAGTCATAGCCGACTAGTTTATGCTCACGCAGCCAGTTCACACAGATGGCCAATCTCACCAGCACTCACAAACAATATCACTTTCAACATAATCACATCACGTGGGAAATTAAAGTCAGTGGCGTCACCTAACCTGACGCGCCGTCCCTCTCAACGCCCATCCTCTCAAAACATGTGCACCGAGGCACCGGGGAGCCCATCCCCACATCTGGCGGACGGTCCTAATCTCACTTGACCAGTCCCTCTCAATATTTTTATTTTTACATTCTCTCTTTTCTTTTCCATCTCATCAACATCATTTCAATCATTCATTCAGGTGGCACACGGGGCGCGCCGATCTCGCCATTTACCGGCGACTGGTCCCAATTTTCACAATTCATCATCAATCAGGATCCATGCTTTATCGACGTCCTCACAACCTCCAATGGTGACCCACTTCATCCCAATTCCACACAAAGCAAGACCAGCAATATCACAACACAATTAATACAAACATTGCAAACAAATGCAAGACATATTATTCAATTGGACTCGTAATTGCAATGCAACAATTAACATTCCAAAATCATGCAAATAATAAATAAATAATAATAGAATTGACAATAAACACGATAATAAAATCAATAACAATAATACACTAATAATGCAAATAAATAAATAAATATATAATAATGAAATGAATAATAAAAGATAATAAATATTAGAGCACCGATTTATTATGTACCAAAAATATAGAACTAATCTAAATAAACTTATTTATTATGTTGTTATTTAAACTTTAGTTTAATTTTCTGTCAAATTTCGTCGGCAAGCACTCCCTAAAATGGACTATCGTACCTGGCTCACATATCACAATAATCATTATATTTTATCAATCAAAGCACATGGTGTCAGCCCTCGCGTCGGGCAAACAATCAAATTTATTCTCCACTTCCTCCAAACTAAGTAACAAAATAACTTATTATTTAACCATCTATACAAAACCTTAGCTTTACTTAATACATGATTTCAACATTGATACAAATTAGTTTACTACTAATACAAAAATATTCATAGCTTTACTAAGATTAAACAAATAAGTAAATAAATACGCGATTAAATGAAAATGTTTATTTGTTTAATTTCCGCGTCCTACTACTTTAAACTATCCTTAAACTATCTGATCATATATTCCTTTAATAATCATACAAAGTTATAGCTCATATTCCTTTTACCAACATTAATTAGGATCTTATGTAACAACTTAATAATTTGTGAATCACTATCCTCACCAAGCAAGATTATAGGAAACGCCCTATTTAAATTATCTATTAAGCATAACTAGTATACTTTAACTAATCAATTCTTAGCACGAATTGAATTTATAACTCAATACACTATACCCTTTCCTATTCATTAAGCAAAATTTAACCAAAATAACTAAACTAGCTGCTGCCTCAACAGTAAATAAAAATTCATATATATGAACTTAATTAAATCAAAAAACTATAATTTCTCTAATCAAAAGTTGTTGCCATTTATACAATTCTTAGCCTCTAAATGAAAATTACCTCAATAACACCAAATCACCCACTAAATCAGAAAATTCATGAAATTTACTAGAAAAGGTTGAAATTTATTTACCTAGCTACAACGTGCGTCGGAAAATGAATTTTTCCAGTTAAAGTAACCGGCACCAGCAACCAAGCACCAACACCGTCACTGACGCCACTAACTTGACCGGGGATGCACGAGAAAGTGGCTGGAGGCACGTGGAGGTGAGGAAAGGGTGTAGTCCGGCCGGTCCTTGACTGTTTCGCTGGAAAAGTGAAGGGAACGCTGAAGGAGGCAGCGTCGATTGGACAAGCACAACTCACAGCTCCCCTCGTCCGCTAAACAAGACCGAGACAGGATAGAAAGGAAGGCCGGAGAGACATCGCCAGTGGAAGGAGTCAACCGGTCGAGCTGGAGTCACCGAAAAATCGAGATGGAGACGCGATTTCACGATTGAGTGAATCGCAGTTCTCCTGCGGTTGCTACGCTCGCCAGGAACGAAAGGACAGAGAGAAAGAGACCGAAGACATGTGGTGAGGAGGCGACGACAGTAGGGAGGCGATGGCGGCGAGGCGGAATCGGCGCTGGCTTCAGGTGATCGGAAAACCAAAAGGGTAGGGGGAGGGGCTGTGGCGCGATGGGGAGAGAAAGGAGAGTGAGGGATGGGATTTTTTTGGTATTTTCTTATTTCTGGAACATTCTAATTGGTCTAAGGCTGGTTTGGTTCGATTCAGAGTCTTTGCTTGGATTTCCTTTTGGTTTGTGGGTTTTCTAATGATTTTTATTTTAGTTATAGGTTTGGTTTAACAAATAAAATTATATTTGTATTAAATTTTTATTAAATAAATTGTAAAGCATTAATAGTTAAGGAGGAAAGTGGGGCTGGGCATTCCGGTCGATTCGAACGGTTCGGTCCGATTAGTGATCTGATCTCATTTTTGTTCGTTTTCGAGTTTTTTCCTATTATTTCTTGTGGTTTTTCGATAATCGATTAATTTCCAGTCCGGTTTGATTTATTTTTATTTATTTTTTATTATGTTTTGCAAACCTTTCCTCCACTTTACTTAATAATAACAAGGTCTTAATGTAATGATTTTTAATTTAGAATAATTATATTATAATAGATTAATCCCTGGTGTTTCACGTTATTCTCGAAAATTTTTAACTGTCCTCAATCGAAAATTCCCAGAATGAACTGTTCTTGGCTAGGCCAATTCGAAAAATTTGGGCTCGAATTGGGGACTATGTTAACAATTGCAAACCCACGGCGGCCGAAAATTTTGCGATTTTTGATTTAATAAAAATGGCAAAGGTTTCGAAAATAAAATTCAGGGTGTTTCAAATCTCACCCCCTTAAGACCCAATTCGTCCTCGAATTTCCTCGAATTGAAATCTAGTAAGAGAGATTAAGAATGAACACACAAAGAATTTCAAAGCCATAAGAATTTACTTCCAACACCAAGGGCACAGCTCGAGAGTAAATAATATGAACCTAGGAAAGAAAAGGGTCAAGTATTCTAATTGTAATTCCCTCGCCAACCATCTTATTTAGTGCCACCTAGCTAACACTCACAAGAGTTTGAGTTTATTACCTAAATCTTCAATCACTATCTTTAGACAGCTACTGAACTCTTTAGAAAATCTTTCTTGAATAAAATTTGGCAATAAAATCAGGTTTAACAGAAAAGTACATATCATATATCATATATCATAGATTTCTCTCAAAATTATGTAACTTCATTTGAAAATTTAAATTTTATTAGACATTCGTCTGTGAAGGCCAAACATAATTTACAAAGGCAAACAATTGTAATTATGATTTACTTACCATCATAAGAGTTAACTCGTTCAATTCACATGTGTTATTTAATAAAACCCTTGTTGATCAAAACTTTTGAAAACTTGTTGCTTTACTTCAAAACTTTTAGGCAAAATCATCTGCAATTTCCGCTATCTATTATATCACAGGCCGTTTCGAAATAACTGTTTTTATCTCTCATTTATGCAAATTCGAATTTCCTTATAATATCTTTACTATAGATTAGTTCATCTGTTATACAGCTCCTAAATCACTGCATCCCTTAGCTATCTCAATCCTATGAAAATTTTCACTCCTTCCACTTAACTGTCAACTTCTCTTTCCAACGCTTATTCCTTATGTCGCCTTAATATTCATCACGAAAACTTAACTTTCATAATAATATCTCTTAGTAATTCGCACTTCCGTTCTCAACCTAAATCTCATCTGATAACCTTTCATTTTACTAATGTTGCCTAATCACCAATAACCTAATCACCAATAATTTAACTTAGTATTTATTACCTATCTTAAATATTCACCTTTATCTGATACCTATCAACACTGATTTTTTTTCAACTGAATTTTGTTAATTCTCAACCTAATACTACCTTACCATCCAAATATTACATTAAGTTGATCTCCATAACTCCTCATTGTCCAGTTTATATTTACTACTAACCTCTCACTTCCTGTTCATGGCCTAGATTAGAATTTACAACCCACGGTTCTAACATTTTAATAAGAACCTTAATTAAAACAAAAGGTTCAATTTCCTCTACGTGGAATTATTAACTCAAGATTCGCAATCTATTATCAACTACCTTACGTCAATTTTCACATTCAACTTACCTATATTTACCTATTCTTTAGTCCAATCATCTTCCCTGTATTTCAATCTAGTAAAGGTATTTATAAGTTCTTCAAGATTTATCTATCACTTACTCCTAATATATATATTTACAATTTGTTACCTATTTATTCTTACCCTTAAACTATCCAAGTTCATTTCTATTGTTATCTTCACTCACTTATTTACATTAAACAAATCAACCATACTCCAAATCTAAATTGCCACTTAACTCTATTACCAAAATCGACTACCCAACATTTTTCCAGCGTTCATGTCTGAACTTTGAATCTAACTGTCTACTTACTTATTTTTATCTCCACCAGTTTATATCTTCTTTTTTCAAACTTCTTTCAAAATTTTACTATCCTAGTAAAACCATTTCATTTTTATGATCGTAATCCCATTGGCGTATATAAATAGACAGTTTCCAAAAATAATTTTCTAAATAAAATAATCAATTTCGAATTTATTTATCAAACACAATTTGGAATTCAAAACTTAAATGGCGTTAAAGTAAAATTTTAGGTAGATAAAATGAAAACAAAAAACAAAAATAAAAAAGTTTAATTTTGAACAACTCTAAAGAAATATTCAGTAGCTGTGTTGAAAACTAGACACAATTTCTAATTGCCCAAATTATTTATTTCTGTTCATGAATCCTACCATACCAATGAAAATTTCCTATTTATTCTCTACACTCTTTCTACTCACTGAGTTTTAATAAAAATCAAATCCTTCAATTTCACATTATTGCACTTAGGATAGAAAATTAATTTGGTTTAATGGCTAGGTTTAAATATGGGTGAAAAATAAAAATTTGATATAGGCTTCAAATTAGTTGCAAGGGTCATACTTTAACTTAGGTTGTATAGGCTAAACATGAAGTTTTTAACAAAGAATGTCTAAATCATTTCTTTCTAAATGTAAGCATAAAAAAATTTGTCTTGAAGAAAATTTTAATTTTGTTCTAGGAATGCCAAGGTTAAATAAATTTTGATTAAAATACATGTCACGACCCGATTCCACGGGCCGGACCGACACTAGGGCCCAGGTAAGCTTAAGGCCCCCGAGGCCCGTAGTAAGCCTGAAACCCTAAAATTTGCTATCTTAATATAAATTTCGAATATTCAGCCCATATTAAAAAAATAAGCCTCAAGATTTTATTTCATCTCATTTCTAATATAGGCTCAAAGCATCATTTCGTCTACGATAATACACGACTAAAGGTAAGTAAATTCTACAACTGCGGAGTCACTAACTATTTGATATACATAGCCTTTTATACATACAGTTACATACTGAAATAATTATGGAATTAAGGAAAATTTCTTTGATGCCTTGCGTCAAAGAAACGTAACCTAATTCGAACTAAAGAGGAACTTACTTCCTGAAAAAATTAAACAAGACATGTGAGTTTTTCCTAAAATGATAATTATTGCACAACACATACAGTCACACAAATGTAGATGTTGTAAACATAGATCAATCTAGCATCCGCTAGTTATTATGCTCACGCAGGCCAGTCACACAGATGCATCTACCAGCACCTCACCAAACAATATCCCTTCAAATATCACATCACGTTGGAAAATTAGTCAGTGGCAGTCACCTAAAAAACCCCCCGACGAGCCGTCCTCTCAAACAGCCCCATCCTCTTCAAAACATGTGCCCCGGGGAAGCCAATCCCCAGTATCTGGCCGACCGTCTAATCTCACTTGACCAGTCCTCCAATATTTTTATTTTACATTCCTCTTTTTCTTTTCCATCTCATCAAACATATTTCATCAATCATCAGGTGGCACACGGGGGCGCGATCTCCCATTTACCCGGCCGACGGTCCCAATTTCACAATTCATCAAATAGAGATCCTGCTTTATCTGACCGTCCTCACAAACCCATGGTGACACTTCAATCCCAATCCACACAAGCAAAGACAGCAATATTTCACACGACAATAATCAAACATGCAAACAAATGCAGACATATTATTCAATTGGACATCGTAATGCAATGCACAATAAAAATCCAGAAATCACATAGCAAATAAATAATATAAATAAATAATAGAGATTGACATAAACAAACGATAATAATAAATAACAATAATAACATACATAATGCAAAATAAATAAATAAATTATATAAATAATGAAATGAATAAAAAGATAATAAATAATTAGAGCACCGCGATTATTATGTACCAAAAGTATAGAACTAATCTAAATAAATAAACTTATTAATTATGTTGTTAGTTAAAATTAGTCTAAGTTCTATCAAAATTTCGACAGCACCTCCCCTAAAAATTGGACTATCTGCCTGCTCAAATATCTCAATATTATCATTTATTTATCAAATCAAAGCACACAGCCCATCCGTCGGGCAATCAATCAATTTAAAATCCCATCCTCCTCCCAAAACAACAATATCAACACTCAACCATTAATTTACAACAATCTTGTTCCAATGGTAATAGCAATCATTCTTTACTTCATATAATATAACTAGCTTCAATAGCTAATTACCAAACAAACGAAGGCTTTAATACATATATAATCGAATAAAACTTATATCATTAAGTTAATTGCAATTGCTTTCATTTCTTCATTCTTGCTTAAAGATAATAACCACATATTTATTCTTTTGTTAAAATTTTTATTAGCCAATAAGAACAAAAGCTTCTATTAAATTAAAATCTAAAGAATACATCTACTAAAAGATCCAACTTACAACTTAAAATATACCGATTAACTATTCCTAGCAAGAATTAAACCTACTATGTGACATCCTACCGAGTCGAGTCTTAGTACTGAGTCGAGTTTTTTTTTCATAGAGTCGAGTTGAGTCGAACACTTATAGCCTTTGCTACTATTAAGCAAAATTTACCAAAAAACTAAACTAGCTGCTGCGCTCAAACATAATTAAAAAATTCAATCTATATGAAAACTTTAATTAAACCGAAATACAATTTCTCTAATCACAAGTTGTTGCCATCTAATCCAATTCTTGCCTGTAAAAAAACTTACCTCAATAACACCAAATCCACCCACTAAATCACAAAATTCATGGAAATATACTAGAAAAGGTTGAAATTTATTAGAAAGGACTATAAATTGTCATTATATTTCAAGTTAATCCAATAAGTTAATCTCTTGTTATTCAATTTTCTTTATATATAAAATTGAGAACTGAGTTTTTAGAACGTACCCATTGGAATCGGGCGACGATCCATGATCAGCGCGAAGAAGAGGATTCTGTCTCTCGGGCCTCGCCGGAGTGCCGTCGGCCGGTCACCGGACCGCCGTCCCGGCCGGCCGGCGTGCACGGTGCCAGGGAAAAGCCCGCCCAGAAAATTGCAAGGTCACCACCACTTGACTCCAATTTTCGCGAGGAGTTCAAATCCACCATCGGTTTGATGAGGCAGTGGCTCGTTTGGCCGGATCGACCTCCACAGCCACCTTCAAGCCGCCATCCATGGTGGGTTGTCAAAACTCAAGCAAGATCACAAATCAATGGAGGGGAATTGTTCACGTGGAGGAGAGGAGTCGATCGAGACCTTAAGTTCACCTTGAGCCCGTCGGAAATGGCGAGAAGTCGCCGGAGGTCAAAGGGTATGACTGTCGGAGGAGATGGTCTCGATTCGCGCCGCTGGAGGTCCAATCGGAGCGAGGGGAGGTTGGAAATGTGACCAGCATCGCCAGAAGAACCGGAACCGATCGCCGCCTTCATCTTGTGGCGGTGGCCGGAAACGCGAAGGAGGAGGAGAGAGAGACTGTCGCGCAGCGCGAGGAAGAAGGAAGGCAAAAAGAGGAAGAGAAAAGAAAGGAAAAAGAAAGGGAGGAAGGAAAGTGGGCTGGCCATTTCCGGTTTCGATTCGAACCGGTTCGGTCCGATTAGTGATCTTGATCTCATTTGTTCGGTTTTCGAGTTTTTCCTATTATTTCGTGTGGTTTTCGATAAATCGACTTAAATTTCCAGGTCCGGTTTGATTTATTTTAATTATTTTTATTATGTTTGCAACCTTTCCTCCACTTACTTAATAATTACAAGTATTAATAGTGAATGATTTTTTAATTTAGAATATATATAGAATAGATTAATCCGTGGTGTTTCACGTTATTCTCGAAAATTTTTTGTCCTCAAATCGAAAATTCCCGAATGAACTGTTTTGGGCTTAGGCCCAATTCGAAAATTTGGGCTCGAATTGGGACTATGTTACAATTGCAACCCACACGGCCAAAATTTGCGATTTTTGATTTAATAAAAATTTAAAAGTTTTGAAAATAAAAATTCAGGGTGTTTCATGTATGCATTTTTTATGTAGGTCATACCATGCACGACTTTTACTATTGTATATTTTATGAAAAGCTTCGCATGACATTTAAGAAGGTATATATGTATATAAAGAAATTATCAAATGAATTATAAGGTCATGTAAGAATTCTCTTAAGGTAATATATATATTTATTTAACAACTTAATTAGATTTCTTTTATTGGTTTGAGTACGTTCTTTAATATATAATACAAAAGTCAGTTTCACACTTCCAATTTCATGTTTTCCCACATTGGATTCAACTCTTTGTATTATTATTATATATTGAATTTAGTGTTCCATGCTTGATGTTGCTAAAAACACATTTTCTTTCCTATGTTTATTCAAAATACTTTTGCATATAATTTTCTTCTTAAAAATAACTTATTACATCCTTTTCAATCAATGAAAATATAATCAAACTTGCTATTTTGAAAAACTTATTCTACCATGCTCAGATAATTCAGAGGGCCAAAAAATAATTTTACTAATTATATAGAGTAAAGATCAAAATTTTGTTTTAGAAAATTTTCAAACTAAAAGCTTTAAAAGTTTTTAATTTGGGGAGGCCACGGTCCCTGCTTCTCGATAATTTTATATGTTTTCATAGTTTTTAGTTGATATAATAGTTATTATTTGTTTTTTAGCGATTTGCTAAACATTAGAAGGAGTAAAATTTAATGAAGCACTCCCTCAACAACGAAACTCTAGTATAACAAAAATAATATTTTAACTATAGTCAAAATGCCAAATGATATATAACAAAAATAATATTCTAACTCTAATCAAAATGACAAAATGATATATTAAAAATTGTGATAGTTCGTATAACAAATTAAATAAAAATTGACTACAATAACTAAAAATTTGAATATTAATACTTTTTAAGTGTGTTAAAGGCTTTAACAAACTTTTCCTTTCATTGTTCTAGAAGAACACTCAACTTACATGAGATGATATTTTTTAAATTATCTTAAGATGGAATTATTAAAATTAGAAAATAAAAGTCTTTTAAACTTAGAATCAAAATTAAATTATATAGACCAACCATCAACGTATTAGGAATACTTTTTTTTTTTTTTGGAATATCTTAAGATGACAATTACTATTAAAATTAGATAAAAATTTTTAAAATTATTTTTTATCGATACATGAAGACTAATTAATTTCTTTTTTCAAATATTAAACACTACTTATATACCTCGTGTTCGAATTGTTGTGTTGTCTCCGTGCCCCTGCATCACCGGACAAGCGGAAACGGCCTTTGGCGCATTTGGTAATAAGCCAAAGACTGGCAATCTCAATCTCATCGCTGATCCAGATTACAGAAAATACAATCAGCCACGTGTGCGGTCCAGATCACAGAAACTCCGTTTTACAATCCGACGTGTCAATCTCCAAGATGAAACGCATCCCCAGACCAAGCGCACACCACATGGAAATTCGTTGGAGATGTCAATTGCAACGTGGCAGCGAATCGGTGGTGGTCAATAAAGATCGGGGCCTCGGAGTCTGGAATGTGGGGTCCATTACAACAAGTCTCACTTTCATTTATTCTGTTCCAGGAGGTACAGATAAGAATTCGATGGGAGGTGATGTACACAAGCGGGACCCAAGACTACTTCGAGATGGCTGTGAGCGACAGCGCAACACTGTCCATCTCCATTCCGACTGATGTCACACGTGCACTTTCATTTTCTTCGGTCCTACTAGCCACGTGCGCACCATGTCAGCCTGTCTCATGCAACTATTTCTTTTTGAAATGAAGTTCAAATTACCCTTGTTCAAGGGGGGGAGAAGAAGAGTACAAAATCAACCTTTTTAGTTTTACACTTGAATCCATAACTAAATTACAGGTAATTACAAGTTTATGGTTAATTTAAATCAAAATATCGAATTTGTGCCTTTTTTTAATAATAATTTCATGAACTTTATTTCATTTATTTTTTATGGAAAAATTTCGGAAAACTAGTATACTATGTACTATTTAATATTTATATAGTAGCTAACGCCAACTTATAATTAAGTTTCCATTAAAATAATATAATATTTACAAATGTCGTTTTGTTATTTAGTTGTAATATTTAAAAGTTAATTTAAAAAATAAATAAAAATAAAAAATGGGAAAAATGAAAGTATTGTAACCTTGTGGATGTGTGATTGAATGGACTAAAACTAAGCCATTTGAATATCTTTTGTTTAACCAGCAGTTGAATAAATGAAAATCAACTGTATTTTTAAATGAATTTATATATTTGGTTACAGGTTTAAAAACAATTGAATATGTGAAAATGAAATATATTTCTAAATGAATTTATATATTTGATTACAGGTTTAACAATAAAACGTTGGGTTGAGCATGAAAAATAAGAAAAAAGATAAAAAAAGTTGATATGAATGGGAAGTTGTGGGGTTATATATTTACATGTAAGAACAAAGAATAGGTCAAAGAAAGTGAAGGAACAAAGGCTCGACTTTAAGCTTGTGAATGAATAGACTAAATTAAATATGTATAATAAGAAGAAAAGACTAAAGAATAAGAAACCTGATAAAAACTTTTTGGTTCGACAAGCTAAAAACGACAAGTCACTTTGTATTGGGTCCCTTCATGCTGATGGTTTGTTTGGGTATTGGATTGGATGGTGTTTGATTCAAAAAAGAAAGAGAGGTTTCATTTTCTTAGAAGTGACTAGTAACCATTTTCAGCATATTTCTCCATCGCTGTTTCTCTCATTCGAGACATCATACATTAATACATAGCGAATGCAATTCCTATCTTTAATGTTCCAACTGAATTCAATAACTTCGAAGAGTTTTCCCTTTCTTCTGTCTCTTTCTTTTTCCTCTTCCACTAATTAGTCTGGAAAATGAAATTCAATTCCGTTTATGTGTATCATTCTCTCCGTCTATAAATAAATACAAATGTGACACTTATTTATAGATATGCTACTTTCGCAAATATAACATTTATTTGTGGATTAATTAGAATCATCAAAGTGAAAAAATTATAGTTTCACATAACTATCCACCACAGTACTCGGTAATTTCTATTGTTTTTGTTTAGGATAATAATATTAATTTAACTTTCAAAATTTTCTTTCCTCTTTTTCAAATATGATTTTCAAATAAAAGAAAAAAAAAAAAAACTTGTTTTCTCCTATTAATTTTCCACGCTTTCCAAACAAAGTAGGAGAAATTATAACGGAGCCAAAATTTTTGCTTAGGGACTAAAATAAAATATTTGATTTCTTGTTTAATAGGGGTTGGGTTAGCGAACAAGTTGTATTGAAGGTATCCTATATTAATTTTTATTTTTGAGGCGGGGCATGGTCACTCCAGCCCCCTCCCTCCGTCCGTGGAGAAAGGTACTTTCACTTCCCTCCATTTCCTCCCCCCCTCTTTTTCACTCCCCTCCCAACTTTGTTCCAAAACATTGTATAAAAGTTAGTACTGGACACAAAAATTGTTCTTAGGAGATCAAGGAATAAATCTCAAAAGAGAGACAATTCTAGTACAAGGTGGGCACCTGCGGCCGTGGATGCAGAGCCCAGAAGAATTGATTCTTTAAGGCTGGAGAATTATTATTGGGACAGTGCCCTTCACTCTTTTCTGGTAAGCCCAATGTCTAAATCACTTGGTCACCAATGGATGGTTTTATGCCCATGTATTTGCAGAGTAAGTTCCTAATAAAAGAACCTTTCTGGTATATCATAAATTCTTGAAACATGACCCGTCAGGATTTGAAACTTGTAACCACAAAGAAACAATAGAACCTTGCAAGGGTCTGAAAATCTGAACCCTAAACTAAATATAAACTGAAGATTCCAAAAACCATCTTTTATTTCCCCCCGAATTTGTACTAACCTCTTAGAAAGAACTTCATTCTGTTTGAAAATTTTGCAGGGGTAGTAGTTTCATTTCTAATGCAAGCTGGAAAATAAATGACAAATATACATACTCACTGCCATTGCCATCTTCTACAATTATGTCATTGACATAACTAAAATGAGTCTGGAGACAGTTCCAGAGTCACTATAAGCAATGACTTCCATTACTAGAATCTTTATAAATAAATATCTGCAAGACAAATCCTTTCCATGAAGATAATAAACGAGAGATGCTTTCAGTAGTATCAGGATCATGAGTTTAGCTATGTACATATTCATGAAAAAAGTTATGAAGATATGCTACTGTTAAAATAATAAGTCCAGGTAAGAGGAAATCAGCAGTAAAAAATAACAAAGAAATAATTATTTAAGGTAGTTCAGCTACATAGAAATTTGATCCAAACCAACTATGACATTCTTGTAAACAATGACATTAACTATTCCCTTGTTCAGTGCACAAACCATTAATGCTGATCCAAATATTTTCAATAAGACTCCAGTTATCTTATTAGGGCATGAATAAAAAAAAAATCATAAACCTAAGGCATTAGCATGCATTACTATTTAACAAACTAGTAACCCTTGAAATAACATGCCAGGATAGTATTATTACCGCCCACAATGTATTTAGGACAATGCAGGAGCAGAATTCACAGTTAAGAACCTCTATACTTAAATTGCTTAAATGTCTGTATTCTTAGTGCCCATATACGGCGAGGAAAAATTATGTGAACCTCATTTATTCATTTTATCTAAATAAAGAAATGGATTCATTCATAATCTCACAAAAACATCAATCTCCCCACCTGAGATTTGATTAATTTCATATCTTTTACTCATTTTCAATAATCAAATGAGAAGTTCGAAAAAACAAAATAATCTCTGCGAATAACATCTTGATTTTGTGCAGGCCAACTTCCTGCATAAAATCAAGCATCACAGGCTACAGAACTAAACTACTACTAACTCCCTAGTGACAGAAATACCATTGTCTTTTTTGGGATGGCAGAATATTCCAATTGGAGAACATAAATTATCATTTACTGCTCTTGAGAGAAATAAGTTATTGAATCTGCCAACTAAACATCAATTTGAGGAACTGAAAGAGTTCCTAACACTTCGAAGGATACTCCACATAAAAGTGGATATCAAGAACAGGATAATACCAGTAACAATGGCATACTTGAGACCAAGGTTCACTAGTAAGTTTACCAGAAGTCCAGCCAACACAACACCACAAAAATTAGCTGATACAGCAGGCCAGAATGGCATATCAAGAATTGAAGCTACGATGGCCCCAGTCCATGCTCCAGTACCAGGGAAAGGAACAGCCACAAAAAGCATAAGGCCAAGCCACTGAAACTCTTCCACAGGGGCCGCCTTCTTTTTGGCATTCTCAAACAGAATGTCAAGGAATCTAGAAGCTGACTGGTTCCTTCCAGCAAGGAAAGAAGCAAATCTCTTCAAGTAAAGTACAATCAAAGGCACAGGAACCATGTTTCTGGAATTGAAAGTTAAAACGCTAAAATTTGTGAATCTCAAGCTGATTGCTTATTTCTCGAACAAATATACTATTGCATACGACTATTTATGAAACAGAGAATAAGCATTTCTTCAAACGGGTTATCTGCAATTCTATAAAAGCAATCATATCATGAGAATTGAATGTAATAAGCAAAAAGAGACTAACCCAATAACGGATAAGACAGTAAGCGTTATAGGCTTAAGTTGCATCCAATAACCAACGGGAATAGCCCCACGAAGCTCAAGCACTGGAAGCGTAGCAAGTGCAAACACCACAGATTCATCAGGCCAACCCAAGCTTCTAAGAGCGCTCGCAATCTTTAGTCCAAAGCTGGAGGCTTTAATAGAATCAACAGCCGCATTAGCATCCCCTGAAGCTGCAAACCAAGCAAGAGAAAAAGAAGCCCATACCAGGACCCAAAATAGAAACTTTGCTGGCCTTTCCTCAAATAATGGCAATATCTCTTTATCTTCAGTCAGGTCAATAAACCCATCAGAAGAAGCTCTAGTTGCAGTTAGAGGAACAGTGGAGAAACGACGAGAGGCAAGAAGATCGACAGCTTGAAATGGCAAAATTTGGTTTGACTTGACCAGAGATCGTTTCTTATGGGCAATTAAAGGGCAAAGATTAACATTTGCACGGTTGGGCAAGAATTTGAAATGGGTCTTTCTAAAAGAGAAAGACAGCGACAATATCGACACGGAGGAAGCCATTGAAAAGGGAGATAAAGAAATGAGTTTTAATTGCAAGCTTTGAAATTCAAAGACTTGTATGCTCCATCAACTTTGGGGGTTAGGCGATACAGTGAATTTCACATTTTCGTAATTTTTTAGCTCAGAATATATAAATCTCAGTTCAGGTCAATGCTATTCCAAATCAGGAGTTTTAAAAGGAATATATGTTGATTCATTGCCCTTAAAATAATTATGTAAATCCAAAAATTAAGTATATAATATGAGGGAAGACTTTGCCTTGACTTTACCAAATAATGTGGTGCGTGGCGAGAAATGAAACAGAAATTCTAGACAATGGAAGATTTTGCGATCTGGGTTAAGCTTTAGCAAAGCTATGGGATAGTTTAAGGTGGAAATCAACGATGATGGAGATAAACACAAACCGGCATTAAACAACCAACAAATGGGGAGGATTTAACAAAGCTTTTCTTATTTTATTTGAGAATGTAAACAAAACAAAACAAAGAATACAAATCAAGAAATCCTAAGGTGGGTTTAATTTATTAATCTGAGCAAGAAATCCTTATCCTTATCCCTATATTCACATCGAACCGGACACCTTTTGGGCCCAATGTAGACTAATGTAATGCCTTAAAAAATTGTGACAATCAAACGGCAACGTTTTAGGCAGAGGGGCAGCGGACCAAATTTAACAGTCACACCACGCGTGGTCAACCTCCGCCTTTTACCCATTTCCCAGCTCAGAACCTCCGAAATCAGAAACTCCTTTCGTATTTTCTCCTCTGAAGGGCGTTGCGTTTGCGTCACTGCGCCACTGAACTCTGACCAGTTAACAGTACCAGTTTTACACGTTTTGTACGAAGAAGATTGCGAAAATATAATAAACATGAGTCGCAAGAGAGACAAACCCTACTTCTCGCGCCAAGACCGTGCTCCCATCACGAAACGGCGTCGTCCTTTGCCTCCTCAGCTACCAGTAGAAGATGTGGACGACAAGCCAACGGAGAAGAAACCTCCGCCGCCAGCTGTGGTGGTTATGGGTCTGTCGACGGACTGCTCGGTTCTTGACCTGAAGTCGAGGTTCGAGATCTACGGTTCAATCTCTCGTATCCGCATCAATCGTGATGGCGTCGGTTACATAACGTACCGGTCCAAGGAGTCGGCGGAAGCTGCCATTGCTGCTGCTCTTGATGCCTCCTTTGGAATAAGCATTAATTCCAAAAAGGTATGCACGTTACCTTTTCGCTCAATTCTAGTAATATGCCTCTGTTTGCTAGCTGAGAAAATTGGGAAACTTAAAACCCTTCTTTTTCAATTATTTGTGTAATTCAGTGAAATTGATTTCAGCCTGGTGCGAAATTTTACTTGTATCACAGTTTAGCTCTTGAAAGCATCAAACTTTACCTGTTAACAAAAATATTTGATGTCATTTGATTTCTGAAATTGCAGGTACAGGTGCTTTGGGCAACGGATCCGCTTGCGCAATGGAGGGAAGGAGTTGGCGGTGGAAGTAACAAGGAAATTGGGTCATCCTCCAAGCTTCTGCAAGCTGAGATACCCTTACGCAGACATGGCAGAGGTAATAAGCTGGCTTCAGCTATAGTGAAACCCAAAAGCAGTAGTGAGAGTGCTGCTGTGTTGGATGTGCCTTTGAAAGGCAGGGAGATAGTTGCTTATGATGATATTCTTTAGCATTATTGGTGTGGTTATGGCTATTGGATAGGAGAAATGAAGTGTGTCTTGCATGGAAGAGAAGCAGAGCGTAGTGAAGGCCTTTGGATCTTTAAGATACATAAATATATTCTTTCTATATAGTGATAATGAAATGTAGGATTGTTATATTTGGTTTCTTGTAATTGTTAGTTGCATTCTTAGAAGTCTTTTTTAGCAAAAATGTATCGTGTTCCCTTTCAAGAGTTTAATAATTTTGGATTGGACTTTCATCATTAAGTTGTAATTTTGGTTGAATGTTTCCGTAGAAGGATAGCTTTTAGTTTGTTTCCAAGGTTGTGGCAGAGATAAATGCCATTGGATCAACTTACAGGTTTTTCTTTGCGTCTTGTACGGGAACGAGTATGAACATGGATAAATTTTAACGGGATCAAATGCCCGTAACTTGCGAAACGAGCATTTACCTATTTAACAACACAAAGGATGGACCTTCACTCCATTCTTGCAGCAATGTTTACTTGCAACCATGACTGCTCCCATCTTTACGTTTTGTTTGTTGATTTAATAGAGTAGTCTATAATCCGCTGCCAGTGCTGACGTTATATCTTAAATCGTGCTAATGATTGGAAATAAGAAAGCATTAAAATTCTTGCAAGTTTTCGATGAACTTTAAAATTAGGGTACAATGTTTTTGATCAAACAGTTTATGATCACAACCTAGAGCATAAGAATTCTGAAAGTTCAAGGCTTATTCTTCTTAATTTGGTAAGTATAGACAAAGTTAGGTCAGGATTCAGGAAGACAGGAACCAAAAGAGTTTACTTTTATACGATTTCTGTTATAAGAACTACAATACTGTAAAAACCTAATAAGCGTGTTAACGACAGCGTTTTAATTTTATTTGACAGGAAACGACGCCGTGACCCGGGTGTCAAAAGGCTAAAAACTATAGGCGTCGTGGGAGAATCGGAAATGCAAGGAGATCAGTAGCTTCTTCTGAGTCGATAATGGTGGAAAACGAAGAAGGCAAAGCAGGAGGAAAACAAGAAAAAGAAGAAGAAAACAAAGAATTGCATCAACGAGTATGGAGTTGGGGAGCAGGAACTGACGGGCAATTGGGCACAGGCAAGCTCGAGGACGAGCTTCTCCCCCAACTCCTTCACTTTCCTTCTCTTTCCTCCGCTGGACCTATCTCCAAGCTTGCCTGCGGCGGCGCTCACGTTATTGCCTTGAACGCTGGTACTTACCCGCAGTTCCGCCTTATATTTGTGTTTGAATTACAATAGTCTTTATGTTCGATGTTTGATCTCATCAGTTTGCAGGGGGGAAAGTACTGTCATGGGGCAGAGGAACATCTGGTCAGCTGGGGCATGGAGATATTCTCAGTAGCTTATATCCAAAGCCTGTGAATTTTTTAGATGGTTATGTTATCACTCACGTTTCTGCTGGTTGGAGCCATTCTGGATTTGTTTCAGGTCCATTTTGCTTCCATGTCCAGTCAATTAGTTTTTTTTTTTTTTTTCCCTAAACTATTAGTATGCTACTTGATCTTTGCTTGTTTCCCCTTTGCAGACACAGGATGCCTTTTTACTTGTGGGGATGGCTCATTTGGTCAGCTTGGCCATGGGGACTATAACTCACATACTGCTCCTGTTAAAGTTTCATACTTTGCTAATAGACATGTTGAGCAGATAGCATGTGGCATGCGCCATTCACTTGTACTGTTGAAAGGTAAATGTGTAAATTGCAATACATATTGTTTTCCACTAGTAATTGTAATTTCATAATGTGGAGATGCTTTTTCACAAAGATTTATATATCAATCTAAGGTTCTGTAGGAATGAATTTTGTTATTTTAAGACAACTCGATTTCACTTATGTACTGAAACCTAACCAAGAACTAGATGAATAGCTTGATGCTTTTTTTTTTTTTTCTTTCTTGTAAGATTTCTGTTCTTCTATGTGACTAGAGAAATATGATTAATTTCTGAAATTAGAACATAATTCTAAAGTTGGTTCGTCATAGCAAATTTTAGTAAGAGAGTTGCTTTTCAGTGAAATTGATTTTCAATGGAAAAATATAGCAAGAATTTTATAACAAACAATGAAAAAAAGATAAAAATTCCTCTGGTTTAAGATATGTGTAAAATTTTAGCCTGATTATATTCAGTTCCTGTTGATAAGTAAGGTCACAGTGATGCAGATTGTGTAGGAAACCAAGTTTATGGTTTTGGCTCTGGAAAGCGTGGTCAATTGGGTATCTCTAAAGATAAGATTAAATCGGTCAATCTTCCCCAACTTACCTGTGGATTTGAACACATTGAAATCATTAGCATAAATGCAAATGGAGACCACAGCGCTGCTTTTACTGGTAAGTGTGTCCACATTATCTCCTTTTGCAACCGCAATAAAAGGGCAGAACACAGAGTTCCAAGCATGAATATGTTTTCCTCCAGGTTCACATTCTAGTTTAGGGGAATTTCTTGAAATAAAGTTAACATGAAGTCTAGAAAGGGTTACAGAAACAAACACAAGCTTGCATCCGTCTTATGTAATTTATGCTATTTATCATGAAGTAATGTTTTTTTCTTATTGAGGTTTTATTTTATTTCTCACATCAGCTGATGGTCATCTTTTTGTTTGGGGAAGAGGATTTCCTGGAAATTCTGATATTAGTACTCCACAATGTTTGGTTTCATCTTTGCGATTGATCAAAGTTGCTCTTGGATGGAATCATGCTTTAACATTGACTGGTACATGGATGCATTTTGTTATTGGTTAAACCCAGTAAGTCAATACTCCTATCTTCCTAAAGATATGATGGGTGTTGTCTGACTTTTAACATGGATATTATTAACAGCTGATGGTGAAGTCTTTATCCTTGGAGGTGATCGACATGGGGCGCTTAGCAATCTTGAGAAAATGAGCACGGCAAAGTTGTTAACTGGTAATGTATAACTTCGAAGTTTGATCATAAAAGAGTAGTACAAAAAATATAATTTCTTTGACACTCTCTGGTATAAAACTGGGTCATGGTTTCTGCATTTCATTTTATTGCTTATCATGGTAGGCAAGAAACTGGCTGTTCGATGATATACATTACAATCCCTTGTTATTCAAACTTGACTTGCCTACCCTATCCATGTCCATGTCTAATCATCCTGCATATTCATTATAGCATTTGCCTACTACAATTCTAAAATCTGTATTATTCCTCTTTCACATTTCAACAGATTCAACATGCAATGTTTTCGATAGAGTCTCAAGTCTTGACGGGGTGAAAGTTGTGGAGATTGCAGCTGGCGCCGAGCATTCTGCATTTTTGACAGGCAAGATTTTGTTTATGAAGAATTTGCATCTTCTCATATCTTTTTTCCCCTCTTAAAGGATCATTACCTTCATGTTTTGATGTTATTTTAATCACAGTGGATGGAGTAATAAAGACATGGGGATGGGGTGAGCATGGTCAACTTGGCTTGGGGAACACAAATGATCACACCAACCCTCAAACAGTCAATCTAGGCCTTGAAGGTCAGAACCAAGAAGTCCTCTTCAAAGTTTATTGTGGCAGCGGTTTTACATTTGTTACAAGTGTAACTTAACTGTGATTGGATGTAGTGAAAATATGTCTCAAAACTATGATTGGAAGTAGTAAAAAAATGGCTCAAGTGAGTCTAGTATGTAACATTTTTTTTTTTTTTTCTGAATGGATATATAACATTAATTAATAACTTTATAGAGGATTATTGGCAAGTTTTAATGCCATTTCTTTGGTAATTTTTAAATATTATGATTTTTAATTGTTAAATAATTCTCAATTTCATTATTATATTCAAAAGAATTTCAAGAAGGTAAAAAAAAAAAAACATTTTCATTATTAAATTGAAATTGGAAAGAGGAAATATTATTTGGCCAAAACAATACTCTCTTGGTTACAAATAGTCAATTTTTATATAGATTAAGAAAGCGGTAATTATGATGATTAAAGGATAATTTTATTCGTATAACATTTATATTATGTCCATCTTAAATAATACATAAATAATTGATCTATTAAAATAATATAAATTTAATAGAGTAATAATGATTATTAAAAATAAAATAAAATTTAATAAGAGTATAAAAGACAATTTAAGAAAAAAAAAAAAAAAAAAAAAACAGATAATATAAATATAGACAATTATATAAATTAGAAGGAATTAGTAAAAAAGACAATTTAAAGAAATAAAAAAAAAAAAGAGGGGAGTGATTGAACCGTATTTTGAGACGGACGAAAAAAGAATAGTACTAAGCGCCTCCTGCTGTAGAAACACACTATTCCGACAGTTTCGGAAGACAAATTCTGTACACTCCTCTCAGAACCCTTTCGGTATACTGCCAGTAGCAAAGTATTCATACAACTGCATGTGTTCACAGAGGTAATAAACCCGCTGTTAACGCACAGCCTCACCGCCACGCCGGGATTTGAGACTCGAGCAGTACTTGGCACGCCCGTCTTGGCAATGGTTCCACCGTCGACGTCCCGACGAATTTCCTCGTCTCTCTGAGAGAAGCCCGGCCTCCTTCATATTCGAGTAGACGTTCCCAATCAGCGTTCTAACATACTTACAGCTATATGGTACTCTGTCTCTTCTCACAATTTGCAAAGGAAATAATCTTGTTTATCTGTCTGTTTTACTATACCTTTATAATGGTCAAGGCTATGCGCAAATGAAAACGGTAAGGTTTTCAAATCATGAACACAGTTATTATTGGAGAAACAATTGAATATGGAACATTACACTCACTCGAAAGCGGAAATCGAATGGTTTATGGAATGAACCTTTTATAACTTGAACCAAGCTAACAACCTCTCTGAACTATGAATGGATTCAATAGAACCGCAAGTTTTAAAAGTATTAGTGTCTATGCACAGAGTATAGCCCGCAGTAAGAGCCTGGCTTATCGCGACATTAAATGCGAAGAATTCCTTGGGAAACTTGCGCGCTTTTGAGCTACCAGGTTTGAAACACAGTGATCTGGATCAAGTGCGTCAATAAATATGTAATCCTATGGTAGGAAGAACTTGCGGGAATTGAGTGGCTAATGGAACGTTGCTAAATAAACGATGGAGGGATTATATGCGTATAAGTTACTTGCTTCTTTATAAAATGTGAGTCGAAATTCTAATAGAGACTTTCTGTGAATTCGACATATTTGACGCGTTTGCTTATTTAAGTTCTTCATGCAGATTGAATTTGTCAGCGACATCTTAAATTTGTGGTGAGAGGACTGGCAGGGTCAACATAACTGCTCTGAGAAGATTCTACTGAGAGATCTTGGGAGATTGAACGCCTTTGTATATCTGGCATTGAGACTTGAATTATTTCTTAGAATAACATTAGTAACAGTTGTTTTTCTTGTACTCAATCATATAATCGACGGTTTATTTTGCTCCTTAATGCTGTTATTAAGCTAATGCAGCAGAATGTAAGAATTGATGACAAGATAGTGATCATAGGACCACAGTGATTTGCTTTGTTAAGCAAGTACAATCCGCACTACCCTTTTTCTCTTTATATTGGTAACATGCCAAATGAGTTCTAACTATTACATGCCAATCTACAGTTGTTCTAAATGAATGAACTTGTCACATAACACGCCTCGCCAATTTTTAACGCTGATATGCAAAAATGTAGTGTACAAAAAAGCAAATCACTAATCCAATCATATTAAAAGCATAAATAAATAAAACAAGATAAAAAAAATTTATTATTGTAGAAAATTCAAAATGTGATGAGTAAAAAAAAAAAAAAAAAAAAAGGGGAGTGTTGACCGTATTTTGAGACTGACGGAGTATAAAGAGAAAATAGCGCCTCCTGCTGTAGACAACGGCACACCCACAAATATTTCCGACAGTTCGGAAGTTCAAATTCTGTAAACCTCTCAGAAAGCCCTTTCGGTGTATGCCCAGAAATGATAAGAAGCGCAGTCTCGGTCAGAGGTAATAAGGGCGTCACGGCAACTGTCACCGCCAACGCCGGGGATTTGAGACTTCGAGCAGTACTTGGCAACGCCGTCTTGGGCAATGGTTCCACCGTCGACGTCGACGATTTCTCTCTCTCTGTGGAGAAGCCCGGCTCCTTCATAGTCGAGTACGACGTTCCCAATCAGGTTCTTACTTTCTCACAGCTTATGCTCTCTGTTTGGTTCTTCCAATTTTGAAGGAAGTTCTTGTTTATTGTTATTTTTATTTACTGGAATGGGTTTGGCTATTCGCAGGACGTAAGGTTTCAATTCATGAACACAGTTAATTTATTGGAGAAACAATTGAATTGGACATACACTCACTCGAGAAGCGGAAATCGAATGGTTTTGGATGGAACTCTTATATTTGACCCAGCTAACAAGCTCTCTGCTAACTATGAATTGGGTTCAAGGAACTGCAAGTTAAAGTATAGCTATTTGCACAGAGGAGTTACCGCAGTAGAGCCTGGCTATGACTTTGCAAGGAATTCTTGGGACTTGGCGGTTTCGCACAGGTTTGACAGTGATTTGATCAGGGTTTCATATGAGACAATTAGCAAGAACTTGGGAATTGAGTGGCTATGGAGATCGTTGCTAAATAAAGATGGAGGGATTAAGGTATATTTGTTATTGCTTCTTTATAAATGGGTGAATTCTAATTGACTTTCTTGAATTGACATATTGATGTTGGTGACTTTCTTTCTAGCAGATTTCAGCATCTCTCAATTTGGGAGAGGGCCTGCACGTGCCAAAAATAACTGCTGAGAGTTCATGGAATTTTGAGATGTGAATCGCCCTTTGTATGACTGGCTTGAGACTTGAATTTTTCCTTAGAAAAACAAATTAGTAACAGTTGTTTTTCTTGTATCTCATCATATATGAGGTTTATTTTGCTTCCTTAATTGCTGTTCTTGCTAATGCAGCAGAAATGTAGAATTGATGGAAAAACATTATCACAGGCCACAGCTGATTTGGCTTTGTTAAGCAAGTAAACAATCCCACTACCCAATTCTTATATGGTAAGCAAAGTTCTAACTATCTTAATGAAACCATTCAATTGTCTAATGAATGAATTGACCATAACACCCGTAATTTATTTAAGTTATAATAAATTAATGTATAATAAGCAATCACTATCAATCATATATAAAGGATAAAAATAAAAAATAAAAATTTATTATTTGTGAAATTCAAAATGTGATAAATATTTGGGGATGGAGGGAGGGAGTACCACGTTACAGGTGAAAATTTCTCTAAACAAATTGATTGAATGGGACTACATTGTTATACACATTGATGTTTTACGTCAGCAGCGATAAAAACGAAGGCATATGATAATGTTTCCTACATATCCTAATCCTCTAAGGTGAAATAATTATCTGTCCCTTACTCTATCTGTTTACAAGGGGAATGGGTCAAAATGGAAGGGAGAAATCTTGCTGCTTGCATTTCATTCTTGATACCCTTCTTCATTGCACGCCCTCTATTTTATGAGACAATGAGTAGATTATTCTCGAAACCATCATCACGAACAATAGGGCGAAGGGGATCGATCCTCCACTCACCATCAACAATGAACTTGATCTGTGTTACAAAGTAAAAATCTTGAAATGCTCCCATATGAAATAATCTGACAACAGTACAGAGTATGGAGCAACTGTATTTACAACCATTTTACCTGGTATTTGCCCGTATACAATTTCAGGCACAATGAGAAGACACCCGTGCTTGACTTCTGCATCTTTCTCTACAATATAGAAATGTAAATCACTAATCATGGTCAAGATATATATACATGTAAACTAACTCCCAAGCTACTTGCTCCTAATTTAAACCTAAAAAATGTTAATTCATTGATACGGGTCTTTGTTATTCTTCCTTCAGTAAATCTAAGTTCAGGAGATAATTGGGTCCATCACAATCAAATCTCAGAATTAGGAACTGCAACAGGGAGGATCAAGGCTGATTACCCCTTCACCACATGCTCTACCACAATAATATCCTACCCCTGCCCTCCACCAACAACCTGGGTGGGCAAGAAAGTAAACATTCATCACGATCACGATCACCCACCTGCACAGGTACAATTCCAACTGCTGCTCTGATCCGCCCCATTGTTGGAGCAAAAGTGGTGACCCGAGTGAGACTTGCAACAAACAAAGAATAATAAGATCTGCAGATCTAAAGGTACAGGTGCAATAGAGGCCAAGATCTGTATGTTGCCTTCTTCGAGTTTTTAATTGAGAAGGACTTTGAGTTTGCAAGTTCAGTTCATGTGTGAAACTTGGAAAGAGATGATACATTAATGAGATTTTTGACTGATCGATGTTCAACAAGATTAATAAAACAAAGAGAAAGATTACTGAACTTGCAGTCTCAGGCAATGAGAGATTGAGGAAGGGAAAAAAGAGACGAGTACGTATAAACTGGCACAGTTACCTGCCTAGTTGCCATTTGTATTTTACAGAATCACAAAAGCTTATTGCGGAGGAGCTGGAAGCCTCAATATGAAAGAAATTGTTGGAGGCTAAAGAAAAGGGCCAACACAACAAAACAAATACCACTGAGAACACCAGCCTGCTGATATCATGAGTGATTTCAATTATGACATTCTTGAGCAGCCTGGTTTTGTTGTTACTGTAAGCATATATTTTTGCAGATCTCCTCATTGAACCACACACAGAAAATAAAAGGCATGCAATATCATTAAACCAAATATCACATCTCCCTAGTCCCTTCCCTTTCTCTTGCAAAAAGCAAGCAGTTAGAACTCCTGCTGTCCTGCGGTACGGTCCCCACTCTATGAGCAAGTAAATTTTTAAAGGAAAAAAAACGCATGCTCTTATGCTGTCTATGCCCAATTTTCATGTAGATGGAGGTCATCATATTCCTCTCTCTACTTAGAATCTCTTAAGCCGTATTGTACTTTTATTCTTCCTGTAAAATTCTCAGAGCTGACATTCAACTGGTCTTCTGCAATTATTTCTTCCAGTATGAGTAACTAAAAAGGATACATCAAACCAGGTAAGCAAAAGGAAAAAAATAGACGATTGTTGCTTTTGCCTCCAATACTTGCAACTTATCCTATGTTGAAAACTCGTTGTCATTTAATTTCCAAATAATTAATTTGAAATGGAACTGTACCTTGGTGGTCCATCCATCAAATGATCCAGCTAGGAGCACTTCTGAGGCTGAATTAGGCCAAACTATGCATGCAGTACGAAGAAGTCCTAAAGCTCTCCGAGCATCATCAATCCTTCTCTGTTTCTCTTCTGCTATCTTTTGTGCATTGCTGTTGAATTACAAGCATTAAAAATAGTAAAGTAAACTAAAAATTATATGCCATTAGATTAATACAATTGTGCTTACATTAGTGCATGTGCCGTTTTCCCTTCTAATATTGCTAACTTTGCTCGTATTGCCCGCAGTTTAGCCTGAGCAGTCATGATCTCATTTTCTTGGAACTCCCAAGCATCAGAAAGCTTCAAGAAATCGTCATCAGAACTTTCAACCTAAAGAAGATTTAGAATCGGATTAGACATCATTCAAAATTATGCACAGTGGAATCAATCAAGAAATGAAAATGACATCAAGAGCATGCAATTCTACTCCTCCCTTGAAAGAAACAGAACTCTATTCACAAATAGATTCTAGAAATTAAGTAACAAACTCATAAAGAGTGACAAAGTCATGAGGAAAGTTGTCATGATATTATTTGATAATTTTAAATTTGACAAATAAATTATGCAGTCCACTGTATAGATATTTTCAATGGAGAATAGAGGAGAGAGACACTAATTCAGGCAATTAAAAGAAGAAGAAGAACAACAAAGAGATGATGGTTATACAATCATAATGCTTTCTTTGTCAATTTTTCCCAATAAAAGCTCAGTAAAGCATTATTTGCAGATGAAGTAAGCCTAGATGAAAATTGTTGACCAAATGACCAGTAAATCAGCTTATATTGAGTAATCACTATGTAAAAAACTATGCCAAGAATTTGAGGCATAGAATGTTTCTATCAAATATTTTCCAATGTCATGCGAACCTAAGGCCACAGCAAAATCTTCAGTTTATTATTTCCATAATTTAGAAAATGTTACAGCCCATAGCATTGAAAATAATCAGGCAGATCAATGGCAAAGATCAGATACCCACTTTCTCTAATGCATTTTCATCAGCATTTGATTTTAATGCGTTGAGCACAGAAGAAAGCTCTGACTCCAAGTGCTGGAGGCGACTTCGTATTTGATTGTACTTAATCCTTTCATGAGAAGAGTTCACTTTCCTTCCATTTAAAGATGCAATTGTGCTTTCCCTTGTTTCAAGTATTTCATCTCTTAAACAATCCACCTCACCTCCTGCTCTAGTTCCACATGAAACGAATTCATCAGCTGCATATTGCATATAATGTACAGGTTAGTATATCCATAATTTTAAAATGAAGCAAAATGTGACCAGCAAAAACAATACCTTCAAATTCCATTCCTGAAAACCCTGTCCTCCTAATGCTCCATGTCCTCCAGGCATCTGGCTTCAGTGACTTTCCGAAACCATCGATATTTGATAGAGATGTTCTGTGATTCATATTCCCCTCTAAACCATTGACTATGCCATTGGTAGGGTTTGACGATGCAGTTCCCTTGTTTCTTTCTAGGGCAGCAACACCAACTGTCTTTACAATGTAACAAATAATTTAGTTTTTGAGAAATATGCAACTTCTGTTAAACCATTTCCATGCCAAAATGCTTTCCCTTTTTTTTTTTTTAGGGAAAAATATCCCTATCACATCTTAAATGGTTATTGCACTCGACGCAATGGTTCCACCACCGCACAAAACAAGCCCTATAACATTTTGTATGGCAAAGAAATTAAATTATATGTTCCATATATCTTAACCAGAAGACCCATGTAAAAGTAAGAATTTAAATAGCAAGGATTGAATCAATGAACAAAGTAAAAGAATTTCTAACTCAACTCTTTGTCCCCATGAAAGTGGCTTAAGATGTTACCCCTTTCTCTTTTTGGGATAAAATCATCCCTGGATTCTTTTTACATTTCTGATTTCAAATTCTGATTGCCAATAGCTCACCAAGATACCTGGAATATGTATTTTTCTATTTTTATTCATATACTTAAGAACAGCAGGTACTTAACAACTATGATTTTGTTAACTATACCAACACAAATATCATAGTTCAGCCAACAGGAAGCAAGAAGGCACATAATATGGCTGATTCAAACACTCAAGTGATAAGAAGAAAGTAACCTCTCCTTATTCATTGTTTTTAAATCTTTAAGTTAATTTCTCACAAGCAATGCACATCTTGTAACCTGCAAGATCGCAAATGTACAAACTAACAAAGATGGAGTTAAAGAATGATGCATGTCAGTATTTTAACATTAAATAATTCAACTTACTGCATTCTTTGTGCTTTTAGCTGGCGAGTTGTGGCTAACATCATTACTTTGGACACCTGTATCTCCTGTTCTCTCTTGCAAACCAAACCCAAAACTGATATTTCTTTCTTTTTCCAGTCGACTCAATATACCCTCAATCCCAGAATCATTTTCAGCTGCTGTCTCTCTGAATGCCAAAAAAAAAAAAAAAGGTCATAAAATACCCCAGATATTTATCAATCCATGACAAAATGAAAATTCATTTCATAGGACAGGAGTTTGGCATGGAAAAGGGGGTGAAATCGTCAATTTCTATCTTTCTACTACTATTTCGGCTAATGGCTTATATATATTAAACCTCCATATGAGGCGGGAGAAAAGTACAAGGCTGAAATAATGAAAAGATACAAATTTTCAAAACATTAATATTGTGCAACGGCTTATTCCAAACATGAAAAGAAGACAAGATTGTTGCTTTTCAACTTTCTTGTCACATCCGTGCTTAGCATAATTATCCCGGACCTGTGCCCATAATGGATAATACACTTCTATCCTAAGATATGATACCTTCCTTTCCTTCTTACCCCATAAGTAACACAGGGAAAGTCATTTATCCATGGAGTGGACAAAACAACAGTAAACAGACGGAAAAGGAAGCTTCGAGTGTTTTAGCCATCAGAATTACCCTACGGTAACTAGCAGAAAACTATCTTTTTCTACTTTCCCTTCAGGTTCATGGCTCTTAATAATCCCTTAACTTAGGCCATAAAACATTGAACTCCTTATCACTAAAATCTTAGGAGTAACAAAAATCAAAAGGATTAACAAGTAAACTAAAAATTAGAAGCCTCACAGTGATCTACCAGACGAGGAAGGTGAAGGATATGAACCATTGCCAACGTCAAAGGAAGAAGCTTCAGAATTCCATTCTTCATGGCCCTCCTGAACCCTCTCCGCATTGCATTCATTATCTGTCACCAAACCCCAATTTGTATCAACATTATAAATAACCTCCTCTTCCCCGTTTAGATTAACATCCGAATCCCAACCCGAAGCGACCCAGCCTCCTTGCGTCAAAATAGCCTCCACAAGGTCCACCCTCCCAGCATCAATTAGTTGCTTCTTGCTTGGAAACGCCTCTGGTTTCTCCGAATTCTTCATGTACTCCAAAATCTCCGCTTCCAAAGCGAAATCTTCCTCACTTTTCCAACCCGTTTTACACCTTCTAGCAAACCCACCACAGCTCCAAAAACAATCCCTATAATTCCTATTTTTTGCGTCCAAAAACCCCAACAAAGAACAGCTCTCCCTCCCCGCAACAAAGTGCAAATCCATTAACCGTTCTCTGTTTCTCGACCTTCCTTCAAATAGATTTAAGCGAAAGTAATTGCGGCTTAAATCAGCAAAAGAATTCGGCGATACAAAGATATGGGTTGGCACAGTAGTAAAGGAGAGCATGGTTCATGCATTTCGTCGAACACTTGGAATTCAAGACCTAGAAAAAAATATCTACAGCGTATAAAATAGGAAAGGAAGGCGCGCAAGCTAAAAAAGGGAAAAGTTAAGTTAAGAGAGAGGTATCATCAAGCAACGAACAATGGCAGCGAAAGCGTGATACCCATTGGCCATTGGCCATTAATGGTGTACTGTGGTACTTGTATGCGCGGGGCAAACTCAACTTAAAGCGGAAGATGGAAAGCGACTTAATTTATTATCATTATCATGTCTATTGTCTATTTCTTGATTGGATTGACCCATCGATTGAAAAGCCGCAAGGCATAAGCCAATTGCCACTTTTAGCTTGTGACTTACTGACTTGCGAGTTGCAATGCGACGCTCGCATTCGTGGGATAAGCCAAAGATTCAGAAAGTGCTTTGCTTGTTGTCGTAGAAGAACGAGACACCTTCAATGCAGTAATATCTTGGCTAAATCAACAAAAAAAAAAAAAGAAAAAAAAAACCTGTAATTTGACATTTTTAGTAAATTTAGCCAACATTTTTAATTTTTTCAATTACTATCTTCAATTTATTTTTTTTATCAATTACGGTCTCTATCAAAAGTCTTTCATTTTGTGGCTTAATTGGCCGTTAATTCTTGAAACACGCCAACTCACGTATATGTGGCCATTTTTTTGTTATTCATCCTTATTTTTAGAATTTTTAAATTAAAAAATTGCGTTGTTGAGACAATATCTTTTCCATGTCACATTAAATTTGAAAGAATTTGATACGATTTCAAGGTACGCCAACAATCCCAAGCTCCGCTGAGTAGTTTTTTTCACTCATGGAGCTATCTCACTTGACCACACCATTGAATACTAAATGCTGGTCAGAATTGAAAATAAAAAATAAGTACAATATATTGATTGCAAAATTAAAAGCAGTGACTAAATTTGAAATAATTCAGAAATTCATGTTTTTTTGGGATTAAGCCTAATATTTTTATCTTATTTCATGAAGTTTGTTTAATTTAATTAGAAAGTGCAATTAATAGTTAATTAATTTAGGCTCGATTGATTATAAACTCTGATAAGAGCATCTCCAATGCAGTCATTGGTTGTTTTAATTTATTTGCAACGTCTAAAAAATTGAAAGTTAAAAACAAAAACTTTCTGTAATGTTATTGTCTGTTTAGTTTGTGAGTGTGATGTGTAAACAAAAAGACATTGTCCATCACGCTATCTACTTTCAGAGAGTCTATTAGACAGCGTGACTCAACTTTTTATTCTTTTTTTTATTATTTTTTTAATGTCCTTTATGCATTCTCATTTATTCGCGATCAAACTTCTTATTGCGCCAAAACTAATTTTTTCTTCGTGCATTGGAGAGCCATTTTTAAAATCTAACATCTATAAATACACATTCAGCCATATCATCATCCACAATTTCTATTTATTAAGACAAATCAGTTACAATCTATGGTTGCATTCAACATATTTTGCTAGAAAAGACATTGAAATATATATATAATGCATACATCTTTCCCTTGAGCCAAATGAAATTGCTATGTATTGTCATATAGGATTAGAAAAGTTAAGTTATGTCAGTAGGATTCTAAAATGCTTTAATTTGTAAATAAATGCAAAGCATAAATGCTAAGACATAATAATCAATAATATAATTAGCAAAAAAATAGTCATTTCAAAATCATAAAATTTTATTTGACTATATAAATAAATAAAATTAAATAGAATATTTTATTTTGTAACATTATTATTATTATTTTTTCAAAAATGGTTTATTATCATAATTACAATTTATAAATTTTTAACTATATTTATTAAATTAAATTAAAACATTGCAAATTCTAAAGTTATTTATCTACAAATCAATTAAAAATTTGAGAATAAAAATATAAATTAAATATTAAAAATCATATTTATTAAACTTATAATGCATAGCACAAAATATATAACCATAAAACCAAGTAGGATTGCATCATTTATTTTCTATTAGTTTTAATAATACATAAACAAACACAACCAGTGTGTAATAAATGATAGTTTAATTATCAATTATATTTATCATCATTAAAATTGTATGAATAATAAAAAACTTGATTAAATAAAATACTAAAATTTGATTTCAAATTCAAGTCATTTTAAAATTAATTTAAATAAAGTATTTTCACCAATAAAACTGCTTAATGAATATGGAGGAAATGATACATAGAACAACGTTTTAAATATAGTTTTTAATAACTATAGCTATAATAGTCACAATGAGGAGCTAAAGTTATTTATCTACAAATCAATTTAAAAATTTGAGATATAAAAATATAAATTAAATATTAAAAATCAATATTTATTAAATTATATATGCATAGCACAAATATATAACCATAAAACCAAGTAGGATTGCATCATTTAATTTTCTATTAGTTTTAATTAATTTACATAAACAATTATCACAACCAGTGTGTAATAAATGATTATTTATTATCAATATATTTATCATCATTTAAAATTATGAATAATAAAAACTTGATTAAATAAAATACTAAATATTTTGATTTCAATTCAAGTCATTTAAAATTAATTTAAATAAATATTTTGCACAATAAACTGCTTAATGAATATGAGGGATGATATGATACATAGAACAACGTTTTAAATATAGTTTTTAAATAACTATAGCTATAATATGTTTTTCACAATGAGAGTTTTATAATACATTTTGTTTTATTTTAAATGTTTAAATTGGAATTCACTAAATAGTTTCAAAGTTGAAACATTTATAATATAGTTTAGATTAGTTGAATTTATTTGCATTTTCACAAAAGATTAGTTGAATTTAATTGTGATTTGAATAATATATAAAAAATTTCCAAATATAGCTTTGAAACAAATATAGTTGGAAAAAACTTACCACAATTAGTGTTTTATACTAAAAATACATCTAATATTTATTTTAAATATACTTTAACGAGAAAGAAAAAAAAAAGGGAAAAAAATACATATTGTAGACAAATAGAACAACAAATTCAAATAAAATAACACGATATATTACAATAATAAAAAATGATTAATAATATTATAATTTAAAAATAAAGTGTGATTACCTATGTTGTTTATTCAAGTGTGGTTTTCATGCCACGTTCGCATCAATAGTTAATGCATTGCCTTTTTCGATGTATTTTGCCATTTCCATAAATTTTCTATGATTTATTATTATTTAATTTTTATATTTTGATAAAATTAATGTATTAGAACCTATATTTAAATATTAATTAAATGGTTCATCTATTTTATTTTATTACCGTTCAATTTAATAACTCTGTTACTAAAATTTTTTATATTTTTAAATTAGTCAATTAAAGAAATCAATATGCAATGAATAAAAAAAAAAAAGAAATCAAATGCAATTATGATTTTTTATTTATATAAATCAAGATTGCTAACGTTTCGGATAAAAGAAAAGGTTTGTACTATGAATTAATGATGGTAAGTAAAAGAAAATTTGAAGTTTAGATGTTAACATTGACCAGTCTTGACAATTTAATTAAAAATTAATAAATTAATAAATGAGTCAATCAGTTGAACAACAAACACAATTTAATTGATTTTTTTAAAATAAAAATCTTAATTTATAAATTTGTACTGAGAGGTCCCACATAGAACAATTCAAGGGCCAAAAGCCCAAAACCTGTCTTCGTTTTAAACAGCAAACCAGTTTTCCCTCAAATTGGGCCTATAATGTGGGCTATTTCTATGATTTTGTCAGGATTATAAATTGGGCTTAGTGGTCTTATTCATTTTTGACTGACAATTATCTTTACTTGCTCACTAAATAAGTAAATGTTAGTATTGTATTGGTGGTGGTGGGTTTTTCATGGTGGGATTTATTGCGGTCCATATCAAAAGGAACTTCAGTGGCAAAACTCCCTCCCGTAAAGCACATGAGAGAGATGCAGGTGCGGAGTACAGAATCAAGTGACGTGTTTTAAAACTGCGAGAAAGAGGGAAGATTACGGGTAAATAAGTGAAAACACTTTAAATCTAAGTAGATCTTAACCCCACATGTTGTCTTGATGCGTCTTTTCAATTGCAGCACAATGAGAGGTACGTTGTGGTAATTTTCTAATCTTTCTTGCAACTTTTATGGCCATCTGTACGGTAGTTTGTTGATCATCATCTTTCAAGGCACCGTACGACGTACGTGGCATAAAATGAAAACACAAATTGTATGGGCCTTTTGGCCTCTTCATACCCATTAGCCTGTGTAACGTGGCATGCAAGGTGAAAACAGAAGTCACAGTTAATAGGCTACGAAAAAAAAAAAAAACCATGCGTAGCTGCACCCGGTAGCGTGTTGAGCCATTATTAAATTTTTGAAAATGAAAATTCACTGGTTGTTAATAATAATCAAAGCATACCTTAGAAGAAATATCATAGAGTATTTTTTTTTTAATTACCTTTTTAAATATTTATTTTATAAATACGATCACAATCAATTAAAATTTTTAACTCTTATCTATATATATAAAAAGCTATAAATATATTTGAGAGTGAAAATTAATGTAAAGATGAGAATATAAATTTATTTTTCTGAAAATTCATTTTACTGACAGAATAAAAAAAAATTTACTGATACGTGTGAGGATGGAATTTAATAAATTGAAATATCTCTTTCCAGTGACTAGGATTTTGGCCATTATATATCATATGATTGTGACAACTATCTTCTCACTTTCTAATAGTCAAACGTGGCCCCCAAAAAATTTGAATTTGTAAATTAGCCTCTCATACCAGTCATGATATTACAACTAAGCTACTTGTGTTTTATTTATTAATATTGTCTCATGCAAATTAATAGTTTTTGTTTTATTGTCTTGATTTATATTGTCCTTGGCACATTGCACATACACATTTGCATTCTTGTTGGAACTTAGTGCAAAGACTAAATCAAATTTTAATTACTCTTTGATTGTGCATAATGTCATAATCGTCCAATTAAAATGAAATCATTTTGAAGATTAATAAACCATCAACCCTTGACTTTGTTTTTCCTAACATGCTCTGAAGTTTCTGGGTTCACCATATGACATGCAGAAAAGTCATGCATGATGGCTATTAATATGTGTAGGACAAATACTTTAATATTTAGAAGACAATAGCTGTCTCTTGTCTCTACATTTCATTAGTGGTGCCTTGCTGCCTATAATTTCCACCACTTCTTAATAAAAAAGATGGAATAGTGACAATAATTGATGTGCTGCGAATGGTTACTTTCTCCGTGAGAACACTTTGTTTTTGTCACTTATCAAGAAGTTGTGATTTGTTTTTAGAGATAGCTGGGTTCTGGAATAAAAAGACTAGCTAGCTATTTTGCTCTATATCTAGTAGTTGAATCAAATCAGTACCCATGACGTAATAATTATATATAACAAATTTTAAATAATTTAAAACCCGTGAAAGGTAGATAAGTGTTTGTTAACGTTTGGTATATAGAGTAGGAGTGTTTTAGAGGCAAATTCGAAAGACTAAATTTAATTTACTTATGGATATCAACAAGACATTGGTTCATTTTGAGGGAATTGAAATATTAGATAGGAGAAGGAATTGCCAAAATTGGAAAAATCATAAGAGAAAGGAATTAATAAATATTATTATAGTCAATGCTGTTTTGTTTTGTTTTGTTCTTTTTAAGAGATTAATTGTTTCGAAGTTTAATTCTCAAGGGTAATTACTTTGCAAAATTAGAATGTAGGTAACAACATTATATATAATAATAAGGAGAATCGTAAATTTTTTGTTAGATGTTGACATGACACTTTCTTTGAAGAGAGAGAGTTTCTAATATTTAGTATTTGTATTTAACTCATTAGAAGAAAAAATTGTAAATTTTTGAAGAAAAAAAAAATGTTTTTCATTAAAAATTCTCTTTCTAATTTATGAGAAAATTTTAAATACAATGACTTCTAATATCCTTTATTATTAATTATTTATGAGTTTGTTAAGCAATGTTTCTTTCAAATATTTCATGATATATGTTTTGAATATGACAGAATAATCTTTCAATAACATATATAAATTAATTGAGAAAGTATTAAACATTGTTGGGCAGTTCACTGGAGTCTCCAAATTAGAAATCTAAGTATTTCAAATATAACAAATTAATTTTTTATAATTTTTTTAGCTATTTCATTGATGTCCACTTCTCAAACATTGATCAATCCTATAAATAAAAAACTCACTATATATTTTGTATTTATTACATTAATTTTTTTATTTAAAATAATCATATTGGTCCTAAAATAGAAAATGTCACTTCGTAAAATTAAAACCAGCTTCACTTCTAAATGATAATTTGTTCATAAATTAGCCTAAAAGAATATTTTATAAAAAAAAAATCAAAACAAATAACTATAAATATGGACAGAAAGTGTATTAAAAAAGTATCATATATGAGTTGCAATAATTTTTTTCTAAATTTATTTACTTATATTTCTTACTTATTATTCATTATTTTTTTCAAATTTATTTATGTATGAATTTCTATGCTTCAAGTTATTACTCCAAGGAGATATAAGTTTTAACTAATTTTTCATCAGTATTTCATATTTATATAGTAATATGTTTTCTCTATTTTAATTAGCCACATGTAAATATTAAATTAGCATTTTGTTTTCATTTGCATGAATAACTCATTCATTACTTAGAATAAAAGTTTTCAATTTTACATGATACATTTGAATCATACTGTCCATGTATTATATGCACTTTAAATTTAAATAATTTATTCAATACACATATTTTACAATTCAAAATCAAATATATTATAGAGTCGTGCAAAACGTGAAAACCACCTAGTTTATTTATAATATTTATAATGTTTAATTTGGGATAAATGAATACTTGACTCATTTGATTTGAATTTCTTATTTATATAGGATAAAAATGAATTACTTACTCAGTTGATTTGGAATTCTTATTTAATATATATTATATATATATATATATATATATATATATAATATATATATAAATATATAATATATCATTATATCATATCGTGTGAAAAATATTTTTAATTGATTTTCTTCAATCTTTTTAAAATTTCATTCTCTTACAATTTATAACAATTTTAATTATATTTCCCTTATGACTACTATGGAAATGACTGTTACGTTTATTATATTTTTATGTTTCAACTTTTTAATTTGTAAGCAGCGACAAAAATTATTGGTAATAGAGCTTTTTATTTTCTTCATTTAAAAAAAAAAGATTATTTTTCTTCATTTAGATAATATTATATGTTGATTGAAATATATTAGTTTAATTTGCAATGTATATTTTTAGCTTAGCTAAAAATGTGAATCGGTTGCTTTTTAATTCATAATTAATAAAGAGATGCATTCGTGGGTTTTTATTTTATAGGAAAAGTTGGATTAGCTATTATTGTTTTTTAGTAGTAAAAGAACAAAAAAAAAAAAAAAAAAAAAAAAAAAAAAAAAAAAGAGATGTATTATTTATTTCATAGTAGTTTTTATGAATCTTTTTAATTATTTATATTGTTATTTATAATCAAATCATTAACATTGAAAATAAATTATAATCAATAATCAATAAAATATATTTTTTTTAAAAATAATATAATTATAAATCATTGTAAATAATTTATATTTAATTAAATCATCAGAACGGGCATAAATCTAAATTGCATAACGTGAATCATCCCAACAGTGGCCCTGTTTGGCAGCAGTGTTTGAAATATTGTTTAGTGTTTTATTGGAGTTGAAACACTATTTAAATTAATTATTGCGTTCCATAATACAATATTTACCTGTAATACCCCGAATTCTTATTTTCGAAACTTTTGAATTTTTATTAAATCAAAAATCAGAAATTTTAATCATGTGGACTGCAAGTATAAAATAGCCTCAATTCAAGCCCAAGTTTACTTTACGAAGTTGGCTCAAGCCCAAAACACATTTATATCGAAATGTATCAAAAAAAAAAACTGTATATATATATATTATATATATATATATGGATATTAAATTTACATTAAGCTTAAATTGGAAGGGAATGATTATAGAACCTAACTAAAAAATCAAAATAAAATAAAACCGGCGATCTAAAAATCAATTTAATTTGTCGAGAACCACACGAAGAATCCCGAAAAAATCGATTGGGAAAACTTCGAAAAAACCAAACGAAATGAGACCAAATCATCTGAATCAGACCGAAACCGGTTCGAATCGAACCGGATCGGCCCACTTTCTTTTTTTTTTTCTTTTCTTTTTCTTTTCTTTCTTTTTTTCCTTCTCCTTCTCCAGTAGCGTGGCCCTCCTCCTCCTCCTCCTCCTTCCTCTCCTTCGATCTCCTTCCTCCGGCCACCAAATTCAGCAAATGAATACTCTAAAAATATCTACTTCAACGTGAGGAAGAAGAATTATGCTTTAGATTTGAACTGAAATTGTGTCTATGTTTGAAGGGGAAGAGCTTGAAGTGTTGGACCACCTTTTTCCGACGATCACGCCGTTTCAGGCAAAGCCTTGGACACAAGGTGAGTACCAAATGACCCTCTCTTCTCCTCTTTTCATTTGATGGCCTCCCTTCGCGACTGTAATAGCCGAAATCCGGAAAACCCAAAATGGGGTATCACCCGAACCTTTCCGCGCCCAATTTCCGGCCAATTGGTTTCACACCCACCTTTGATTTGAACACATATTAGTGATCCTCTTCATCGAAGAATAACAATGATGTATTTGTTTGGTCAATTTTTGTGGAAGGTTTAAATTTTCCCGGCCCACCGTGCACGGTGGCTGCGGCGGCGGTTCCGGCGACCGTTCCGGCGAGACGTCAAGACAGAATGCTCTCCTCATTCGTGCGGAAACGGAAATGAAAAATTTGATTTTAAAATCGGTACACTCTAAAGCTTAAATCCGCAATTTTTGAATAAATTCTGAATTAATTAATAATGAACTTAATTTAATTAATGAACTTAATTAAGTATTTAAGTAAATTAAATTAAATATTGTTAAATATATTTTAATGAATATTAATTATAACTATAAGGACGGTACTAAAATACAAATTCCTACCTAATAATAAATTTTAGGAATTTTATTAACAAATAAATAGTTATAGATCAATTAATTATAATGGACTATGTGAATTAAGTGACTGAATAAATGACGGTTATGGCGGACGAGATTAGTGGATATGAATTTGCCCGATGGATGGGCTGTGCGTGTGGATTTGTGAAAATTTGATAAATTGGGGTAGTACAGTTTAATAGAGGAAATGCTTTGTCGAATGTTTTAATAAAACACTTTAATGAAGAATTAAATTAGTATTCTTAAGAAGTAGTGACGACGAAAATTGAGGTATAAGGAAATATTATACAATATTAGAAATTTATCATTATATAAATATTTCTCACCGGAATATATTAGAGATTTTTATCTGAAGGTTATAAAGTTAAGATAGTATTTATTTTTTTTTTCATATAAATGAGAGAACCCTAGATATATATATGCATATATAACAAGTGAATTAAAATGACCGTAGCCAAAATAAATAAACAATGTGAAATATAAAGTAAGTTTTTGAATTAAAATTCTTATTTAGAAATTTCTTGTTTATTTTAAAGGCTTATAAAATACAAAATGCGAGGACAAAAGCTGGAAGCATGTGGCTAAAAAAGGCAGTCCTTTTAAAGGACAATAAAGAACTGTGAGTAGTGTTAGATAACTAGTATCATCCACCTGCATTCATGCATTCACGGCTAAATGTTATCATGCATTATTTTGTTGAATTGCCATATCGTGCTGCACTATTTGTATTGCTTGATTCGCTGTGATGTGATATTGCTGTGCTTTGCTTGTGTGGAATTGGGATGATTTGTGTGAATTGGGGGATGCGTGGCCACCATGGGTTTGTGAGGGACGGTCTGTGATATGTATCCTGAATATTGATATGAATATGGAATTTGACCGTCGGCCGGGAAAATGGTTGAGATCGGCGCCCCCCGTGTGCACCTGATGATATGCGATGTATAGTTGGAAAAACAACAGGATGGCTTCTTGTTGTTGCGCACCTGATAATCTAGATTTGATTCTAGCCCGCAAAGGGTGGCTCCTGTTGTGAGCACTTGATGATCTAGATTGGATTGGAGACCACCGGGTTGCCTCCTGTTGGTATGGAAAAAAGAAAAGAGAGAAATAGAAAAAACAATGAGAGGATCTGGTCGAGTGGAAAGGGGGGATTAGACCAGTGCCGTATGGGGGATGCGGCTTCCCTGGTGCACATGTAGAAGAGGGCGAGCCGATGTGTGAGGACGGGCCTCGCTGGGGATTCAGGTGGTGCCATTGACTAAGTTTCCACGTGATGTGATTATATTTGGGAAGAGTTGATAATACTTGTGATTGCTGTTGTATTGCCATTTGTGTGACAAAGTGCCATGATTCATATAATTTAAACGTAACCGTATAAAAATATTTTTAGCATCTGTGTGATTGTGTGGGTGAGAGGGTTATGTCTAAACCCTACTCATTGAGTTTGCGCTCATCCCGTGCCTACTATTTTTTCAGGAATAGAAGAAGAAAGGAAAGCCCTTATGGAAGTTGAGACACTTATTTGTAGAAGATGTTAATGATAGAAATAACGATGTGAATGTAAAGGTAGAGTTCCGCAAATTGTATTCCAGTTGGGTTGTAAACAAAAGTAAAAGTCCATATTTAAGTATTATGAACGGCATTATGGAATGCATATGATAAAATTGTGTAATGGGCCTGAATAAACCATAATTAATGAATAAAAAGTGTGAATTTAAATAAGTTAGGGCCTTACTACGGGCTTCGGGGGCCTGTAAGCCCACCCAGGTCCTTAGTGCCGGGTCCGGTCCATGGAAATGCGGTCGTGACAAAGTTGGTATCAGAGCAATAAGTCGGGGGCCTTAGAATCAATGCGGAACTAGGAAATTTAAATAGAGAGCCTCCTAATGTTGGGATCGGCCGTAACCAACAAGGAGGTGCAGTCTGGATTGATTCCATTTTAGTGCCGGTGGACGCATCGCTGGGCACGAGGATGGAAGGAAAATCTATATGAAAACTTAGGATGAGAATTTAAATGTATATAAGTAATAGTGAAATTCATAAAAAAGGTCCGGGTAAACTGACGTTTATAAAATAAACATGTTCGAGTTTGCTTAAATCCCCTCCATCTATTTTGAAGCAGAAGATCAGTTTGGACAATTGGTGTAATGCCTGATCACCCATACACCATTGATTCGACAAGAGACACTGCTTCAAAAAAGAAAAAAAAAAAATTGAAATTATTTTAGGAAAAGAATTCGGAGTTTTAAAAGACAATAAGAAAGTAAATTTATTTTGAAAACTATGATTGAAGAAACATGTTTTATATTTGCTATTTGGAAATTGTTTGAAAGTGCAATTAAATTGCTTGGTTTTATTGTTTTGTCGGCATGCAAAAAAAAATTTTAATCTGATTTAGAATTGTAAATTATTTACAATGATTGCATGTTTGATTTATTTTTATCATATTGTCTATCCCGAGGACTAAATATAGGCCTATAGGAAATTAATAATGATAAATTAATAATAAATGGTATAGAATATGAATTTGAATTAAATTTCAATTAAGATTAAAAATTTCAATTAAGATATAGATTAAATTCTAGAAATGTTACGGTTAGGGAATAAAAAGTGGAAATTGTAATTTAAATTAAATTAAGGGTTAGAAAAAGGAGGATTTAGGACAAATAATCATACTAGACAAGAAATCCTCCATTAACCAAGCGAAACTTAAGGATGTAAAGAGAAAATTTGTAACTTACTTAAGTATAACATTAAGGAGGATAGAGACTTATTGGAAAAAAAAATTAAATAGAGTTAGACGTGGAAACAATAATTTGTGTCTAAGTACAATAAAAGGTATTGATTAAGGTGAATCTCGACGTATAGAATTTAAATAGAGCAATTAAATTAAAATAAAAGACAAAGGTACATAAGTATGTGATTAAATGTGAAGAAAATAATGATAACTGAGTAGGTCATATTGAGGTGAGACAGAATAACTAAATATAATAAAGAAGCGGGTAAAACTTCCTTTGCATATGAAGGGTAAAATTTTGGGTGTTTTAATATAGAATTAAAAGTAGTTAGTAAATAATTGGGCAAAAGTTTGAATTTAAAATTTGATTAATATGAAAAAGATTGACTAATAGTTAATAGAAGAAAAATTATGAATCTGTGTGAGAAATCTACGAAAAGGAAATGATAAGTTGAGCAATTAAATTGAATCGTTAACAGACATATGGAACTAGTGTGTATGTAAGGGATAGTTGGTATAATCAAAAAATTTATAAGGTGAAAAGTGTAGTAAGTGTATTAGATATGATATAATTAAGATTCTAGTACACGTAGGATACTAGACTAAGTTCATGAATCTATTATAATAAAATGAACGTAGAAGATGAGAAATAACTTTAAATCACAAATGGGGAATAAATGAGGAAAGGAAGTGGATGATGTAGGAAAACTTAATAAATTAAGGGAATTCGATGTATCTAGGTAGGGAGTTATGTAGAAAGGACTAATACTATTTATTAATCTAAATTAAGTATAAGAAAACTTATATAAAATCTGCTTTAGAGAATTAAGTACGAAAGCAGATCGAGGTGCTAAATAAAATAAAGTAACAATATAATAAAATTTGGAAGAGGATAGAGGTCAAAGATAACTCATAATGATGAAGTAGAGATAAAAAAAAAAAAGCTGATGATAATAATATTGTCAATTAAATTATCTACTGTAAAATACTAGAATAAGTAATGGGAAGAAGTCAAAAAAATTCAGATGTAAGAAATATTCATAGAAAAAAAATATATAAAAAAATAAATAATAAAAAAATAAATCAATAAAAACAATATTATAAATATAATTATAAATAATAAATTTACTTAATAGACATAGTAATAGCGAAAGTAACAGTACTGATGGAGATTAGAATGTTCTTGGTTTAAGGGGATCATTTAGAGATGAAATATGTAACAGTAGACTGGAACAATATGATTTGAGAATTGTCCTCGTGGAGATAGACAATTCATTTTTGTTAAATACCAAAAGGTTTTAGAAAATACAATGAGTATCGATTTTCAAACTTCATGAAAATATTTTTATACCGCGATTAAGATTGGTTTAAATGAAATAAAAGTAAATGCAAATTTCTATTAAAAGAATTTTAAGGTTTTGTGTGAGTGACATGCCGATGTTTTTAAAAGTTGGAAGGGAAAATTTTTTGAAAGTTTTTAAATAGCCAGTTACCTATAGAATGGTCAACCTAAATTGTAGTTTGTTGGCTCAATGGTCAATTTTATCTTGAGATTTTGATGATTATACAAGACAAATAAATTTAATATTATTTTATGCAGAAATTATTGTTGAAAATTATTGAAGAAATGAAGTTCCTACATCCCAAGATTTTTATTTGAAGTCCATGAAGATTAATGAAGATATTTTCTATTGGTTAGTATTATACAAATTTTTATTATAAGAATTTCAAAGTTATGTGTGAGTGACATGCTGATATTTTTAAAAGTGGAAAGGAAAAAAAAATATATTATTATACAGTCAGTTACCCATAGGATGGTCAACCTAGGCTGTCGTTGTTCACTCATTAGTTAAATTTTTGAAATAAACGATTAATCTAACAAGTTATAGCGGTGAAACAATGTACATTGAAAATATTAGTGGACACATTCGATGAACTAGTGTCGTAGATCATTATTATAAATGAATCCATTAACATAGAAACTTTCTTAAGAAAAAGAGATTTGACATCAGTAAAAGAAATGAATTTATTAAGGTAGAAATTAACTTGGGAATAAGAGATACAAACCAGTAAAACTTAGAAATAGATATATTAAAAATCGAAAATTTAATACTATGCCTTTTAGATTATAATGAATTATGACAAATCAGAATTAGAGAGACTTGATAATTTGAGCTTTTGGGTAGTTTGTCCTATCATAAGAAAATTATTCAACTCTAGGAGATGTTTTGAAGTTAAAGATACGTTGATAAAATACAACTTAAACATGTGGTAATTAATTTCTTCTGGCTCTTAGATAAATATTAACATTAATACATTTAATTCCTTACAGGAAAAGAATAAAAGAATCTAGTGAAGTGAATCGTGAAGCAATTGATAAAAATCTTGACATGCTAGCCAAAGGAGGAAAGACCTGAATTCAGTCGAGGTCTAGATAATAACACTAGGTGGCAGTGTGCTAACCTGAGAAACTAGAAATGATAAGGTTGAATGAATAAATGTAAGGAATTTATAAATACTTTGCTAGACTTAAATAAGAAAAGGTGAGATGCTAGGACAAAATAAGTAAGGATGAGATAAATAAATTTGATACTAGTATTTTAAAACTGGATGGAAAAAAATTTAACGAATTAGCTTAAGTATTATGAAGGGCTAATTTAGTTGCCTTGCTATTCATTTCATTAATTAAGGCATAAATTGGAACTTTTCATTTATGAAACGAAATAAATTATTAGTTGACGCAGAAGTTGGGTGAAAGAAATTGGAGTTATTGATTGTTTTCTTAATTTGGTGTGATGTCGAAAATTGTAAGAAAGGCGTTTAGATCCGGGACTTTAAGAAAAATTAATAAAGATAGATTGAAAACAATAGTTAATCGGGATGGTGTTGTGCCCCAAACCTGGGATGTCACACATGCGCTAGCATACGATAAAAATATTATAAGAAGAATAAAACTTGTATAAAAAGAACTGCTAGAGTGAGCTTGAATAACCCTGCGATATTATAGACAACGAAAATTTTGAGAGAATTTTTTTTCTTAAAATTTTGAATTAAGATAACAGTTTTTCAACCTTGCTTAGTAGACGATTGAGTCATTACAAATGTAAATTAAATTCCAAATTGTTTTGCTTTTTTTGTAAATTATATATTTGGATTTCATAAAGGAACGTGTAATGAAATTTAATTTTCGCATGAAATTAAATCTATCTTGGGGAAAAATATGTATAATATGCGTTTTATTGTAAAACTCGGTTCATTGTAAGATTTATATTTAACGAAAGATTTTCTAAAGATTTCAGTAGCTGACTAGTGATAGCAACGGGAGGACCAAAGTAATAAACTTAAGTTTCTTATACGAGGTTTCTTGTAAGCTTTAGGTAAGTAGTGCGAAACAGTGGAACGAAATGTTGCTTTAAATATGATGATTGGCGATAGAAATACAATCAGAATACCCCCATTCACTTTGTTTCCTCGATTTGTATTTTCGCTCTTGAGCTGTATCCTAGGCATTGGAAGCAATTTCTTTTGACTTTAAAATTTCTCATGCGTCCATTCTTATTCTTTCCCGCTAAATTCAATTCGAGGACGAATTGTTTTAAGGGGGGAGATTGTAATACCCTGAATTTTTATTTTCAAAATTTTCGAATTTTAATAAATCAAAAATCTGAATTGTGACGGTATGGGCTTAAGTACGAGTAATTCTAATTGAGCCCAAAGTTTTACGAATTGGGCCCAAGCCAAGTTTACGAAGTTGGGCTCAAGCCCAAAACACATTATCGAAATTTATCTTAAAAAAATCGAATATTATGATTATTAATATTAACATTAAGTAAATTGAAGAAATGTTATAGAACCTAACTAAAATAATCAAAATAAATTAAACCAGACTCGAAAATCAAATTGATTTTTCGAAAACCACACGAATAATCTGAAAACCAAATGAAAAACTTGCAAACCGAGCAAAAATCGAGCCGAATCATTGAATTAGACCAAACCGGTTTGAATCGAACCGGAATGGTCTAGAAGCTGCACGATTCTTCTTTCTTTCTTTTCTTTCCTTCTCTTCTTCTTCTTCTTCTCTGCGTGACCCTCTCTTCCTCTCCTTCGATCTCCGTCCTCCGGCCACCAAATCCGGCAAATGAATACTCTAAAAACATCTACTCAACGCAAGGAAGAACAAATTCAGCAAATGAATACTCTAAAAAATATCTACTCAACGTTGAGGAAGAAGATTATAGCTTAGATTTTTGAACTGAAATGTGTCTATTTTGAAGGGAAGAGCTTGAAGTTTTGGACACCTTTTTCCGACGATTTCACGCCGTTTTCAGCAAGCCTTGGATATATTTATTCTAATTTATTACCTTTACATAAAACATTTAGTTATTCGTTAATTACTATTTTATAATAATACTAATAAGAATACTCATATTAATAATAATAATAATCTTACTAATAATAATACGATCGATAATATAAGATTAATAACGATAATAATTTTTGTCGTACTACCTATGCAACTTTTTGAGTCGAATGGTGTGATCGTTGTAAATTTCTGGGTGGTTTGACTTTTTCAGCCACCGTGCACGGTGGCGGCGGCGGTCCAGCGAGGCTCCGGTGAGACTTCAAGAGGCAGAATGATCTCCTCTTTGTGCGGATCAAGGAAATCAAATCCGATTTTCGATCGGTACATTGTAAGGCCTAGTTACTCTTAATCCGCAATTTTTTGAATAAATTCTGAAATTAATTAATTAATGAACTTAATTAAGTATTTAAGTAAATTTAAATTAAATATTATTAAATGTAGATTTATGAATATTAATTATAACTATAAGGTTGGTTACAAAAAAAAAATATATTCCTAGCTAATAATAAATTTTTAGGAATTTATTAACAAATAAATAGTTATAGAACCAATTAATTATATATGGATTATGTGTTGAATTAAGCTGACCGAAATAAAGTGATGGATATGCGGACGGATTAGTGGATATGGAATTTGCCCGATGGAAATGGGCTGTTGTGTGTGTGGATTTGTGAAAAATTTGAAAAAAATTTGGATAGTTTCCCAGGTTTATAGAGGAAATGCTGTCGAATTTTTAATAAACACTTAATGACTTAATGAAGAATTAAATTAGTTATATTCTTAAGAAGTAGTGACGACAAAAATTTGAAGTATTAAGAAATATTATACAATATTAGAATTATCATTATACAATATTTCTCACCGAATAATTAGAGATTTTATCTAAAGGTTATAAATTAGAATAGTTATTTATATAAATGAGAGAACCTAAATATATATGCTATATAACAAGTGAATTAAATGACTGGTAGCCAAAATAAATAAACGAATGTGAAATATAAGTTTTTGAATTAAAATTCTTATTTAGAATTTTCTTGTTTATTTTAAAGGTTTATAAAATACTACCAAAAATTGCGAGGACAAAAGCTGGAAGCAATTGTGGCTCAAAAAGCAGTCCTTTTTAAAGGACAATAAAGAACTGTGAGTAGTGTTAGATAACTAGCATCATCCGCCTGCATGCTAAATGTTATCATGCATTATTTTGTTGGATTGCCGTATTATGATGCACTATTTGTTGATATTTAAAATTGTTTGATTACTTGTGCTATGAATATACTGTGCCATATTTGTGTGGAATTGGGATGAAGTGGACCACCATGGGTTTGTGAGGACGGTCTATGTGATATGGATCCTGAATATGATGTGATATGGATCCTGAATATGATGTGATATGGAATTTGACCGTTGGCCGGGAAAATGGGAGATCGGCGCCCCCGTGTGCACCTGATGAGATGGATTATATAGAACCACAGGATGGCCTCTTGTTGTTGCGCACCGGACAGTCTAGATTTGATCGCAGCCCGCAGGTGGCCTCCTGTTGTGAGCGCTTGATGATCTAGATTGGATGGAGACCACCCCGGGTTGCCTCCTGTTGGTATGGAAAAGAAAAGAGAGAATAGGAAAAACAATGGAGAGGACTGGCCAGTGAAGGTTAGAACCAGTTGGCCGTATGGGGGATCGGCTCCCTGGTGCACATGTATGAGAGGGCGAGCCCATGTGTGATGGACGGCTCGCTGGGGATTCAGGTGGTGCCATTGGACTAATTTCCACGTTGATGTGTGACGTGATGTGATTATATGAAGGTGATAATACTTGTGATTGCTGTTGTATTGCCATTTGTGTGACAAACTGCATGATCATATAACTAAACGGTAACCGGATAAAAATATTTTAGCATCTGTGTAATTGTGTGGGGTGAGAGGGTTCTCTAACCCTACTCATTGAGTTTGGCGCTCACCCCTGCCTACTATTTTTTTCAAGTAATAGAAAGAAAGGAAAGCCCTATGGAGTTGACACTTATTGTAGAAGACTGTTAATGATAGAAATAACGATGTAAATATAAAGGTAGAGTTCCGCAATTGTATTCCAATTGGGTTGTAAATAAATAATAAAAGTCCATATTAAATATATGAACTGTATTTTGGGTGCATATGTATAATAAGTTAATGGGCCTGAATCATAATTATGAATTAAAAAAAGTGAGATTTAAATAAGTTAGGCTTACTACGGCTTCGGGGGCCTTAAGCAGATTTAAATAAGTTAGGCTTACTACGGGCTTCGGGGGCCTTAAGCCCACCCAGGTCCTAGTGCCGGTCCGGTCCATGGAAATGGGTCGTGACATTACCTTACCGTTTAGAGTTTGAAACTGTTTTATGAAAGATTATATTCATTCACCTTTAGCGTTTATAATTTATTTATTGACACCCACTTGTCTTTACCTTATTCCTAGCTTTCATACTCTTTTTTGTCATTTTACATTAAACAGCTAATCAAACAATTATCTATACTGAAAACTTTTATTCTAATCCGCTATATAATCATTAACCACTAATAGCTAACATTTAAAAAAGAGTTAACCACTAGTAAAACAACTGACAACTATTAAAATATCTGATATCTATTAGAACAATTAAATTTACCGAACAAATCCAGTATGCTATTGACCTTATAGTTACCACCCGAATTGACCAAAACGTTTAATTGATTAATTAAAATCCTAACTAGTTGTAAATAATAAATACAGCCATATCATTTTTCCTTTTACCAATTTCACCTCTTTATTTTTACATAAAATATAGAAACATTAGAAGTTATTAAAAAAAATAAAAGCAACATAAATTATAAATTAGTTAAAAGGATACGATGGTTTAAAACAATTAAAGAAACAGTCGAAGGTTCTGAGTTGTCCTATTTCTTGATGATGTGTCTTTTCTCTCGCAAAGAATTAATTTTCCAACGTAAAATATATAGATTGTCAATTTCTATATCAGATTTTTTTTTTAGGTATTTATTTCCCACAAGATTTATAAATTATTAATAGTATCTTCCATTATGTAGCAAAACTTTATCAGAATAATTCAATACATGCAGATTACAAATCGTAAGTAATGACCTAACTTTTGAAGTCACAAAAGAAAAAGTAGAAAGGAATTGTATTATTATGATAAGATAAAAGGGAAATAGAGCTGCCTACATTGCACATGGTCTATGGATAACCCATGCATTCAGTGATTAAATAAAATTTAATCCTTTGATTTTTTTTTTTTTTTTTATTCAAGTCTAGTTCATCTTTCTCAAATCTCAATTGCTGTTTACGTAAACGTAAGTGATAATAATGTAATAAAATAAAATTATTTTTTTATATAAATGAATAACAATATTCTTGAATAGTTTTTTTATATCGAAACTATGTATAGCTTTCCATCGATATTTTAAACGTAACCGTTTTGTTCATTTTCTTTGTAGTGAAAAAAACAAATATATCATTATCCAATTGTTGTTATATCATGGAAAATATACTAGTTTTGTTTTTTTTTTTTTTTTTTTTTTTTTATTCTTTCAATTGTTTGTTATCAGGATCGATCGAAAAAATCTTAGTTTGTTCTTGTTTATTTCCTTTTTTTTTTTTTACACCAAAATGAATATTTTTTACTGTCCTTTAAACTATCAAGAGTGTGATTTTATTCATGGGTTTGTGATGTTTGTTTCTTTATATTTCGATGCTTTTACCTTATAGTTCTGTATTAAATTTTAGATGCAGCCCACCGGAATATTCAATAATTTGAATTTATATTGTACAGGTTCCCCCCTCTACGTATTTCCGCGTACTCAATAATGTACGAGCGGTACCTTCATCTATCTTCTACGAGTGAATGCTAAAATCCGAAATTGGGCGAAGCAATCAAAATAACTAAAGCTACCATTCATGTCCTCTCTGTTGAAATATAGATATTCACTCACTGCACTAAATCTTTTTCATTGATTCTTACGTCAGTCTTAATGAGAAATCATCCACCCCCACTCCTATATATCTTGTCCTCTGTCTTTAAAGTTAACACCACAAAATGAAATGACATTACGTTTCATTTGTATATATATAGGTATGTGCCTTTGCTAAATGTAAAGGTATAATTTTTTTTTTTTTTTTTTTTTTTTACCATGAATATTTTTACGTCCTTTAACTATCAGAGTGTGATTTTATTTCAGGGTTTGTGATTGTTGTTCTTTATATCGGATCTTTTACCTTATATTGTAAATTTTATATGCACCACATATTTCAATAATTTTTGGAATTTATATTGTACAGGTCCCCACTATTCCGCGTACCAAAATGGTAGGCGGTAGCCGGTGACCACGAGTGATGCAATTCGCAATTTGGGAAGCTAGCAAAATACTAAAGCTACATTCATGTCCTCTCTTTATTATATCACTACTGCACTATCTTTTCATTTCATTTCGTCAGCAATGGAATCATCCACCCCTCTCTATATATCTTGTCTCTGTCTTTAATTAAACAACACATATTATAGACAATCTTTCTTGTTATAATAGGTGTGCCTTTTGCTAAAGTAAAGAAACTAACTACTCTCTTAGCAAGTGCCTGGATATCATTATATTATTATTATCACCACAGTTTACAGGACTTGAAGTTCAAAGAAAATGGTGGATGGAGATAAAAACAAGGGTAGGAGTTCGTATTGGTTATACTGCTGCACAAAATGCTTTCAGAAGCCATCGACCTCAGAAATATTGGAACCAGAAGAAAAGCAAGCAAACGGCAACGTTTTATCTGATTCCAAGATAGTTCGGACGAAGAATCCTGGAGGATGGAGAGCCATGCCTTATATCTTAGGTCAATCTCTCCCTCATCTCTCTCTATTAACCTTTCTTTGACACATACAGTATTCATTAATGTTATACCTGATAATCTATATATCTTAAACCACTCTACTATATATCTTCTCTACTCTTTTCTTTTACATGAAAATTTATTATGGAAACTGGAGTATTGGAATACTGACCTTTTCTCCTAGTTTTTATTTTATTTTAATTTTTATGTGTATAATAACAAAATGAGGTTTTTTTTTTAAAAAAAAGATGGTAACTGAAAAAAAGTGGTGGGGGTTTCCTATTGCAGGAAATGAGACGTTCGAGAGGCTGGCTACTTTTGGGTTGTTTGCAAATTTTACGGTGTATTTGATGAGAAAGTATCACATGTCGCAAGTCTCAGTAGCGAATGTCCTTAATATCTGGTTTGGTATAACCAATTTTGCACCTCTCATAGGTGCTTTCATCTCCGACACTTATGTGGGCCGGTTTAGAGTCATTGCTTTCGCTTCCATTGCAGCTTTTTTGGTATCTTCTCTTTCCCACTCTCCCTCTCGTGAATGTACGTTCCTGTTAATTGGTACAGTCACATGTACACTAAAGCAACATTATATCCCACTCAGAAGATAAAGTCGTATTTTAAAAAGATGAGAGCTATTCGTGAAAAATAAAATAAAATAAAATAAACACTTTAATTAAGAATAGAGGATTACTTTCATCTTGTTGGTGATGATACTAATTAATTTATCGTGATCATCACTAGGGAATGGTGACTGTGACATTAACAGCATGGCTACCTTATCTTCATCCTCCAAAATGCCAGCAAGACATAAATTGTGAAAGTCCCACAGCAGCTCAATTGGGTGTTCTATTCATGGGGTTAGGACTATTAACAATAGGCACAGGTGGAATTAGGCCTTGTAGTATTCCATTTGGTGTTGACCAATTTGACCCAACAACTGAAGAAGGAATAAAAGGAATTAACAGCTTTTACAATTGGTATTACACCACATTTACTGTTGTAATTATGATTACTTCAACAGTAGTGGTTTATATTCAAGATTCTGTGAGTTGGGTTCTTGGATTTGGAATACCTACTCTGCTTATGATAGGTTCTCTTGCTCTTTTCTTCCTCGGACAAAGAATTTATGTGTACGTAAAGCCTGAAGGAAGCATCTTTTCTTCCATTTTTCAAGTTTTTGTTGCTGCTTATAGAAAACGCGGGCTTCAGCTTCCTGACGAGGGAGAGATTGGCTGTAGGGTATTCTATGACCCTCCAACAAAGGTTAATGAATTGTCCAAGCTCCCTCTCACCAATCAATTCAGGTAATACTTTCTCCGACTCATTTTCTAAGAGTAATTTCTGATATATATTATGTAATCTTGAGAAAATTGGAGTATTAATTAATTAATTAAATTATACATAAAAATGAAGGGTGGGAGTAATTAAAAAATAGGATAAATGATTATAAAGATCATGAGGTTTGACTGAAATTAATATTTCCTCCTTATTGTTTAATATATTGTTACTATTTAATATTGAACTATTATCTGGTGACAAAAATGACAGAATTAAGTACTAGTTTAACATGATTAAAGCTCAGGATCAGGGACTTTATTACAACAAATTTTCCAAATAATAAGGATGAAATAGTAATTTTGGTCAAACTTCAGGGACTTCATGGTAACTTTTCCTTGAAAAATTGTCTTTATCATGTAAAATCGTCTTATGTATGCCTTGAGATTTGTGAGATTGAATGTGGGGGACAGAAATAAATACTTTCGATGGCTTTATCATCCATTAAATTTGAAGCGAAACTTCATTAAATATACTCCATACAATATATAATATAATGACAATATCTCAATAATATTTTATTGTTTCCTCTAAATCTGTTTTTCCCCATAATTAAAATTTAATTAAAGAAAATGAATAAATTTTAATAATGTTTTCCAAAAAAAAAAAAAAGAATTTTTTTATTTAAATACTGTTCTTAAAGTACTGAATTTGGTTTATCCATTTTCCTCCATTTCTATAGGTTCTTAAACAAGGCAGCTGTGATAGAGAAAAATGACCTAAACCCTGACGGTTCATGTGCAAATCAATGGAGGCTAAGCAGTGTCCAACAAGTAGAAGAACTGAAATCTGTGTTAAAAATTGGACCAGTGTGGGCTACAGGTATTATTAGCTTCACTTCAGTATCACAACAAGGAACATTTACAGTAATACAAGCTATGAAAATGGATAGACACCTTGGATCCAATTTTCAAATCCCTGCAGGTTCAATGGGTGTTATTTCTATGATAACAATTGCTATTTGGCTTCCAATTTACGACAGAATATTAGTACCAGCTCTTAGAAAAATCACTAAGCATGAAGGAGGGATTACACTTCTCCAAAGAATTGGAATTGGAATTATTTTCTCTCTTTTGTCAATGGTGGTGGCTGGTTTGGTTGAAAGGGAAAGAAGGGCTGCAGCCATTTTGCATCCGAACGGTGCACCCATATCAGTCATGTGGTTAGCTCCTCAGCTTGTGCTAATGGGGTTCTGTGAAGCTTTCAACTTCATTGGACAGATTGAATTTTACAACAAGGAGTTTCCTGAAAATATGAGAAGCATAGCTAATTCCCTATTCTTTTGCTCTATTGCTGGTGCGAGCTACGTTAGTAGTTTGGTCATCACGATAGTGCATAAAGTGACTCGAACTCGAAACCATCCGGATTGGTTAACCAATGATTTAAATAAAGGGAAGTTAGATAATTTCTATTTTCTTTTAGCGGGAATGGGAATTTTAAATTTCTTTTATTTTCTGTTTTGTGCTCGCCGGTATAGCTACAAAAGCAATCGTAGTGCTGTAGAATTAGAAAATAATGATGTGGAGCTAAGTTTGAGCAATAAAATTTCTGCTTAAGTTTCAGATTTATTGTATTTTATATGTAGATAAATTAAGAAGTGGAGGAAATAAAAGAAAATAAAGATTGTAGTTTTAGTTATCTTTTGTTGACTATTTTGATATGAATCAGAGTTGTGTGAGACAAGGGCATATGTGTCTTATGTTCAGCTCAATTTGGTGTAACTGAATGCATAATTAATTTGAATATTCAAAATTAATGCATTGCTTATGATTTTTCTGTTCTTTTAATGATATAATAGAATGTGTAGCGTGTGGTGTCTTGGAATTCCACATGGATGACTTGTAGAGATTAATAATTTTTTATAAAAATAAGTATTTTCTATTTCTAATCTTTTAAGCATTGTCTGTTTTCTATTATATTAAATTTTCCATAACGAAATTTATGATAAAACAAAAAAAAAAAAAAAATCTAATCTTTAAAGCATTGTCTGTCTTCTATTTATAAGTAAATTTTTCCAATTAACGAAAATATTAGAATGAATAAAACAAAAAAAAAAAACATTAATATTTTTCATTTATACTAGAAAATAAAAATCTCAAATTAATTTTAGAATATAAAATAAAATCCGTCAAATCATGAAAACGTTAGTAATTGAAGAGTTTAACTGGTGACAAATGAACTTGATATATTTATATTATATTTGATTTGGTATGTACCGGAATCAGCCATCATTGTCAGGATTTGCTGTCGTCTCATTTTCACTATATTATTTTTCTGTATTTCTTTTTTTTTTTTTTTGAAAGGCTTATTATTATTTCATTTAATTAATCTGTAAATTAAACCTAGTAAATAATATTGTGGTGGGTGGATGTTGATTTTCTTCTTTTCTGTTTGAATTTTAAACTTTATAACACTGTTAAATGTCCAATCTTCGACTGGGACGGAAACATGACGTGTTAGTATATTTTTGGCTTTGGAGAGATTTGGTTCTAAACGTGATAAAGATTAAGCTCAGCATGCAAACTTATTGTATATGACAGTGAGTAGCTGATAGGGATGTTGTAACTTGCAACCCCAACTTTTACAAGTTTGATTGATCATTCATGGTAAACGGAAACTATGACTTATATTTAGCGTTTAGCATTTTAACTGAACAATGAGTTATATTTAATGGAATTAAACTTTCTCATTCAGTAGGTTTTTCACGCATTCATGTTGAAAGTGATAATTTCCTTACAGTCCAACTTGTTTATGGTAATTTTATGATTCTTGCTTTTATTTGTCTTTCAGTTTTTTCAATTCAAAATTATTTGCCGCTTAATTAAATTATGTTTGTCTCTCGTACATTTAGGGAAGCTACTTCCGATAACGATTGGTTGGCGAATTTTATTTCTTATTTTATTATGAGAATGCATATTACGAGAGCTTCTCGTCATCGTCTCCGTCAATGGTCACTTTATGATATTGCTGGGGTAGCTCATTCTAGAAAGTGCATTTCTTCGTAGTTTCTCATTTTTTCTAAAAAAAAAAAAAAAAAAAAAAACGTAAGTTCTTTCTCATTTTTTGCTAAAAAAAAAAAAAAAAAAAAAAAAAAATCAAAATACTAAGTGTTATGTATTTAATAGGAAACTCATATGTCCAAGCAAATAATACCTAATAAAGATCCCGACCACGATAAATTCATTTTTTTTTCTAAATATTCTTATTTATTCAAATTTTTTGCTAATAAGCGCAAGGACAAGTATAGTCAAATATGTGTAAACGTCTGTTGTTTTTTACTTCAAAAAGACATTATTTTGGAAATTGAAAAACGGCATTTAATGTATCTTTCTTTAATCAGAAAAAAGAACAAATAACAGCTCATTGCTTTAGCGAATATTATATTTAGTGGAGATGCAAAGGGAGCTTCAGAGTCTTGGAACTATTCGTTGGGTAAAGAATTTAAGATGAATTAATGTCCATATCATTTTCTCATTTGTTGCTTGGATGAGTTTTCTTTTGTAATCAAGGCATCAAAACAAGCTTTGCTCCATTAAAAGACAGACAATAGTACAACATAGATAAAAGTTAAAAAGTAGACCTTGTTACCACTTTCTGTACGTGTATCCATCTATAAATAATCATAAATTATTTTTTTCTTGTGATCTGCTTCCTTTTTAAAAGTATGAAAAACAACCCCTCCAAAGCTGATTTAAAAATCTTTACCGTGCTTAATGTGCAATGTATTCAAATAATGTTTTTTACTAATTTTAACATAATAGCGAAATTATAAACTCAAAAGATGAGCCCCAGGTGGGGTAAATTTACTATAACTAATTCTCTTAAAAAAAAAAAAAAAAAAAAAAATCAAAATACTATGTCTATTATTTATAGAACTCATATTCCAAGCAAATAAATCTAATAAAAGATCCCGACACGATAAATTCATTTTTGCTTTCTAAATATCTTATTATTCAATTTTTGCTAATAAGGCAAGACAAGTATATCAAATATGTGTAAACGTCTTTGTTTTTACTTCAAAAAGACATATTTGAAATTGAAACGGCATTTATGTATCTTTCTTAATCAAAAAAGAACAATAGCTCATTGCTTACATATTTATTTATATGCAACTAATTTGAACTTTTGAAATTAATAATTATTCCATTCATTTCTCTTTGTTGCTTGTAGGTTTCTTTTGTAATCAAGCATCAAAACAAGCTTTGCTCCATTAAAAGACAGACATATACACATAATAAAGTTAAAATATTTACCACTTTCTGTACTTATCAATCTAAAATACATAATTATTTTTCTTGTCTGTTCCTTTTTAAAAGATGAAAACAACCCTCCAACTATTTAAAATCTTTACCGTGTATGCATGTATTCAATATGTTTTTACTATTTTTAACATATACGAAATTATAACTCAAAAAGATAGCCCAGTGGGTAAATTACTATACTATTTCTCCGCATAGGTTATTCAAACAGTTAACATTCAGCTTCTTTCTTCATCGCATAATAATAATAATTAATTTATCTTAATTGTATAAAATTTGCATTTCAGGTCACCTCAACATATTTTCTTCCTTTCTAAAACCCAATTTTTCTTGTGTTAGTGGGAGTTGGTAAAAAAACAAAGGGGGTAAAAATAGAATAAACTCCTTGTTAAATTCTAAAAATAACAGTAAAAGTAGAAAAAAAAAAATTGACAGTTTGAGAGTAACAAAAGGAATATATATTTATTGAAAAATATATATACCTATCAATTATTGTCTTTACACACTTTACATGTGGAGTTTCTTAGTACACTTGTTTAATAGTAGTTTGATTGGAAATGTAGAAAGATTCCTTTTCAAAGCCAATCTGAATTCTACCTCTAAAACTCCATTTCAGAGGTAGACTCCACCTCTACGCCCTCACTAGACTCCATTTTCATACATATCACTTACATTAGACCCACTTAGGATCATCCTTAAATTGAAAATTCATTACATATAAGAACAAACTGCCACTATCATAGCATCTGCATATTATGTATTTTTGTGGTTGATCCATTATCTTCTTGTCTTTCAAAGCAAAAATTTCTTCCAATTCAATACATTTCACCAATTTTAATTTATATACTTATAAAATAGATATTAGATATTAGAATATTCTACGAAAATGTAAAGGGTATATTATATAAATATGTGTGACAACCATTGAATTATTAGATCTCAACCACTAAAATCACCATTCTTTTTCCGATTTGATGTATTGAAATAAAATATTTCACTAATTTCAATTTATTAGACATCTGATGTCAAAATATTCCATTAAAAATGTAAAAAATATATAAATATTGAGCCACAGCCATTTTTTTTAGATACTTTCACGATGTGTTTAGGTTTATATCCGTTTTAACGGTCCACAGTAAATCCGATTAATTATTGCTTGCTCTTCAATTTGCATTACAGAAAATCGAATTCATGAATCTAAATTATAATGATTAACCCTACAAGTATTTATTGGCCCTGAGTTACCAAGTTTAGGCTATTCAGCGAAAACCATTAAACTATTGAATTTCAACCATTAAAATCATTATTCTTTTCAAATTTGATGTACCAAAAGCAATCAATTATTTGACTGCAGTGGATATGGTATTTGGAAATGCACGCTTGAGAGATATAGTGATTGTGGGTGTAGCAATTGATGATGATATCATATTGTTGTTACAGTCAATGGGCTCTTTAAATCAAGAAAGACGCAAATGTTATTCTCTGTTGGAGTTTCCATTATTGGTCATCAATTTAATCATTGTACCTGGAGATAAGCATACTGCCACTGTTATTTGTTTTTTATTTATTTATTATTATTATTATTTATTTAGAGTCAATCTATTATTTCATAATTAATTGAATTTGATTTTCAATTATTCTCTTAAAAACAAGATTTCTCAATAAAATTAACTATTTTAGTAGTTGTTAATTATCTTATTTCCTATCAAACGTTAAAAGTCATAATGATTTCTTTAAACTTTAAATATTAGCATAAAAACTACGTTACCAAGTACTATAAATTATAGAGGTAGTGTTTTAATTGACTTAATAGAACGCTGAAAGCTATGTAAAAGGCCGTTTGTTAAAAAAAATTGAAATTTCAAACAATTTTTTTCACGGGTTTTAAAAAACAAAAAATCAAGAACACTTTCCTTAAAGGATATGACATAGTGGGCTAATTATGTATTTGGAGACCATCAATTATTGGAAATCTTAAAAACATTTCTCCACTAGTTTTAATTTGACCAATAAGCTTTCATTTGACAATGATGAAATTGCCAAATTGAAAATTTGTCTAGTGTAATTTCAATTTTTGTTGAAATTAATTACACCATGCGGAACGAGCTCGAACAAAGTGATATTTGAATAAAATCTTTCCAACAATAATGATTTTAAATTTTGACCCCTTATTTTGTAATTTTTCCAAAATTAATTTAATTTGATTACAAGACTTATAATCTTTATCTTAAAATATTTCTTATGGAAGATGTTTTCAACAATTCATTTGATTTCGTAACAAAACTTATAACCTTTTCCTTCTTTGTCTATCCATTTAAAAGTGACAAGCATTCAAGTGCAATGATAATTTGTGGTTATCAATTTCTAAGAAATTAATTTGATAATTCAATTTACGAAGAAAAGACAACGGGTTATGTCTCGAGCCCAATATGTTAAATGTTCTAAACATTTTTGGATTCTTTTGTTTCAGAACCTAAAATTTTACCCAACAACATGGGCCAATTTGAGCCCAGTCCAGCCCTAAATACCAAAGCTTAAGCAGTAGTATTACCCAATCCCGAAAGCAACCATAAGATAGCACGTGATTTCCACGTGTATCCAACAACTTCCAAAGCCGTGCACTTCATTCAGTTGCCCAATCTTTCACTTCCTTCTTCTCCCGAAACACCCGAAAAGCCATTTTCATCTTCGAAAAAGCAAAACCTAGACTTTTCCTTTATTTACAGTTACACCCTTGTCGCTGAAGCTCGTCTCATTCACTGGCGGGGAAAATTAGGGTTCCATTTTCATCTTACTCCACTTGAAAACGGCGTTCTCGATCTACCATGGATTCGCCATCGTCGTCTCTACACCTTGCCATGGCAGCTCTCGTTGGAGCTTCATTGATGGCAATCTCTGCCTTTTATATTCACAAGCGTACCGTCGATCAAATTCTCGATCGTCTGATCGAACTTCGCCTTAGTTCCCCTAAAAGTTCGAGAAATCAATCTGTTGTTACTGACGAAGAGGATTCTGACGAGGAGGAGGAGGGGAGTAGACATTATGACGATGCGAACGGAGCAGGTGGAGAGATAGCTGTGGGGAGGAAAATCCGGGCCCGGAGTTCATCCAGGTCGTTGGAGGATAAGAATGTTCTTCGCAGTTATAAGATATCACGCTCGATGCCTAATGTGGTGTTGAATAACGATTGGTTCGACGAAGATGTGAAGTTTGATCAGAGTCAGGGAGATAGGCTTAATTTCGTTCCCTCGGGACTCCCGCCTCTGCGACTATCTCAAAGAGATGGTAAGTCTTGAAACTGTCTGGTCTAGTTGTATCTTTTTTGTTGTGCTTTCCGCAATATATTAGAATAAATCAGGAAATGGGAACCGGCTTTGTTGCCCTTTCTCTTTGGGACACTAAGTTTTTTTGCTCTCTGTTTTTTTGCAGGACAGAATAACTCTGTTAACTACTGTAGTTCTATTACAAGAATGGCTTCTCTTGGCAGGCTAAATACTCCAAGGTCTCCAGGTGGCAATGCCTTTGACAGTATGGGTGATTCTGACGAAGAAGAAACAGAGTTTGGCACAGAGGATGACGTTTTCTTCAGTAATGTGAATATGGATCCTTCTGCTGATTACGTAAACGTATGTAATTTCAGATTTAGCTTTGATACTTACTTTTATTTGTATATAATATAATTAGCTCCTGCTGCCTAATATTCACTTTACTAAACATATGATGTAACTGCATGCAAGTTTGGTTATAGATGCTATTGGCAATAGATGGTGATTCCCTGGTTCTTTGTTATGCACTTAGAAAGGAACAGTTTTCTGGTCCTATCAGCAGAACTTTTCTCTGGGACGAGCAGTGATAAAGTTAAGACCATTTAATTGCTGCATCATTTTCTTTGCTTTTTAATTTGCTATTACTCGTTGTAAGAGCTATGTTAGTTTCCCAAATAACTCAAACAAAGCGATTAAAATCAATCTGAGATGTTGCAAGTGTGTTTGCAGGATGCTGATTCAAAGGCTCAAGACTCTGTTGTTCTTCCAATTGGAGGTGACAGTGCAAACAGCATCCAACATCAGAATATTGGAGATGCTAGAGGTGATCTGACAATTGGCACTGATCCAATAGGCAGAAAGGTAGATACAGCTTCAATGCATCAAGTGGGGAATAATCTTGCTCTTGCCACCACAATTTTACCTCCAAGAACTCTAATGCACGGTATCTCAAATCTCTGGTCCTTCCCTGAGCTCTTTGTCTTTGATAAGGTTCCCCCCCCTCTTTTTTTTTTTTTTTTTTTTTTCTTAAAACTAAACACATATGAATGGTAACTGCCATGAAAGGTTTGGCTTATAGATTGGCTATTCGGCAATAGATTGGTGATTCCCTGGTTCTTTGTTATGCCCACTTAGAACAAGGAACAGTTCTTCTGGTCCTATCAGCAGAACTTGAATTGTCTCTGGGACGAGCGAGTGAATAAAAGTTATGAATCCATTTAATTGCTTGCATCATGAGTTGTCGCTTTGGCTTTTTTAGATATTTGCTATTAGCTACGGTTTGTTAAAGGAGACTATGTATAGTTTCCCCAAATAAAACTCAAACAAAGCGATTAACAATCAAATGCTGAGATCGTTTGCAAGTGTGTTGTGGCAAGGATGCTTGATTCAAAGGCTCAAGAAACTCTGGGTGTTCATTTCCAATTGGAGTTGACAGTGCAAACAGCATTCCAAGCACTCAGAAATATTGGAGATGGCTAGAGGTGAATCTGACCAATTGGCCACATGACCAAATAGGCCAGAAAGGTAGATACAGCTTCAATGCATCAAGTGGGGGAATAATCTTGCTCTTGCACGCAGAACAATTTTACCCTCCAAGAACTCTAATGCACGGTGATCTCTCAAATCTCTGGTCCTTCCCTGAAGCTTCTTCTCGCTCACTCTCTCGCATTTAAGGGAGTCCCCCCCCTCTTTTTTTATTTTTTTTTTTTTTTCACTTGTTTGTATTATTACTCAATGGATATATGATACTGATGACCACTTCCTAAATTTTTGATTTGAAAAAGTAATAAAATAGTTATTGAATTATCAAACTAAGTTTTGACATATATCAATCTAGTTGGCTCTCTGTGCTTCTTTTAATGAATTCATTTTCAAATTCTGAATATAAGGTGCAAATATGTGACAGTCCCAATCACATTCTCTCTTTTCTGGACCAAACCTTTTTCAATCAGAGTGTCCCAGTAATGTAGAAAGAGTGAAGAAACAGTACGCTAAGATGATCCGTGAAAGGCTTTGGGATTTGCCGGAAATAGCGTACATTTTAAACACGGGAAGAGGTTGCACCGGTGGAAGAAGCTTACCCCTGTCGTGACCTGTAAGCAACACGAGCCAGCGCGGAAAATCCTTAGATTTTGCCATTTCAACTTTGAAACCCTCCGTCCCGGCAAACTGCAGTAAGTGTATTTTTTCTCCCCCCCCCCTTTTTTTTTTTTTTTTTTTTCACTTGTGTATTATTACCATGGATATATGATACTGATGACCACTTCCTAATTTGATTTGAAAAGTAATAAATGTTATTGAATTATCAACTAGTTGACATAATCAATCTAAGTTGGCTCTCTGTGCTTCTTTTAATGAATTCATTTCAAATTTGAATATAAGGTGCAATATGTGACAGTCAATCACATTCTCTCTTTCTGACAAACCTTTTCATCAGAGTCAGTAAATGTAGAAGAGGAAGAAGTACGTAAGATGATCCGTGAAAGCTTGGATTTGCGGAATAGGTACATTTACAGGGAAGAGGTTGCACCGTGGAAGAAGCTACCTGTCGCTGAACCTGGTACACCAGCGCGGAAATCTAATCCATTTCACTTTGAACCTGTCCCGGCAACTGCAGTAAGTTATTTTCTTTTTATCAATGTGAAGTTCTCATGCAGATAACTTTTTGTTGCACAAGAATTTTCATTTCATTTTAAGATCCATATGATCAGGTGAAACAATTCTTTTATTATCATTAAGCTTTTCTCATTTATTTATATTTTTAAAAATTCTTGGGCAGCATCACTTCAAGATGGAAGATGGAGTTGTACATGTGTATGCAAGTGAAAACGGTCAGTATTAGGAGCAATAGCATTAATCTTTAGTAATTTATAGTTGTTAAAACTTGCCAGACCAAATATTAAGCCATTGCATGCAGTTTGTGTGAATTCAGATATTCAATCATTGCCTATCCTTCTATATTTATTATTGTAAAATGAATTCAGCAAAGTTTGGAGATGGCTTGATGAAATGTTTTGTCAAAAATAAAATGAATTTTTATGTCAATCACATCTTAGTTTTGACCCATGCATCTGTGCTTAGAGCTTTGATACTTCATCTTACCCTCATGTACTCTGTTGATTAGGATGCTCAGACATAGGTATGATAATTTGACACTATAAATTCGTGAAGGTAATATATGAAATTGGCAAAATAGGTGAGCTGACACCTGGATGCTTACTGTTATCAAATACTTGTACCAAGTGCAAGAAGTGTACAGTTTCAAATATGTTCAATCTGAACTCTCTTTTGGAATTTCTGTCATATTAATGGAGCAAATTTAAGTTATTAAACTCTTGACAATGAATTGCCCGATCATGTTTCACACTGGTGCTTTATTGACATAATTCTTCTCGTAATGATCTTGAATTTGGCCTACTAGACCCCTTAGATTAGTTGGCATAGTATCTCTCTCTCTAAAATTGCTTCCCAGGAAAGAAATTTGGTACCTATGTAGCATAAATAAAGGATGAAAGCTGCATGGTTGAGCTACAGAGGAGAAAAATAAAAATTGATGTGTAGTAGAATATAATCATGTCGAAGACATAGGTCATTATATGTAGATGGAAATTAAATGCTATGGAGAACCTGAATGTGTTTTATGTGTAACTCTTTTTGGGCCGTTATTAAATATCAAGCTGTTAGAAGACAGTGTAATAATCTCTTTTGATAGTTATTAAAGCTGTGATTTTCTTAGATTTTTTTTTTTTTGATCATGTCAATAATCAAAGTTTTTGATTTTTTATTCAGATACTGTAGAACTTTTCCCTGTTGCTAGTGCGACAACCTTCTTTACTGATATGCATCACCTTTTAAAAATCATATCTATTGGAAATGTTCGCACTGCTTGCCATCACAGATTACGATTTCTTGAGGAGGTAATTCTCTTCAAACTTTGTTTTGGTTTAATGTTTTAATTGCTTGGATTCTGCTTGTAACTTATACCTCAACACTATACAGAAGTTTCGCCTTCATCTGTTAGTGAATGCAGACAGGGAGTTCCTGGCTCAGAAGAGTGCACCACATCGCGATTTCTACAATATCAGAAAAGTTGATACACATGTGCATCATTCTGCTTGCATGAACCAGAAGCATCTGCTGCGCTTCATCAAGTCAAAGCTAAGGAAGGAACCTGATGAGGTATGTATATTTTTATTTCTCACTGAACTTTTTCTATTTGTCAATTGCTTTAGTTTCATTGGAAATTTTGTTATTTTCACTTGCTTTGTTAATAACTATTTTATGTTCTTGGTATGGCGTATATTGCAGGTTGTTATATTCAGAGATGGAAAATACATGACTCTAAAGGAAGTTTTTGAGAGTTTGGACTTGACTGGGTATGGATAAGCACTGTTCTCTTTATCTCTCCTTGCCGGGAATTGTTCAGTTGATTTCCTAACTATTTGAGTGGTGCACTTCAGGTATGATTTGAATGTTGATTTGCTGGATGTTCATGCTGATAAGAGTACCTTTCATAGATTCGATAAATTCAATCTTAAGTACAATCCTTGTGGACAAAGTAGACTCCGGGAGATTTTTTTAAAGCAGGATAATCTTATCCAAGGTTAGTATTATAGTGCCTGCATAAGTTTTGAAGGATTGATATCATCTTAATCTTAAGCTTTTTTTTTCTTCCTGCAGAAATGATTTGTCTGGAAAAAATATTTTGTGGAAAAAAAGATTTTCTAATTAGATGCATTATTTATTTATTTTTTTTTTCTTTTGGCTGTAAACTTCTGATGCTAAAGATAACTAGAAAATATATTTAATGATAGGAATGCACTCAAAAAATATTGTTCTTTGAATGAACAAGGAAAACATTAAAATAAGTGGACCTATAAGGACTCTGAATGTTTTCATTTGTAGTCCAAAATGAAAAGATTACAGTAGAAAAGGTTAGATGGTTGTGAGCAATTTGCCATTGACAGTGCTAACCTGCGAGAACAGCAGTTGTAGATGGTCACTTAACTAGTGTTACATGTCTATGTGATTCTCTCGTAGGTTCTTTCCTTTCTTTAAGTTTGTCAAAGTCTGTAATGACTTTCATATTTTTAAGATAGCGATTTACTTTTTTGGTAAATGGCTTAGTTTTTCCTTTGACTGGGGAATAATTTTTCTTTTTTGGTGCCCAAAACATCAGAAAATATTTTCTCAGAAAAGTATGAAAGAAAGATAGCATTGATTGCAGAAGTTTGAGAAATATCATTTATCGTTCTACTTCTGTTGTCCCTTCATATCTTTATCTTCTTGTTGGACCTTTGTGCCAATATAAATGTCAAGTATATCTATAACCGATGGATTTTATTGTCTCCCTTTCATTTATATTTATTTGATGTTTAAGTGAATATCTGTGTACTATCAGATTATATAGGGTGAAGAAATATAATGCTATGCTGGTTTTTAATTGAATTATCACAGGACGCTTCTTGGCAGAAGTAACAAAAGAAGTTCTATCAGATCTTGAAGCAAGCAAATACCAGGTTTTTATTTTTTTCATTACACCCCACGAACTTGCATTGGTATTCATGTTCAAGGATAATACATACATGTGTTGTCTCTGTAGCTTTGCTTTGAAAGGCCAGGAAAGCGATTTTTCTTCCTCTTATATTTGAGAATATTTGTGAAGAGTAGAAAACTCATTCTCCCATTGTAAGAATATGAAGAAAAACATAAAATCATCTCAATATTAGACTGTTTTGATCTCACTTATATTTTCATGAGGATTCTCTTTAGCATAATACAGGTGAAATTCAAGTTATTGTCTCCAACTTATGTGAAATGACTTTTTTTTTTTTTTTTGGGTTTCATATTTTCTAATCCTACAATGTTTCAGATGGCTGAGTACAGGGTTTCCATATATGGAAGGAAACAAAGTGAATGGGACCAGCTGGCGAGTTGGTTCATTAACAACTCAATTTATAGTGAGAATGCTGTTTGGTTAATCCAGGTAAATTGCCATGCATCGGTCTTCTTCTCTGGTAACTGCACTTTTATGTGTATAGTTGTCCATTCAATTGATAGGATGCCACCCCTATCGTTAGCTACGCAAATTCTAGTCAAGGAATTGTACATATATGTAAAAAGCCTTTGTCTTATATTACCAATTCAAAGGGCCTCAATAGCTTATCTTTATCTTGTATATTCAAGTTTGAAGTTTTTGCACTTGATAAAATAATTCTCTCAATTTCTGTCCGTGTTTTCTTCATCTTCTTTCTGCTAACTTCATTGTAATTTGCTTTACTTGTCCAGTAGTAAGCTGAATCCCTATCAAGATAGGATTTTGATTGAGCTTTCTTTCTTTTCTCCATGTACGACTAAAATGTAGTATTTATTCTTTGAATACAATTGAGACACAACAATCAACAATTAATAGGTTTTATCAGTTATCAAATCCACAATATGTAATATTGACTATTTGACTTTTCATTAAAAGAATTTTTTTGCATTACTCCAAATCTTGGACGTTGAGGAACTTCTTGAGCGCTACTTTTAAGACACTTGTTAACTTCTAAGATGAAAAAACAAGAAGAAAGAGACTCTTTTGCAATATGAATTCCTAGCGACCTTTTAGTGTCAGCTGTTCTATGTCCTTGATTCTCATAGGTTGTCTGGCTGTAAAATTTTCTTGCTTTGCACCTTTATCTACATTTTTTTTTTCCTTTTTCTTTATATTAAAAATAATTTTAAAATTTGCAGCTTCCACGGCTATACAATGTGTATAAGCAAATGGGAACAGTTAAATCTTTTCAGAATATTCTTGATAATGTTTTCATTCCACTGTTTGAAGTCACAATCAACCCAAGCTCTCATCCCCAACTACATGTGTTCCTAATGCAGGTGCGTTTATTTGTAAAATTATTTTTACTTGAATTTTTATGTATTTATTGCAATTTGATAGTTGGTATTATGTAGATTGTAATTGATATGGTTGGCTAGTTATTGTTCTTCAAATGTAGTCCGATGAATAAAATGGATTTGTTTAATCTCTGCTGTGCTATACCTGTAACTCACAAATATTTGCAGCCTCCACCTTTGCCATTTTTATGGGCAGACACAGAGACACGGAAAAACAATATCAATCAGCAAAATGCCTGTGTCCTAATATACTGATATGGTAGAGAATACATGAAAAGGAAACATAATTAAATACTAATTTTTTCACTGGTGCAGGTTGTGGGATTAGATATTGTTGATGATGAAAGTAGACCAGAAAGGCGTCCAACTAAGCACATGCCAAAACCAGCTGAATGGACCAACGAGTTCAATCCAGCTTACTCTTATTATGCTTATTACTGCTATGCAAACTTTTATACTCTTAATAAGGTTTTTATTACCTGCTTGTTTCCTTTTAATATTGCTGTCTATCATTGAGGTGTTTTTTCAGTTGTCAAGTGATTTTGTGTGACAATGTTGATCTTAGCACAAAATTATAGGGCCTCCCTCAACTGAGTGATTTTTCAATCACTGTGTTGTGACTGGTGCATGTTGCACATAAATTTTATCTGATGATTTCCTGAATATAGAGAGATATGATTAATTTCAGGGGCGGAGCTAGACTTTAGAATTTGGGGAGGCCAAAATAAATTTTTCAAAAATTAGGAGGACCAAAGTGAAGAAAAAATTTTTTTGTACTAAAATTTAAGGCAAGCTTAAAACAAATTCTGGAGTTTTTTTTTTTGTTGTTGGGGGGGGGGGGGGGGGGAGGTGTTTTTCAGTTTTATGTTCAAGTGATTTTGTGTGACAAATGAATGATCTTAGCACAAAAATTAATAGAGTGAGCTCCCCTCAAACTGAGTGATTTTTTCAATCACTGTGGTTGTGGCACCTGGTGCATGTTGCACATAAATTTTATCTGATGATTGTTTCCTGAAATATAGAGAGGATAGATTTATTTGAGGGGCGGAGCTAAGACTTTAGAAAAAATCTTGGGGAGGCCAAAAATAAATTTTTCAAAAAATTAGGAAGGACCGAAGAAAAGTGAAGAAAAAATTTTTTGTACTAAGAATTTAAGCCGAGACTTAAAACAAATTCTGGGAGTTTTTTTTTTTTTTGTTGGGTTGGAGGGGGGGGGGAGGGGGGCGCCTCCCAGTCCCCCTCCTCGCCCCTGATTGAATTTTATGAATCCTCAGAAAAAGTGTAAAAAATGTAAACAAATGCAATTGAATTTATGAAGGAACACGTCACCTGAGTGTGTTGAAAATTTAAATGTGTTACAAAATGAATCTTCATTGACCCATTATATGGCAATAAATCATTGCAATAGTTTTTTATTTACTTGGTGTTTTTTTTTGATTGCTGTATTGAAATAGTGTTTAAGTTATTTCTTGTTTTCCAATTCGCGTTGAACTTATTTTAGAAAAAAAAAAAATGCGGGAGAGGGAAAACTAAACCATTGGAGACTGCTTGTGTAGCTAATGCTGAATCGATGTTTGAATGGAAAGCTTACAATATTCGCTTCTCGGGTTTTTGTTTCCGAGCGTTCGTGAATTTTCTTTAAGGATTGCCGAACCCAATTTTTTTTTTTTTTTTTTTGAATTGCTGTATTGAAATTAGTTTAATTATTCTTGTTTTCCATTTCCTTTACTTATTTTAAAAAAAAATGGGGAAAAACTAAAATGGAGACTGTGTACTATGCTGAATCATGTTTGAATGGACTTACATTTCTTCTTTTGTTTCCAGCTTCGTGAATCTAAAGGATTGCCGACCATAAAATTCCGGCCGCATTGTGGAGAGGTTTTCTTTTCTCCCCATTCTTGATGTCTATTTTAGACTTAAGATTTCTGAGCCGCTGCTGATACTAACAAAATCTGTGCAGGCTGGTGATATTGACCATTTGGCTGCCGCATTTCTTCTATGCCATAACATATCTCATGGGATCAACTTGCGAAAGTCTCCTGTTTTGCAATATCTGTATTACCTTGCTCAGGTTTGCTTTACATCCCCTGGCATTCCATGTTTAATTGGGATAACAGTAAAAGATTGAGTTTTACACAAGGGTACAAGCTGGAGACATGCAATGATCTTCATTGTTTTGGTGGAAGAGAACTGTCTCTCAGCCAACATCATATGGAGAATCTATCCTTGCCACTTAAGGAACTTGAACAGCATGAAATTAGAATACTTTATGCAATACATTTATGCTTATGAGGCCATTGCTTGGTGTCTTGGTGAAATTCATGAGCTTGTAACTGCCAGGGTGCAAGTTCAGGTCTTGAGAGTAGCCACTTCACATTAAAATATTGAATGATACTGTCTCCAAGACCTTCCCTCCTGAAGTCTCGTTTCAGTGGGACCAAAAAGGGCTATAATCTTTCTCTTTATGCACCTTATGTCAATGAGTGAGCTTTGAGGAGTGCTTCACCTTGTTGAATTACAAGATTAGAGGTGCATCTGACATTTTTTTTGTCTGTCCAGATACAGCTAAATGGTTTACTAATTAGCAACTTTTCCTTTCATTATCAGATTGGATTGGCCATGTCACCTTTGAGCAACAATTCGCTTTTCCTGGATTATCATCGAAATCCATTTCCTGTCTTCTTCCAGCGTGGCCTGAATGTTTCACTCTCCTCTGATGATCCTTTGCAAATTCATTTAACAAGGGAAGCGCTGGTGGAGGAGTATAGCATTGCAGCAAAGGTATGGTTATCTTTATTTATTTTCATTTATTATTGTGACATAGTGATGTGTCTTAAAGAAATTCGGCCCTTCTATAGGTTTGGAAGCTCAGTTCATGTGACTTGTGTGAGATAGCAAGAAATTCTGTTTATCAATCTGGATTCTCACATCTGGCAAAGGTGAGGAAATTTATTAATGCTGCAGGCATGCAAATACATGCACCATATTTATTAATTTACATTTTCTAATCAATAATTATGTTATTTGATCAAATGTCAAAAGGAAGATGATATAGTTATGATGTCTAAATTTCAGTACACTTGCCCGATGAACATAGATCTAGGAAACATAGGATCTGAAAGTATTACAATTTTTTTTTTCATGAGGATGGGAAACATGGTATTTATGAAGAAGGTTTACATGTTCTTTATATATGGGTTCCTCTTGCAGTTGCATTGGCTTGGTAGCAAATATTTTTTGAGAGGTCCAGAAGGAAACGATATTCACAAGACAAATGTACCCCATATGAGGATCGCCTTTCGACACGAGGCAAGTCTTTATGCAACTCCGTATGATATGTGTCTTAGTTCTCCAAGCTAACAGTTTTCTGTTTTGCAGACGTGGAAGGAGGAAATGCAATATGTATACTCTGGAACAGCTAGTTTTCCAGAAGAAATAGAATTTTAAATGTAATGAAATTGCAGAATGAAGCAACTACAAATTAGACTCTGGTGATCAGCTTGAAATATTCTCAGCACTGCGGAATGTTTACCTCACCGGATTTATTTGTAGATGCAGTATGCAGGAAACCAGTAATGGGAAGGAAATTCGTAACAGATTTTAAAGGGAAGTTATCATTTTTGCAGAGGCAATTATAAATAACTTCAGAACGATCCAGCATTGCCAATTTTCTTGAAGAAGAGGCTTTCATTTCTTTAGGTGCAGGGAAGTTTTGGTTTTGAACTGCAGAAATGTTTGTAAAAATGAGAGGCTTCTTTATGGAAGGCTGTTAAATGTAATTGAATCCACTTCATATAATAATATTATCATAATAAAGGTTCCATGTACTATGATGCAGTAAGGGGCTTTTAGTCTCTCTCTCTCTCTCTCTCTCTCTCTCTCTCTCTCTCTTCACTGACATGAGTGCGACCGGGAAATGGAGATCCTTTCTGTTACAGGAGCATGTATATACCCACGCACTTAGCACGTTTGATATTCTCTTTGCTCTATCACACTATCAAATCAATTAGTCCAATAAAAATTGAGGTTTGAAACTTTAAAATGATGAAAAATAATATCAAATAAATGTCAAGTTCGAAAGAGATGAACCTAAGTAATCAAACATATCTGCTTATTAATAATAATTAGATGGATCAAACATTTCTACTTAATAGTAATAATAATAATACTTTGATGGGCATCTTCGGGTCAAAATAAGTTGACCCGCCACCAATCCCATTGGATATCTATTCACGCTGCCCATATTAATCCATGCTAATAATTTTTAGGCCTTCCTTTTACGCTCCCTCTCTCTCTCTCTCGCTCTCTCTCTCTCTCTCTACGCTATAAATTATTAGTAAAGTCTCCCCTCGCCACTTCCTCTTCCCTCCGTTAACCTCCCAAAACCCTCAAAACCTTCGCCGCCTCCTCCACCACCACCGGCGGTGGTGCTTTTCCTATAATTCAAAAAACCTCTCAAACAAATGGCGGCCACTGCTGCCTCAGAAGCGACAGACGGACCCGTCCTTAGCTTTATCAACAAGCGCCTCCGTGCTCTCCGCAAGAAGTACAACCGAATTCTCCAGATGGAAGAGGCCATCTCCCAAGGCAAGCCTATCAATAAAGAACAAGAAGACGTTCTTCGTTCTAAGCCATCCGTTTGCGCCGCTATTGAAGAGCTCGAGAAGCTTCGCCAGCCTCTCGCTACCGCGGTCTCTGAAGAAATCGCTCTCGCCATCCAACGTCACCAGCAACAATCGTTCGTCTCCAATAATGCTATTCCGGATAAGGATGATAGCGAGAAAACCGATTGCGACTCTGATGAAGATACTCGCGGTGACGGTGGTTCTATGGTGGAGGATCTGTTGAATTTATTGTATTTCGGTTCGTTGTTCGACGTGAAGTCACAGAATGACTTCACTGCCACGATGTTGACTCGTACGCACGAGAGAGGTTGCTGCTTGACTTATGATTATGTAACTGATGATGCTACGGATCTGCTTGGGGAAAGGGATTTGGACATGATTTCGAAGCTTGGCGGGTTGTTGATTTCGCGCCCTGTTGATTCCAACTTATCTCATAGGAATGCGTTGCAACGGTGCATCGAGCGTGCCAAGTTGTGGCTTGCTAATTCCGACCAGCCAATTGAGCCCAATGCTAACGCTTCTTGTAATTGCTTTATTTATTCATTTATGTTCGGCCTTGGTATTGTATTGTTTATTGTATGAGTATTTTCACTGAAAGTTTTTGTTTTGTTGATTTCGCAGATGCGGAACTGAGGGAGAGGCTGAACAAGATTATGGCTTCTGATTACTTCACCACCACACCGGAGATGAAAGCTCCAGTGGAAGTAGCTGCGGCTGCTGGAAACTATGCGTCTTTCCAGGTTCCTGTTCATAGAATTCCTTCAGTGTCAGTCCAGGCGGAAGTCTCAGCTGAACAATACCAGCCGAAGGTACAAGTTCATGTTTTGTAAACTTCATATCAAAGATGCCCCAGTTTGTTTACTGTTACCTGAACCGCAACATGCGTATTTGCTCGTTGTGCTTTTCCTTTTTCTTTTTCCTTTTTTTTTTTTTTTGGTTGTAGTTTGTTATTGATTGATAAATCTGAATTGGATCATCCTATGGCATTTGGCACGAGGTTAGTAATACAGCTCTTAATGTATTGGCGAGCTCACCTTTGCAGAAAAGTCAGATTTGGTTTGAAGGACGTTTTGGAATGATTAGATTTTAAGGAGTCTGTCATGTGGTAGTCGCCATAGTGCATAAAGTCACATGGGAACTTGTGAAAAGGCTTTCTTTTTTCTTTTGTGTGTGTCTCCGTTGGGGCAGGGGTTGGGTTTGGTTTTTGGTTGTGGGAGGGAGGAAGTAGAAGAGGTGGCAGCATTGACGTGCCCTGTGGATCTTACTTGATGAACCACTTGGCTCATTGCAAATATTTCTATTATTATCCGAATTTCACAGTTGTTATATGCTGCAAACTAGCTGTAAGAGGAGATTTGTTAACTATAGTAGGTGCTCGATCGGCAGCGAGCAGCGCTTTATCAGACAGTATTGCTGGTTTGTGTTCAGGGGCTATCTTCAGTGGTGTGCATATATCTGCATTATTTTGTGCTCGGCTGCTTTTTTCTGCATGTTCTAGTTTGACATCCTCAAACATTGGTACATGAGAGCAAAGTTCTGTGATTTTTTACTATATATGACTGAAGTTTATCTACATGTAAAACATTATTGTGCCTTGGGAATTAATGGCAATGACTTATGCATGACCTTGTTGGGAAAAGTCCCACAGCATCATTATTAGGGCCTTAACAGATATGTTCTGATTCTTTGTGGCCATCACAAAAATTGTTATTAGAGGCTTTCTATAATTATATTCAGAAAGGAAAAAGTTTGCTAGTGTAATCTTTTATTGCATTTGGTCAGTTGCATCGAATAATTGGATTTTTAATGCGGCAGATGTTGGGAACTTGTTATCTTTGTACCTGTTGGGTTTGATTGTTAAGTTAATGACACTCTTAATCAACTCTGCCACTGGAATGCATAATTCTTAATGTTTGTATATAACGTGTTTGAAGTTTCCTGGGATGATTTGGTGAACTTACATTGGTGGTGATAATCAAGTCTATTTACTTTTTAAAGTGAGATATCACCTTTGGAATGCTATACATTAATGTTAGGCCCTAGTCCACGAAGCTGATTGCTGTCCGCAAGCATATTTGAATTACATGTGTGGCTTTAGTGGTTTTAAGAGCATCCTTTGCTAGAAGCCTAGAACTAATTGAAAGTGAAAGATTTTGGACAATGTTCATTAGTCTGATGTTGTTCGCTCTCTTTGGGGTTAGTGAATAGTGAGAGTTCCCCTCTTTCATACCCTTCATTTTCCCCTCTATATTTCCCTTGTATATATGACCCATGGGAATGTTTTTTGTTTGGCATATCATGATATCAACTCACCTGAGCTCACTTTTGCAATGCTATTATTTGCACTCTTTTTTGTTTTACTTATTTCATTATTTTTGCTCCAACTATGTGTACAGTCTTTCATGAAGAAATTAGAAACTTATATTTTTCAGCATTCATGGTCCAGTCTTTCTACAATCACAGGGTACACAGAGAAATGGAATAACTGTGTTACTTTTTTCTAAATGAATGCTAGGAATTTGAGACATTTCAACCTAGTTTGTGAATTTTTTATACATTTTTACTAGAATCAAAAATTTCAGTTTGTGAATTTTTTTTATACATTTTTTATACATGTACACCTAGTTTGTGAATTTCAACCTTTTTTTTATACATGTACACAAATTTCAGTGTGTATCTGCTCACAAAAGTTAGCACATCATGGAATCGAAAAGGTAATAGATCATGCATCATTTATTGGAAAGACTGACAAGTGATTAAGGTTGTAAAGCGTAATATGCAATTTCTTTAATTAGACATCAGAACATGCTGGTAGAGGGGCATTAATTGATATTTTAAGCTTTCTTCTTGTTCTGTTGGATTGCAAGACCATGTTTGTCCCATTAATCTCTGTTGTTGAAATCGTAGACTCTTAATGCTTGTTCTTGTAGGGAGTTTTCTAGGATGGATTTAGGAATTTGATGGTGCTTTTTGTCATCGCTTGTTTATCCCCCCTTTTTTTTTTTTTGAGGGAAGAGTGTCTGGTTGGTAGATGTTAATTTTACACACGTGGATTTGACTTCATCTCTGTTAATAATCTCTTATTGTTTTTTGTTTACATCTCTCTCGTCGTTGAGAACTCTTTGGAATGAGTTAATGAGTATTAGTTGGCATACTGTGGCAATGATTTATTGGTTCCTGGATCTTGATGTCAGTACTTACTTGTTCCCTTTTTCTTCATCCTCAAAAAATTATGATTATAAAGTCAGGTTACCTCAAGAAGACCTGAATGTTTTATACTGAAATTTTCTTGTTGGAGTCCTTCCTTGTTTGTACAGCAACATAGGAAACCAGAAAGGTGGCATAACTTATTAGTTTTGCTAGAAATTAGGTGTGTTTGTCAGTTCCGAGGAGTTGATTTTTTTTATGCAGCCCATTTGATGAACATGTTTTGAGAGATGCATGTTGAGCCTGACAAATCCTTTATTGCATCGATTGGCTCCAGGACTAGCTCTTATATTTATTTGTTCTCTTTATTCTTCTAAAAAACTCCAGTATATTTGTGCATTTGTATTTTTAATTGGATAGCATAAGATATTCGTAGGCAGTTTAAAAAATTTTAATTTCTTTACATGGAGTTCGGTAAGGCCTTGCTTGCATTGAATATATAGGGGAATGGAAAATTTGTTCCCCTTCTGTTTAGTCAATCAGGAATACCTTTGTTGTTTTTCTAAGAGATTCGATCTATGTATTGTAAGTATTGGAAATATGTTTTGTGAAATTTCAATCATTGGGATTTCATTTAGTTTTGTGGAAAGGGAGTTGCTGCCTTCTGAAGATGGAAAATTTTAAACTAGGACATGCCAGGAGGATATATGGTGTTGTCCATCTTTTAGACCGTGAAATCATATGAACAACTTTGAAGATCGTTAAGTTTACAATTATCTGAGCCGCATAAGTTCCTTTCATAATGGAAAAAAAGAAAGAAGAATTTCTGAGCTAGTTTTTCCATCCTTTTTGGTTTTATTGAAAAATAAATACTGAAAATACATGCATCTAGTTTTAGCCTCTGTTATTCAGTGAATTGTGCTATTATATGACTATGTTTAATGTCTGTTTAACTTAGTTGGCTGCTCTTCATTGTTGGAGGAAATACCATTTTCTCCCTCATTGTTTCTAAAAGTTGGCTTTTTACTGCTATGCTGTACTTATTTAAGCTATATGACTCACTTTTACATGCTCATTGATTTTTGTTGAAATCTCAGAAATCTCTCTTTCTATTATATAGTGGCTTGTTAAATTCTAAGCAATGCAACAGAGAGAGAATCCAGTGTTGCAGTTTTACCATCTGATTATGATCTGCGTGATTTAATTCATGTACAGTGTGTTTATGCATTTCCTTTTTCACAGATAATATTTATGTTGAATTTATAATTACAATCTTTTTTTAAGATAAATATGCACTAGCTTTGTTTTTTTATCTTCACATTTCTGTCTTCAATTTTTGGCAAGTGGGGGGTGGGTATTGAAGTTTTCCTTGGCAAAATTTTTTTGCCAGTGTTCTCTTCTTCTTTATCTATTTATTTTTTTAACGTATGAATGTCGATGCCAGTTTTAATTTATCCTCTGATGAAAATTTAAATTATTTGGAGATCCACCAAAAATTATAGAAAATTGTTCCCCCATGATTTTGAGAGAGACTGCACTAAATAATTTCTCTTGAATCTTGATTTTGGGGCTTTCTTCAATTTTTTACGTTGTTTTGAAATTTCACCTCTCTCTCTGTTCTGTAGGATGAGGACACGGGAAATTTGTTAGGACACGAAGCTGATGATGATCAATCCAGCCCTGCAGAGGAACTTGATAAGGTGCTTCTGCTTGAAATGTTGCAATATTTCCTTGTGTATGGTATTAATGCGACTGATTTATCCATTGCAGGAAGAACTCGAGACTGAAATTCCTCTAGAAGTGGTCTCTAGTGAACAGGAACCAGCTAGATCATCTGAAGTCGAGTATAATCAAAACGAGGTAGATCCGAAGGAGCAACAGTACGCCCCTCGTAGGAACTATCAAAACCAAAGAGGTGGTCGCGGCGGCAGTGGAGGTGGTGGCAGGAGGGGATATTCAAATGGTCGGGGTGGTCGAAGCAGCGGCAGAGGAGGTGGTGGTGGGTACCAAAATGGTCGCAGCCAATATTATGACCAGTCGGGAAACTATTATCCAAGAAATTACTATAACAATCGGGGAAGGGGTGGCAGGGGCGGAGGGCACCCTTATAACAATCATGGTTCAGGAGTTCATGGTGGTCATGCCCCAGCGGACGTTGGGGTCCCTTCATGACCTTCATGACATCATTACTCACTGGGGGCGTGGGGGGCGTCTGTTAGGTGTCTGTGTTGCTAGTTTTGTAGGTGGGTGGTCAAAAATTTTATTTTTGGTTGTTTTGCATGAAAAACTTGTTATGAATGTGGGTTACTGTTGATGCATGCACCATACGAAGACACCCTCGTTTTGTAGTTCAGCTAATTTAAGTATTTTCGTCGAAACTTTTTGGGGGAATTTCTTTTTTTTGGCTTAGCTCTAACGCTTTGATTATTGACTGCAAAAATTGGGCCACAGCTTGCGGCAGTGATGCTAACTCTGGTTCAGTTGCGTATTAAAAAAATCATTTGATCAATGGACTCTGCCTTCCAGCTGGGATGCTGGTTGAGTAATTGTTATTCACTGCACCTTTGCTTGCTAGTATGCTTTCTCACGAGAACGTCATTTTTCTTTTTAGATATCAGTTTATCTGGATGTACCTACCTGAAAGGTTTCTTTCCTACTAATTATTCCATTTGCCCTAAAAGAATAATTTATATTGCTAATCTAAGATGCTGAATTAATTATTTATTTATTTTAAACAGAAAATGAAGCAGTTTATACTTTGGAAGTGTTTTTAATTAATATCAGATGAATACAAAATAATATTTGTTCTTATAGGACTCATTGATGACTGGTTCTCGTTAGTCTTAATCCTCTCATCTTATGGTGGATAATCTTGATTTTGGTCCTTTACTCGATTCATGACAGTGAAACTGCTAATTAATGGGTAATACCTAACTATCTTCGTCTAATGTTGCTGTTCCTTTAATAAATAATCTATGAATGTTTTGCCAAACCATTTGGGGGATTTTTTTTTCTGCCTTCTAAGAAGATTAAAAGGAAAACAAAACTTACAGGTGTTAAAAGGATTCCTCTTTCTCCAATTGGAATTTCTTAAAAGGATGGTGTTGTTGCAGTTTTAATTATGGATTTCCTATAGATTTCTAGAGAGAGAACTTCAGAATATGAATTTCCAAGTGGGCTTCTATTCGGTGGACCACGTTCATCAATGGTTACTGTATACATATTGCGAAGATGCCATCCTTTTGGCCCACGAATAAACTTGCCTTCCATTTTCAAGTTCCAACAAATATAAAATATTCACAAAAACATTTTAGCCTGAAATTGAATATGCCATTATTACAATCTTTGATTGGTGAATGAAAAATACACCCATGCGTTCAAAACATTTGGAAGAGTTGACATTTTGTGTTGTTGCATAGGGTTAGAATTTAGGATCCATAGCAGTAAATAACAATCTTCTCACACAAACAACGAATCATGGGAATGTGAAAACCATTCGCTAAATATTAACACGCTACAGATTAAATTTTTTTTGTCCCATCCAATAAAAAAGCAACTTTGGTTATTATTTATTTCAATGAACATATGTTTTATTTATTTACTTTTTGGTGCCTAAAATATGTTTTAATTTTCCTATCGTCCACCAAGTTTTAATATAGTAAATAAAATGTGAGTTTTTTAATAAAATGAAAATTTATGAAACATATTAGCTTTTCAATGTCTCTATTATGATTTCATTCCATTGATGAATGAGTTTTAAAATATTATTTGAAATCGTCAAATTTATCAAATATTTCAAACCTCTCGATTGCTTTTTCAAACGCAAGAATTAATTAGTTTCGTTCGAATTGATGCTGTAATTTTAGCTAATTCAAGAATATGAAATTAATTTGGAAATTTATGGCTATCATCATAAATATTTTTTTCATCGGCTGACTTTACAAAGTTTGTCGAAATAGTGTAAAAAAAGCTCAATTCATCATGTGTTTATGATTTTGCATTACAGTATTTATAATAGCACGATGCTCTGCTTTAGGAACTATTCCATCTCCACTGTTAACAAAATAAAAAAACGGCACATTGGCTTTTCTGTAATTGAAAATTTGTGTGGTGATGGAGACTTGAGAAGTATTGTTGTGAAGAATGTAAGGTAAGCAAGTGGATGTTGAACACATTCACTCCTCCAGTTTCTTAGATTTTTTGGGACCATAGATATAAATATTCCTGCGAAACAAACACCTGCTCTAATAACCACATATAATTATTCATTTCCATTCAGTATAATTTTCTCAAGGCCCACAATGACCCAATACAATATCATACAAATTCCAAATCTTTCAGTTACTGTAAATTAAATTGTTCCTCCATTGACTTTATTATAAGATAATCAGTTCAAATTCCAACCCGAATCTAATTAATAAAAGAAAAAAAAAAACTTTAATTAAATTAATTCTCAAAAACTTTCCATTTTAGTTTCCGACGGTCCATGTATTTTCATGTCACATCTGGAATCATATTCCTTTAGAAAGAAAAACAAATGGAAAATCTCTAAGTTTTCCACCACATTAATCCTTATATAAAGCCATTACTACCAAGTTCTTTCTTCAACTCAACCCATAGCCTTCTTTGATTTGAAATTCAAGCACAGAATGTTTCGCCAAATGAACTCTTTTCAGAGAGCAAGAACAATGCGATCGAGCTTTAGTTTTAATTATAACAAAGGTTTAACAGACACACAGCCATCTGGGATTGTGGAAATACGTTCTGTTGATCAATGGAAAGCTTATTTTGAAGCTACTAAAGGAAACAACAAACTGGTAATTAATTAATTATTTAATAGTAATCTTTATTTGAATGACCATTGATCGTAATTAGTATCGTTTGTTAATTGTCTTTTACGTTTCTGTCGTTGAAGCTGGTGATACAATTCACAGCAACATGGTGTGGACCTTGTCGACTCATCGATCCCGCCATTAAAGAGTTTGCTGCTAAGTATAAAGATGTTGATTTTATAAAAATAGATGTCGACAAGTTATTTGTAAGTAAAGTCTCTCTTCTGGTAAATTATATCTGTGTCTCTTGACAAGCTATGGATGATATTAACAATGGTGAATGGAAATTAACAGTTGGTGGCTCAGCAATTCGAGGCGAACACATTGCCAGCTTTTGTGCTCATCAAGAAAGGGAAAGAAGTTGATAAAATAGTAGGAGTCAAAAAGATTGAACTGCAGAACAAGATTGAGCAGCTCAGGATTTGAGATTTAACTGATGAAGCATATATAAAGCTATTACTGGACTGATGGAGAAGCAGAGCTCATCTGAAGGAGATAAATAAGGCAAAGATACCAGCCTCCTACTGACCGACCTGCTCAATATTTTTTGAAGTTTTGATGGTTAATTTACGTGAAAGCAATTATTTGCTTTGTTTTTCAAATATAATATGTTACATATAAAACGTCACATCAAAATAATAATATTTTGACATACGTAGCTGTGTTTATGCTCATTGTGAAGAATTATTACCAAGTGGGTTCCAAGAAAAGAAAAGAAAAGAAAATAGGGGGCAATTGATTTTACAAACACAGAGCCCACTTGCTCTGGTACTTACCAATGATTTCTTCTGCATAAAACCAAGACAATTTGAAGGATAGAAAGAAAATGGTAGGCCTCTTGCTTGGAGGTTATTTCATTCTATCCAGCAAGCAAGGCCAGGCCACAGCTCAATCTGCCAATCAAATACATACAAATTGCAGATATGGAATACACAAAGAAAATCAAACAAGATGTACTAAATAACTATTGATATACTACCTGATAAACTACATAACCAAAAATTGAACATTAAGAATTCAGATGAAACCCTTCAATGCATTGATATTAAATTTCAACATTTCCAAAATACATGATGTTGAGGAGTTTTTCCCTCTTTAACTTCAAAGCAATGAAGATTTTATAAAATTAGATAACTAGTATACAAATTTTAAATTAGGAGTCATCTTGTGGCAGCTACTGACAGTAGATATTCATATTTTTCTTCCCATCCCATGCCACATTAACCAACAATATTGCTTAATTAAAATTGCTTCTCACTTTCTTCCTACTATGCACAATCTTGATGATCTAGAACAGTGGAAAATGTAAAAGTATTTACATTAAAATAATTAACTTACATGAATAATAATTAGTGTGGATAGATGATCAGCAAAACCAAAAGCTCACTCCGACTCTGATAAACTAAGTATCGATACTGCCCAGAACCCTCTTAAGATCAGATTTCTGTTCTGCTGTAAGTCTTGATGGAAATCCAACATCAAATTTGATTCTAAGATTTCCTTTCTTGTGTGGTTCTTTTGAAATAGGCATTCCTTCATTTGGAATGACAATCTCAGTACCAGGTTTGATGATATCAGTTACTGGAATTGTGAGATACCTTCCATCTAAGGTTGTCAAATCAAAAGTCTTCCCTGTAAGGGCTTCAAGTAATGAGATTTTCTTATTGACAACAAGATCATTACCATCTCTTTTGAAAACAGCATGAGGTTTCTCATCCACTACGAAGATCAGATCAGCTGGAATAACACCAGGTTCTTGATTGCCCTTTTCTGGGAAAGTAATTTTTGTGCCTTTCTTCCACCCTGGTTTTATATCAATCTTCAAGATTTCTTCAACAGTCTTTGCCTTACTACAAAAGAATTACTTCTAATTGAAGAAAATTTACTAAAATTCAAGAATTCCGATAAAATCAATATAAACAACGGAATCACTGAAATTTGAAGTCGCATTGTTAAATGAAAATCAAACTTAAACGCAAATGCAAATCCCAAAAAATTATATCTATACGATGATTATATAAACATTCAATGCTTCGGGCTCCCTAAGTGTTCAATTCAGCTAATAAACTAGTTCTATTTGACAAATTAACTATAATTAGAACCACAGAACAAGAAAAAAAATTGAAGAACTGACCCGAAATCATCAGGAACAGAACGCGAAATCCTCATCTTTCTTCTGGCTCCTTTATAAAGCTCCTCCAAACTACAAATCAATTTACTTTCAACCGCAGCTGCCTTCTTGTACCCTTGGTTCCCCGTCTCTCCATTTCTGTAAAACCCACTCTTGCCACTCTCACCACCAGCGGCGCCGCCAGATCCACCAAAAATTTCGTTGAAAATGTCGTCCGCATCTCGAGCATTGAACCGGAACGTGGTATTCGGCGTCGTCGTGGACGTCTTTCCATCATCACCAGGACCACCAAATTCAAACGACTTAAGCCCTTCTTCTCCATAAAGATCATAGATCTGACGCTTTTGAGGGTCACTAAGGACATCATAAGCTTCAGAAATTTGCTTGAACTTAGCTTCAGCTTCTTTTTTGTTAACCGGATTCTTATCGGGATGCCATTTCATCGCCAGCCTCTTATACGACCTTTTGAGGTCATCGTCGGTTGCTTTCCGGTTAACTTTCAGTAGATTGTAGTAATCAACACCCATTCTTTTTCTTGTTTGTTTGCTCTAGAATGGGAGTGGGTTTTAAGAATTAAATTGGTGAAATTGTCGGCTTCGAGAAAATTCTATAATAAACAGAGACGGAGATGGAGACGGAGACGGACAGAGAAAGCGGCGCGTCGGGCGGTGGAAAAATAGCGAGTCAAGCAAAAATGTGCGAGTAGCAGTGATCACGGTTTTGATAACGCGTTCATGGACTGGAACTGATATTTTTAAAATAGGTAATGTTGGCGTGACAGGTACTTTGCTGAGATTGATTTCTGACAGTCATTCAGAGTAAAGGACAAATCATCTAACTAATGCTAATTATGAGACTAATCAGTAACTGTAATTTTTTCACTAATATCTCATTGCCTTAATCACCTTATCGCGTACCTTACTATACCAAAAGAGATTTATTTATAATTAATTTTTAGCTATTTTATAAATGGATCAAATGCATTTAATATATATATATATATATAAATGAATTGCCTTAATTATTTTTTATGGTTATATCATTTTATTAATAACTTGCATCTATATAAATATATTTAAAAAATAGATTATATTTTTTTATTAATTATCAATCAATTAATCTGAAGTGAATTCGATATTTATAATGCTTTTAAAAATTAAATTAAAATATTTATTAGAATATTTGTAAAATGATACTTTTTTTTTTATTCCACAAAGATGTCTTACATTCTAAAAAATAATGACACTGCTTTTAACTCATAATTTTTGTCGGATTTGAATACTATAGGGCCTATAGAGGGACGGAGAAGAGCCTTAACCATTCTATTCCTACCAATATTAGTACTATATATCATTATATTAATTTCATTAAAATTAAATAATTTATATGCTTGTTATTAAAATTTTTCAAAATATGCTTGTTTATCTAACAATTAATGCAAGTGAAAGATTAAATATTAATATTTTAATTTATTTATATCAAGATTTAATTATTGATAATATAGTAGTTTGATTGATATATTTATTTAAAAAATATTTTAAATAAGATTAAAATAATAAATTATTCACTTAAAATAAGATAATAATAGCTGAGAGATAAAAAAATAAAAAAAGAAAATTTTGAGGCGGAAGGGTATATAATTTAAAATAAACTAAGAAAAAGCAAGTGTATTTTTTTCTCTCATCATTGAAACAAATTGTTGGCCGAGTGCATGAGTTACGTGAAGCAAATCTTTCTTTTATGTGCAAATAAAGTTTGTAATTAATAAAAAAAAAAGCAATTAACTCTCGATTAATGAAGGTATTGGGTGACAGGCCCGTCGGATTATCAAAAAGGCGTTTGTGTTGATAATTTAATATTTAAAAAAAAAAAAAAAAAAAGTTTGTAATTAATAAAAAAAAAGCCAATTAACTCGTCCGATTAATGAAGGGTTATTGGGTACCGCGTGGCGGAATTGGTATCAAACACCAAGAGTCGTTGCTGCGTTGACTAACCTCTGTAACCTATGTATAGATAGTATAAAGAATAGAGAGGAACATAGAACGCTCTGAAATGCTATTGACGCGGGAACGGTGAACCCTCGCGCTCATCTATTACACTGTGAACCTCTTCACTGTGTCATGGCCTCAGACGCAACTCTCTGGTCTCGCGATAGATAGCGTATCCGTCGCAAGGTCGAAAGGGATTGAGGTGGCCCGGAATTGAGATAATTCGATTACGTAATACAAAAGCCCCGCCAAAACGAACATCGTTCCTTTTCCATTGTCATGGTTGATTCAATCGCCCCACCACCCACCTGCTCACATTAATAAAAAAAAAAAAAAAAAAAGAACGTGCAGTGAATTAACCGGTGACAGTGGTATCTTATTTGTCAAGCGTTTCGTTGTTTGGCACTGCGACAGAATCTGGTATGGCGTCGCAAGTCGAAAGGATGAGGTGGCCGATTGAATAATTCGATTACGTAATACAAAGCCCCCCAAAACGACATCGTCCTTTCCATGTATGTTGATTCAATCGCCCCCACCACCCACCTGCTCACATTAATTAATATTATTATTAATTAAAATAAAAACAAATCATTAGGATGGAGCATTGGCATCATCAGATCAAAGACGTTAAGACCATGTTGGTGAGGATTTTTGGTTAATTAAGCTTGTAGTTAAGGAGTTGTTTAATTAAGCTCTCTAATCTTAAATTCTTAATCCAACATAACAAGCAATGGAGGGTTGAGAAGGGAATGGTAGAAACATTTTAAGTAGAGTGCACGTGAATTATTATTTATTTATTTATTTATTAAATTAAAGTGGAGGTAACATGCCTCCACCAAATTTTGTTGACACAAACAAAACACCGACTGCCTAATTATCTCCTTAATTATCACATTTAAGCTCTAATTCTGTGTTTATTGCATATTTTAATACATAGAATAACCATGCTTTATTCAATATTATAGTTAGGTTGGGAGATTAGAAAGGGAAGACGCGGAATCCTCCAATGTAATGTAGCTGCCATTGCGGGAGTTTTGTTATAGTTTATGTCCATCTCGCCTAAATTTGTAATCTCTCCGTTTTTTATTTAAAGTGTTCGATCTATTTTTATTTATATATATGTGCAATTTATTTATAAGAATATTTATTTTTAAAATTTATACATAAATTCTGTTCAATTCAATTTAGGTAGTTTTGAGTTTTGATATCAAAATCATAACCGAATCAAAATTTCAATTCTTTATATTTTTCAAACTAAACAAAATAAATAATTTTTCAAAATTTATAATTTTGGATTCGTTTTCGTGATTTACGGTGGTTGGTGAATTCTCTTAACTGTAATTCAAAGAGATTAAACTAGCATGGGTATTTTCGACTTTTCGAGACTTGCGTCTATCTGCTTATCGTTTTATGCAATTCAACCATGGCAGAAGCAAATATTAAAAAACAAACTCAACAGCCCATAGCCTCTGTTATAGTAAAGCTCTGTTTAAAAATGGCTTCGGCAATCATCCCAAGCCCATCTCCTATTATTCTTTCCAAGCCCAACTCAGCAAACCAACATTGCCATCTTCTTTCCTGCTTGAATGAGTGCAGAGACATGTCACGGCTCAAGCAAATACACGCTCAAACTCTGCGCTCTACATTGCCTGACCAACCAGACACTCTCTTTGTTTATAGTCGAATCCTCCATTTCTCTGCCTTCAACGACCTTGACTACGCCTATCGAGTATTCGATGGAATTGAAAACCCAAATTCATTTATGTGGAACACTCTCATTAGAGCCTGTGCGCGAAGCTCTGATAGTAAAGCAGCAGCCTTCTTGCTGTATAGAAGAATGCTAGAGCAAGAAACTGTGTTGCCTGATAAGCATACGTTCCCTTTCGTTTTAAAGGCTTGTGCTTACTTGTTTGCTTTATATGAAGGGAAACAAGCACATGCCCAGATGTTAAAACTTGGGTTTGAGTCTGATGTTTATGTAAATAACAGTTTGATTCATTTCTATGCTTCTTGCGGTTGTTTGGAGTCAGCACAGAATGTGTTTGATAAAATGCCGAAGAGAAGTGTGGTTTCTTGGAATGCTATGATTGATGCGCTTGTTCAGTTTGGAGAGTTTGAAACTGCGTTGAAACTGTTTGTTCAGTTGCAGGATTTGTTTGAGCCTGATTGGTATACAATGCAGAGTGTTCTAAATGCTTGTGCTGGTTTATGTGCATTGTCTTTGGGGATGTGGGCTCATGCTTATGTATTGAGAAACTTCGATGTTGATGTAGCTAATGATGTTTTGGTTAACAATTGTTTGCTAGATATGTATTGCAAATGTGGGTCATTGGATATTGCTTTACAGGTGTTTGAAAGGATGCATAGGCGTGATTTAACTTCATGGAATTCTATTATTCTTGGATTTGCTATGCATGGAAAGGCTGAACTAGCTTTAGAATATTTTGATCTTATGGTTAGGACATGGAAGCTGGTGCCAAATTCTATCACCTTTGTTGGTGTTTTAAGTGCTTGTAATCGCAGGTGTATGGTAAATGAGGGTAAAAAGTATTTTGAGATGATGATTGCAGAGTATAAGATTGAACCTCAACTAGAGCACTATGGATGCCTAGTTGATATTCTGGCTCGTGCTGGTTTGATTGATGAAGCATTGAATTTGGTATCAAACATGCCTATGAAACCTGATGCTGTTATATGGAGGAGTCTTCTTGATTCTTGTTGTAAGAAGAATGCAAGTATTGAGGTAAGCGAAGAAATGGCAAGGCAGGTTCTCGAGTCAAAAGGAGGGGATTGCAGTGGCGTCTATGTTCTCTTATCAAGAGTTTATGCATCGGCTAGCCGATGGAATGATGTTGGCTTGGTGAGAAAATTGATGACTGATAGAGGAGTAACAAAAGAACCTGGATGTAGTTTGATAGAGATAGAAGGTGTTACACACGAATTTTTCGCTGGTGACACTTCTCATCCTCGAACGGGAGAAATCTATCAGTTCTTGGATTTGATTGAAGAAAAACTAAAGTCAGTAGGGTATACGCCTGACTATTCACAAGCACCTATGGTTGACGAGTTGAATGAAGGCAAGCAAAGAACTCTGAGGGTACATAGTGAAAGACTTGCTATTGCTTTGGGGCTTTTAAGCTTGAAACCAGGAATGCCAATACGAGTATTCAAGAATCTTCAGGTTTGCAGCGACTGCCATGAGGTCAGTAAATTAATCTCTAAAATCTTTAATGTGGAGATTATCATGAGAGATCGTGTTCGATTTCATCACTTTAAAGATGGCTCCTGTTCATGCATGGATTATTGGTGATCAGTTTGATCAGTTAAGCTATTAAAAGTCTCCCCTGCCCAAAATATACTGACTGGTCCTTGTGATTAGGAACCAGTGATTGTTAATCACAACTAGCTCTGCATGTGCATATTGCTGTACATCAACTTCAGATTGATATTTATGTTTCCAAGTGGTTAGATTGAAGAGAGTTTAATTTCCCAATTAAACCTTTTTAATTTGATCTCTGTTAGTAGAATAGAATTGTAACCACTTTAAGAATGAGAAGTAACTGTAAACACAGAAGGGGAAAGGGGAAAAAAAAAAGAATAAACCAAAATTTTCCAGGAAAGGCCCGACCTCTATGAGCTGAGGAAATTGAATATTATTTATTATTAAAAAGGCTATCCGTTTGTGGTATTTATAGGTGCATACATGCACCGTGATTTTTTAATTATGAGAACAGTGGAGACACGGTGATAAAATCATCATGAGATGGAACCATTATTGGAGCGCATCATTCTTACGGGTCAACTACTTCCAACAAGCAAGCGCACACGAGATAATTATTGTTGAAGTGGGACCCACGGTTTGGCCTTTTGAGATGGGCATCACCGTCAATTGCAATCTCCCACCGCAGTGTTTTTTTGCCCCCCCGGTGCACAGTACAACAACACTTTGAAAGACTTACCCACCCACTGTATACACACACAATAAATCAAACTACGATAATCAGTATAAAAAAAATGTAGATATTTTTTGAACAAAAAAAAAAAAACAGAAAATGATAATTATAGTAACAACAAAGCGATTATTTTTTTTAATGATAATTAGCTATTGTGTGCGTAAGAATAGGTCAATATTTTACCAAGAACATGGGCATTCAGTATAAGCTGAGATCTAGCTATCAAATCAAATTTCACAAGTGCCAAGTGCCAGTGGATAAAACGCAAATTACAAATATCACATGCATCTAAAGTTCTACAGTAAAATCTCTATTTCCCGTCAATCCGAGCCTTGTGAAACAGGCTATAAAACATAGTTGCAGAGTTACTGGGGTAATAATGCTGTGCTAGAAATAGTTGTGTAGCCGCCACCAATAAAGAAAAAGAAAAAAATATATATATGTATAGCTTGCTGATTCAAAATCCATGCAAAATCAATTCTACAAGCTCCCAAGATAAAAGACATGGACCCTGAGACATCATCAAACCATACAATTTTTGACATAAAATTGATGCGACAAAAATTTACAACAAAAATTGATCAATGAAGCTATAAAGAAATGATATTATAGTTATGTTCCAAGTAAATTGTGGAGCATTACTGATGGCAAGAAGCATGAGCACTGCATTGACCATCTGCGGTTGCAATAACACTTGCGATAATAGCATTACTCTGCCAAGATTGTTTAATTTTCTTCTGTTCTAAAACCATAGGACGAAGATATTGTTCAATGTTGATAGATTCAAGTGCTTTGAAGTAGATGACAAGAGAACTGAATAGATAGAATATACAGATGATGTAGTTCTGGAGACATGCTAACAAAACTTTTATGTCCATCCATGGTATGTTATTGTTTTGCAAATTCTCTTGCAACTGATACAGCAGGAAAGGAAAAAACAAGTCAAAAAAAATTTCCAGGGAAAAAAAAGGAGTAAGATAATAATGTCTGCAAGCGGGAATTCAAAGTCAATGATAGACTAAGTTGTTATTGCAAATAGAACAATTAGATGCAGTATATATATATATATATATACAAAAAAAATGGAGTAAGATATAATGTCTGGCAGCGGAATTCAAAGTCAATGATAGGACTAAGTTGTTATTGCAAATAGAAACAATTAGGATGCAGTATATATATATAATACTATATATATTTATATAATATATTAATTATTGAGCAAATAGAACAATTATCGTGTTCATCTACACATCAAAAGGGAAAAACGTATATATATATATTAATATTGCAAATAGAACAATTATCGTGTTCATCTAGCACACAAAAGGAAAAACGTAGATTTTTCCTGCATTTACACCAAATGGAAATGCTGTTAAGTCATTGCATTTGTACTATATAACTAACCATGAAGTTCCTATGCTATATTTAAGTAAATTTGTCACTAGAGTGAGTAAAATAATCATTTGAATGGCATAAGCACACTATTCTACTTTCTTGGCATAAGAGCACAAGATTCTACTTCTCCAAATTGATAAAATAAGGACTCATGAATGTGTTCCTTAAAACTAAACTTAATAAAATTCAAACGGGTAGAGCTAGCAAACTTACCACATGCTTTGTGCTTAAAAACTAAACCTCTAATCTACAATAAGCAAATATGTCTTGCAGAGGTAAATACAAACACAAACAATTATAAAAGCTGGAATTGTTTTTAAAGTAAATACCAGAATGTATCAATATATAGCTAATCAAAATTAACAACCAAACACAAGCAACAGCATATGAGATATGAACATTTCTCTACGCAAATTTGTAAAAACTAGAATACGCTATTAATTACCCAGAGTAGCATAACTGGATAAATACACCATAAAAATTAAACAAAGTTATAGCAAAAGCTTACCTTTGGATGAAGACTGAACTACAATAACATGCATATCAGTATTATTTGGAGGAAGCCGCAATCGAAGGGGATAAAGCTTTCCATTCAAAGGACTACGAGAACACACAATAATATCCTCAAGACCAATCTCTTCTCTTAATTTTTGAGTCAACTCATCAACCCCATTTCCCTTAAAATGCAAAGAATAAACTTCCCCTAGATCATCATCAAAATTGCCACTCTCATCAGCCACGTGGTAGTATATAGTTCTTCCTTCCGATTTCGGAGGCGAACTCACACTAGACTCAGTCGACTGCATAATTAAATACCAAAACAAAATATCAAAAATTTGAACTTAATTTGTTCAGTAATTTACTGACAACAATAAGAAAAAGTTACAGATCCAAACCTCCTGTCTCGAAAAAGTGCCAGATTTGATAGAAACTGAGGAAGGCGAACTGGATTCGAAATCCAAAGAATCGGAATGCAAAATAGGTTGGGGCTCCGATTTGTCTTGACGAGTAGACTTAACTTGAATCTCAACGATATCAACATCCCAAAGGATCCAATCCTGTGTAGCAGTCCTATGAGGAATATCATGAGTCACAGAATTCCTCCAAGGCGGAAGACCTCCATTAGCTCTCAAGAAGTTACCATATCGGGTCTTAAGCTTGACCCGAGCCCCTTCTCTGATAGGTTCCCACTCGACAGACGAATCAAGCCTTCTAGGCAAAGTCTGCAGGACCTTGCGACCAGTCATGCCTAGAAGAAAAGGCTGGTTAGAGGCAGTAAGGTATTTCCCATAGCAAGACTTGAGACGGATTATGGAGTCGGATCCGGGTACAGGCTCGACGGTCCATCTAGCATTCTTGGAAGATCCATTTCGGTCTTGATCAACGGTTTCTTCATCTTCTTCGGCGTGGAGGTACTTGTCATGGTGGCTACGGAGACGCACAGCCTTGGCGTTGGTGAAGAATTCCATACCTGACCGGAACTGGTTAGAGTTGGTCTGCGAAAGCGAAGGCAGATAAGAGAAGAGACTTTAAGACGACAAGAGAGTTAAAAAAAGCTTTAAAAAGATACGTTTCTTTTTTTAGGTTTTCTTTTTCTTCTTCTGTGGATATTCACATGTGAAGGCTGAAGGGGCTTGAGGTATTTATATATCCAGGAAAGTGATTGGATGTTACTTGTTAGTGAGGTGGTGGTCAGCACCAGCAGGCAGCAGGGCAAGCCACAGTTGAAAGTGAGAACGCGGGAGGTGATTTGGACACGATTATTAAGGAATATCCTATTCTGAAACGTGTCGTCTGAGTTGTACTAATACTTTCAACTTTTCAGACAGATGGGTAATTTACAGTTTTAACCTTGTGGAATTGAATTAGAATAAGAGTATCCCCAGTTGTAGACTCTTTTACTTTTTCCATTTTTTTTTTAAAATGTTTTCTCTCTTGAATGAGTCATGCATAATGTGCCACAGTTTGATTTTTATCTTTAAATGTGATTTTTTTTAATATTAAAAAAAGTAAGCGTGTTCTCTTCTCTGAATCTTCTTTTCATAAACAGTGACAAACTGATAATAACTCTGATGAAATAAACAAATACTAATTAGTTGTTTTCACATAATAATTAAAGATAAAATCATAAACACGATAAAAAAACGATGCCATCATTTTAGCAGAAATTACTATTTTGTTGCTTACTACAGTTGTTTTAGCCTTTTAGGTTCCAATGATTATGACTTTACCAGTAATTAAAACTTGCGTATACAATCTATATATTACTATATATTAACACACGCACAAAACAAAAAGGAAATTAAAATTTCTTAACGGTTTTTTTCACGTGAACATACACTAAAGATAATCTGTTAGGCTTAAAATCAAACCGATATAATAAAAATTGATCAAAATCAATTGGTTTAATTTCCCTTCTGAAGAAATATTAGTTTCCATTTTCTTTTGATTCGGTTCCATTTGAATCGAACCATATGTCCTACTCATCCTATCGAAAGGTATCAATTTTGAATTTTTTTCAAGTAAAAGAGTTTTTATATTTCAATCCATTAAATCTCGTGTTTAGTAACCGAATACCTCCTATATGTATCCACATAAATTTGCCATTTATGTAGATTTGACAGATGTAATACCAACAAAAGATAGAAAGCACTAGAAACTTAACCCAACTCACCGTGTACCTATAGTGCTCTAAGGTTGGTAAGGCAAGGCAATTTGCCGTTCAAACTTTGGAGTATCAATTATTTGATAATCAAGTGGAAATGTGAACATTTCATTGCAGGCCTTGTTTGAACTAAACTACACTGTCACTTCATTTCTTTTCTTTCCTTTCCTTCTCTTATGATGTTATCTTAACTATAAACAGTACTCTTAATTTGGTCCTAGCACCAAACAAACAACATAGACAGAGACAAAAGCCAAAATATGTGATTCTAAAGATAATAATAAAGGGTAATTAGGGCATATCGTACACGCAATTTCTTTCTTTCTATCTTTCTTGTTAATACAGGTTGTCTACGATTGTTCTTATGACCAACATTCTTTCTCGCTTATATTACCTAAAAGATGAATTTTAATTATATTACCTAAAAGATTAATTTATTTACTACCAAATTAGTCATATCTTTCCAAGTTTTTCTTTTCATAATCATTGTATACATGAATTTTAATTCAATAATCATTAATTACTTACTTTCTATTAAATTTTGAAAAATAAAAATTTCCTTGCTTACCTTGCTTGGTGATAATCTTGGAGACATTGACTTAACGACAGTCAATCTTGGCGTCCTCGCCGATGACACCACCGATATCGGTGATCCCGGTTCCGATCCCAAATACTCATCCGAAGCCGCTTCAAGAAGATCTTCAGGAACTGAAGAAAAACTAGACATAGACGATAAATACTCCGCCAACGACTCCGTTTCACTTACTTCTACTGCCTCCACATCCCAAAGAATCCACCTCACCGTCGAACCAGTTTGCGGCTCGTCGTGAGTCACGGAGTTTCTCCACGGCGGGGTTCCTCCGTTGGCGCGCAAAAACTTCCCGCACCAACTTTGTAGTTTCACCTGAAACCCGTCTCTTATAGGCTCCCACTGGAATTTCCAATCGGTGATCTTTTCTGGCACAGTTTGGATTACTCTTTTTCCGGTCATACCTAAAAGAAAGTGTAAATCGGAAGCGGTGAGGTACCTGCCGTCGTATGTTCTGAGACGAATAACTTCTTTTTTGCCTTCTACGAACTCCACAAACCATTTTGCTTTACGAGACGAGCCGTTTTTGCTTTGACGGACAGATTCTCCGTTGTCGTCGGCGACGAGGTATTTATCGAGATGGCTACGGAGCTTAACTGCCTTTGTTTTCGTAAATAACTCCATCAACTGCCAGAACTAACCTTAACTGATTAGAGAGATTGTTTTAGTTTGGAGTAATTAAATTTGAGATGGTTTATAAAAGGGTTTCTCTTATTTATATATATCAAGTCTGTGCATGACTAAGGAAGGTGAGGAGAAAATGAGGTAATATAGTGTTTAATTAAACTAATTAATTATGATTAAAAAGGTTAACTGTGTTGGTATTTTCTTGTGTTTATTCCTAATTAATGCTTACTCGTTTTAATTTTGTTTATCTTAGCATATAAGGTTTCTAGAGCGGAAGACGAAATTCCTATTATGACTTGTACTTGGGTTGACGAAGAAAGTTCTGGATGGCATTAACAATTTATAAGGATAAGGAAGTGTATTTTTCTAAATATAAGAATAAATTAATAATTTATAACAAAATACTGATTTTCGCACTTTATTACTTTTTTAGTGCATATTTTTATTTTAAAAATTGTAAAATTAGATACTTCATGATTCTGATATAGTTTTAGTTTGCATTTCTTTTTGTATAAATTAATAGTAAGAATGAATCAAATTAATAAATCAATATTTAAAATTAATGTGGTGTTATATATACAAATGCATACGTCGATGGGAAGAAAGGGAAGAGCTTCAGCATAAATTTATTTATTTATTCATAAAACAAAGTGGAAAGAGACAAAAGAATTGGCCTCTACTATTGGAATTGACTTTGACTTGTAATTGAAGATCATGCAACGCAACAATGACTTTTTTTCTCAAGGAAACACAAAGTATGAATTTCATCCGCAAATGGAATTATATTATAATCTTCGTTCACCAATTCTGTCCGCTGGCACTGATTCACATTGAGTGATGCAATTTTCTTCATACATATGTTAAAAACTTAAAATGGTTTATCCTCCAAAAAAAACAAAAATGGTTAAAATTGTTTAGTTTGTCAGCTGGAATTTGGAACTCTGGTAGTGAATGCACCCACTTGTCCACCAACAGAATTGATGGAGGAAAATTTTTTTCTAACACTAAAATAATGCATTTCATACTTTAAATATATAAACTTCTCTAAAAACATAAATTTTATGTACATGCGAGTCAAAATGGTGGTTTCTTTTATTATAATATAAATTTTAATAGCAATAATATTTTTTTTCATAACAATAATAGATTAGAAAACTATGCTATTATATAACAGAATTAAACTTTACAGTCATGCTAAGAAAGGTTTTGCAGCATTCCCTCTCTTCTTAGCTAAACGATCTATTAACAAATTTAAAATCTACTTGGACCAAAGACCATGGCAAATTATCAAAATTGTTAAAACCATATGGGAAAGAAAGTTTGTTAAATCTTCTTATTTATATATTTGTATTTTGTAGTGAAAGAGTGGTTCTTCTATGTGATAATTTTGTTGCCATCAAACTTGAAAAATGGGAAAAGAAAGTTGTAGTGATGGTTGAGTCGAAGCACTTTCTCTGTGATGTGTTTTGGCGCATTGGCAGACTTTTTCTTAGTGGATGGATGCATTTCATTTCAAGCAAGTAAAGTTGTGAAATAATTCGATTCAAGTTGCCTTTTTCTGATTTGGGTTTCAAATATATTTGTAATTTCTTTATTAATAACTTTAATATGATTTTTTGTTCTACCCATTTGATAATTTTTAAGATATTTGGAGTGCTAAGAAAAATTAATTAGTGAATGAAAAATATTCTCTTGATAATTTTTTTTTAAATAAACAACTTTACATTTTTATCATATATAATCTTATTAAAACGTATTTATTAAAATTAATTCATAATATTTTTAGTCTTGTAAATTACGTTTAATTAATTTTCAGTATTGTAATTAAACAAGAAGGAAAATATTTTCTAAAGACAAATCATTTTCCGAAAACAAAGAAAGTGTTAATTTCAAATTAATTAAAATTTACTATATAAAGTGTTGATTCAGCTCTGTGATCGTAGCTAACTTCGCAGACAAAATCATAATCTCTACGCTTACAACTTTTGTAAAGGTTGCGTAGATGTCAAAATGATTAGTCCCCAATACGTATTATGGTTCGTATTATCCTTAGTAAATAAAAAAAAATTTATTTTATCCAAATATTATCCTTAGTAAATAAATCTATTATTAATTTATAATAGCTTTATTGTACCTATTAATAATCTACATATGCTTCCAAGAAGAGAATATCTATATAATCTACAACATATATATGAAAGTTAAGGATTTCAATAGCTAAGGTAAAAATCTTACACGTGACACGTGTACAGAAAATCTAATCTTTTAATGAGACTAAAATTATTAAACTACTTAATTGTCAACATTAAATGAAAATGAATAGTTAATTATTTTCATCAGATTAAGAAATATTTTCAGTTTTCTCATGAGTTAAATAATAATTAGTTATTAAATTATGTTCTGTGAAGTATTACATGTCTATTCCATCTGGCAGGCCATTAACAATATTCAAGGGGAGCATTTGGGCTTGGATAAAGCTAGCAAAGTCCAGAATTGTTCATTAAATGAACCAAACTCCAAAAGAGCCCAAAAAGAATTAGGCGACAGCACTTATGGTCGTTTGGCGGTTGGACTGAGTGCAGGTCCAATCACTGTCGTTCCTTTGCTTTGAGTCAACGCACGTTAAGGACTTAAAATTAATATTTAAAGGCAAGTGCATGTGCCATTTCCCCCTCAACGACACCAAAGAAAAAGAAACATTTTTCATTGAACGTTTAAAATGGAATGGGTGGGGCCACCATTTAAATAGTGAAACCCTTTCTCTATTAACCATTACGGACCACACAGGAAACTAAAGTTTCTAGATGTTCTAATTCAACGTACGACTAACGTTACAACGAAGAGGTAATGGATTATTTTTGGGTATTAAATTGCAGTTATTTAAAATCAATCAATTTAATGATTTTGCGAAGACTTCGGACCCCCAAGGTCCCCTGTAGGTCACCTACCATCATTCTCTGAATGAAATGTAAAAATTACTCTGTTTGTCTACAAATATAATTTTTATTGTCTATAAGTGTAAGAAATTTTCATAATATTAAAAAATAATTAATGACGTTTTTCAGTATATACATACAGATTGCATAATTATCTATTCACATAGATAACAGTTATCTCTAGTTTTAAATTTTAAATTAATTTTTAATAATAGAAAATCAATTAAGATTGTACGAGATTAGATACGTCGGTGTTGGCTGTTAATTTCCTTTAACAAATTTATGTTGACGGATCGATCCATTGATTTATAGTTGGGTTCGGATCCAAAATGTAAATTTATTTAAGAAATGTGTAAACGCTGACTGAAAATAAAGAACAAAGTGATGTAAAATGCAAAAGCAAGACACATTAAAAATACAAAAGAAAAAGCAAGGGGCCAAGATTTCCAGTTTTTCCACCAATCTGACCCCTTCTCTGCCTCTTTCTCACCTCTTTCCTAGTCGTTTTTGTCTTCACTCATCTTCTCTTCACGTGACCTCCTTCCTCGAGTTCCTCTTTCTCCTCCCTCTCCGTGCAAAACTCAGCTCCAATATCCTAGGCAGCCACACTCAAGTATCACCATCTCAAATCAACATTCATTTCTCTCTTCATTTTTCCTTCAATGCCTCAACCACCACCACCGCCGCAGCCACCGCCTTACTTGTTCTTTGTGCTCTGTTTTTTTAATATCGTTTTTGCAGGTGGTGATGCATGTACTTTGAGTTCGAATGAAATTCCCAGATCCTCATGTCCTCCATTTTCATCCACTCCTCCTTTTCCTTTCTCTATATCGCCTGGCTGTGGTCATCCTTCTTTTCAACTAAAATGCTCTTTACCTTACTCTACTATCTCCATTAACGACTTTTCTTTCTCTGTTATTGAATTTGAACCCAACTCTTCCTCTCTCACTCTCTCTCCTCAAACCCATCATTCTTTTACATCTACAGAAACTACAACTAACAGTAATTGCTCTTCTCTTTCAATTCCTACCCGTTCGATCAATCTCTCTGGTTCTCCATTTCGATTCTCCGATTCTGATTGTTCCCGTCTCTCTGTTGTTCGCTCTTGTTCCCCCCTGAATCTTCCCAATTGCAGCCATTGTTCATGGGAATGCAAACTTATTAAGAACCCAGTTCAGCTTCTCCATGGTTGCGGATCTAGTCATCTACCTATTTCTGAGCAAGGTTGCCAGCCGAACATTTTAGAGTATCTTGACCAGTTTCTAACAGTTGGGCTTCATGTTGAATACGATGAATCTCAAGATTCTTACTTTTCTAGTTGCAGAGTGTGTAAATCCAAGAATGGTATCTGTGGGTTCAATTCTTCAGACCCGGATAAGCGATTCCTCTGTTTTCTGCCTAAATCGCGATTCTCGCCTCCATGGATTCACGAAGATGATGCAAATCGAATCGCGATATTATGTTCAATCTTCACGGTATTATGCTTATTGCTTGCCGTTCTAGTTATTGCAGCTATTTACAGGTCTAAGCGTCTAAGAGCATTAGCCTCGGAAGAAGACCCAACAATACTATTCCTTCACCGCCACCGCTCCGCGAGTCTACTTCCACCTGTATTCACCTACGAGGAACTTGAATCTTCAACAAATCGGTTCGACCCAAAGCGAAAGATTGGCGACGGCGGTTTCGGGTCTGTGTACTTAGGCCACCTCTACGATGGCAGAGTTGTGGCTGTTAAATACCTCCATAAACAGCAACACCACCACGCGGCAGCTGCAGGCAAAGCATTCTCTACCAAGTCATTCTGCAATGAAATCCTGATATTATCTTCAATAGATCATCCAAATCTGGTCAAGCTCTACGGGTACTGCAGCGACCCGAGAGGTCTACTTCTAGTATATGACTATGTCCCGAATGGCACTCTCGCTGACCATCTGCACGGGCCAAAGGGCTTGCATCGCAAAGGGCGTTTAACATGGCAAGTAAGGCTCGACATTGCATTGCAAACGGCTCTAGCTTTAGAGTACTTGCATTTCGCCGTCCATCCGGCGATCGTTCATAGAGATATAACTTCTTCAAATATTTTTATAGAGAAAGATATGAGAATTAAAGTTGGAGACTTCGGACTTTCCAGGCTTCTGGTTTTTCCCGAAACGTCGTCATCTTCGTCTGGTTACGTTTGGACCGGACCTCAAGGTACCCCTGGATACTTGGATCCGGATTACCACCGGTCTTTCCGGTTAACCGAGAAAAGCGACGTGTATAGTTTTGGGGTGGTTTTGTTAGAGTTGATTTCTGGGTTGAAAGCGGTGGATCAGAGTAGGGACAAAAGAGAGATGGCGTTAGCGGATTTAGTAGTATCCAAGATCCAAATGGGTCAGCTCCATCAAGTAGTGGACCCAGTATTGATTGTTGAAGGGGAGGCGAAGGAGAGTATTTATGCGGCGGCGGAGCTAGCGTTCCGCTGTGTGGCGGCGGATAAGGATGATAGGCCAGATTCGAAGGAGGTAGTGGAGGAGCTAGAGCGGATCCGGAGTTGCACGCGTGGGTTTGGCGGGGCGAATAATTCGAATGGAGGGGAAGGTGACGTGGCAAAAGGATGATTAATTGATTGATTGAAGGAAGGGTTACGTGTAGTGTGATGACGGGATGGGGTTTTGGCGTTTTGGTAGGCACAAGAGAAAGAAAGAGTGTGGGGTTTTGACTGACTGCGTGTCAGATGTTTTGTTTGGATGTATATAGAAGCTTTGATAAAAGAGAATGTCAAATACTTTGTAACTCTATCACGTTTTTACCTCTTTTGTATTTGGGTACCGGGTCCGGTCTTCCCCTCGTAAATTCAAATTCGGGTTAAATTTCATACAAAATCATACTCCCTTTGTTAAAATATAAGGTTTTTCTCTTTAATTATAAGAAATCAAGCGTAATTTGTTTATCTCAGAACATTATATCTTAATATAAATAAAAATAATATTAAAAAATATAATTTATTATTCTTAAAATACTGAGTATCAGAATAAATCATTTGGACCTATCTTAGCTATAATTGAGAAATATTGCCAATTATTACCGTATTAATGTCCACAAAATACTCATAATAAGATCATTAAGGAAAGTGAATTTTTATTGCACCATTTTAAACTCTGCCTTTACTCTGCTTTGACAGATGCATTCATGGCTTGCACTTTCCCTTTACTCTTCTGTCTTTGTCTTTATACAGATTGCAAGTAAGAATCTTTAATTGGATTGACTTCCTTGATCTGTCTTCTTTTCCAATAATTGATGCGAAATTGCCATACAAGAAATGTCAATGTACACTAATGGAAAATAAAAGACCTAGAAGTTTGTCTTGTCTCTATTGTTAAGCAACTGATAAAACACAACACCAATACACCATCCCTAGTTTGAACATCAGTACATATTTTTGTTCAATTAACATTTACATTGCGAGTTAAAAATGTAAAGTACACAGTTTTTACAAAATGCAGTAGATCATATCGTTCAGGCCAAAGACGATTCCACCTTTTTTCAAGTACTAAAGCCAGAAATATTTGATTAATTAGATGCAGCTGCATTTCTAAGTGAAGTATGCAGATTCTAATGCCTCGGCCTTCTTTCTAGCAACTTGAGCTTCCTGCCTACCAGTCATTGCATAGCCTTTTTCCTGAATCAAAGAAGTTGCAAATTGAATTCAACATCAAGTATGCATCATTTATGTAAATTTGTGTTGCTAAACCCCAAGATATACAAGGTGAAGCTGTACCAGTAGGCGCCACATGAATGGGGCTCCTCCTCTCTTCTTGATTTGTTTCTCAATTACCTCAATTGCTACATTGCATGCAAGAAAGTCAGATCAAAGCAACTGAAATTTAATTGTGGAAGTAGAAAACACCATATCATACCCTTTGGAGCTTGTCCAGTATTCAGCAACATATTGTACCAGACTTCGTTAAATACCTCAAGTTGCTCATCCGACGCTCCAATCATCTAGTGTAAAGTAAGAATTCACATCTTCAGTCTCTAGTACAAAACCATGCAAATGTAGCTAGTTGTAGAAGAATTAACTTGACAATATAATACCTTGCAATTATAGGCATCAAAATCGGGACCAAGTACTTCCAATGCTTCTTTGTCATTACCCCTCCCATACTCATATAGGGCTTCTGCTAGCTGAAAAAGAGAATGATTATCATATGCCAAAAAGCAATGGACATTTTACAAATAAGAAAAGAAAATGATGGCAGTAGATCCAAGCTAACATAAAATCGAATAATCAAACCGTAATATAATTTCTGATGGAAGCAGCATGAATGTTAGAGCTACTACAATGTGAAGTTCAAAAATTAGTTGATGCCATGCCTGCCTACAACAAGGGTTCAGTCATCTGTGTAATGTGACTGAGTAGCATCTAAATCTAAGCTATCAACAATTTGACTTGAAAATGCTAAAAAGCAGTGAACAAAATGGGAAAGGAAGCAGCAATCAGAACAAACCAGAATTCCTCTCTGCATTATTTCTTGCTTCTTCTTGTTCATCTTAGAAATTCTACAAAAGGAAAAGATAATAAAGTTGCAATAAATTAAATGCTGGAATGTAGACTTAAATGTTAAAACAAGAGAAGAGGGGTTTACCTGGATTTCAAGCCCTTGAGTAAGTCTTCTGCTTTTGACAGTTCACTGGTTTTAGCTAAGGCCCATAATATCAACACATCAAGGTTCCATTCCAAATACCAGTTTGCCTAAGAATTAGTGCATGAAGAAAAATCACAGAACGATTAGAGATTGGCATCAAGATATGGAAATAGCAATGCATCAGCAACGTAATGACATTAATGCTCATGAAACAAGGTAAATGCATCTCTGTCCGATACAAAATCACATAGGAAACTAGTTATTTGATTCGAGTCTTTGACTTTAAATATTATACGTGGTGATCTTAAAAGTGATTTTTGCTCAATGTGTGCTTCCTTGTCTACTAGGTGCGTACTTGACAGTACAGATTTTGAAAGCTATGGTCTATTAAGGGAAATGACCAAAACAAAATATCTGAAAGTAAAAAGCATAGGTAGGTGAAATACAATCGAGGAGGAATTGGTGTCTACATCCCAACACAGAAAAGAAACAGCAAAACTCTTTGCCAAGCTTCTTTAAGCCTGAATAAACTAACGGGAGCATCATAATCAAGCCACATCAAAAACAATTAAGTGAAGCTATCCAGACAAATTTACATTACCAAACTTTCCTTTGCAATCCTGTTAAAATTGAGGTTATATTCTGCTTCGGTTTCCTAGTTAAAGTAACAAATCTACAAGCATCAAAGAGAAATAAGTTTGCAGTTTCAATTAATCATGGAAATCCAAATATGTTCTTGTTCTAACATTATCAAACACAATTCAAGATCACCAGAAACCAAAATCCAACTCTTTTTTCGATGTCCATAGCAAACTAACAAGGAACTCAAAATGGAACCAACATCAAAATAAAGCCAATTGCATAAAATCTCATAATGTTTTGACCACCCAAGTACAGCCTAGTAGAAATCCTTATCCAAATATGTTTTGCAAACTGTTCCCCCAAAACAACCTATATATTCACTAAACAAGAATGGATTCAATTAAATTAGGCATCGACAATTACTAATAGCTTAATTACATTTTTAAGTTTACACTTAACATGGTGGGTTATAACTTACTTCATCTTTTACTCTCTCTGCTAAAACCTTCAGACGATCCTCAAAGGCATCAAGTTCATCCCGCACATACACACGCAACAACAAACCCAGGGCATTCAAGTACACCTGAATGTACACGAATGTTAAACCATATAATGCAAAAATCTGATTAATCTTGAATAGATTTACAAAGTATTATACCTCTGCAGAAGTGGCATCATCTCTTTCTAACTCCTTCCAGATATGATGGTCATAAATTCCTAATACTTTTTGCATTGAAGAATGACCTTCCAAGTAACAAAGAGCTACATGCCACCAATTATGTGTCACCCTGTAGACAACAACAATTGAACCATTCAAGGCTCAAATAAAGTGACTAATAAATCCATAATGACATCTAATTTAAATAACTTTCTTGCACATACATAAATGATGAACAAGGACTCCATGAAGATGAGCATTCTTCCATGAACTCTACTGCTTCTTTGAGATGACACTTGTACTGAAGAACATGGCACAACTGCAAAAGAATCAACATCAATGAACTTTTTAGAAATTATAGCTCCCTGCTACAAATTGGATCTATACAGCATTAAGTTCAGCAAACCTGAAATCTTGCTAGGAATCGTGATCTACCTCTTACAAGAAGATTATTATTTAGAACTTTTCCATTAAAAAAAAGACAAGACTGAGAAATGTAGAGGATTTATCAAAATATATTAGAACAAAGAGTACTTACAGCATGTTGAGCCCAGTAATCCAGTTTGTTGATCTCATATCCCTTTCTTGCAGCTCTCTCAGCATCAGCCATTTGACCCGTTTCTAGTAATGAAAAAGCAAGCATGCCATATATATATTCTTCTTGTTCATTTTTGGGTAGAACCTATTAAAAACTAAACTCTTACTAAATCCAATTAATAATAAAATAAACTTAAATTCCCTAGAGAGGAATAAACCTGTTGGACAAGGCCTAGAGAGAGGTCAGGTCTACCCATGTAGAAACATAGCACTTGAGCCCTTTTTAAAGAAACCAAATCTTTTGGGTATTCATTCAATAGCTGCAAATACACAACATGCATCAAATATATTTTCCCATAATTCATTCAAATCAAACACTTGAAATTTTCTTCACTTAGTAAAATGGGGGAATATGCAGGGTAGCAGGAGTCCTTAAAACTCTATAGAATCAACATATCCAATAAAAGGAAAATAAGCAGTAAAATCCCATTGCTAGAGTGTGCAATGAAATGAAAACCACTAAAAACATTGAAAAATTAATTAATCAATTAATTAAAGACTACCAGAACAAATGCAAAGAAAAAACCCGTATAAAATCAATTAAAAAACCGTTGACCTTAGCATGACGTTCAAGAGCAAAATCATCGTCTCTGTTCTCAGAAATCAAAGACATAATCGCATCAAAAACCGCTTTCTCATACGAGGTCGCTTGCTCCTGTTTAGAAACAGAGACAACTCCGGTAAAGATTTTTTTTTTTTTTTTGAGAAATTTTAAGGAAAAAAAAAAAGAAAAGCTAAAAACTTACAAGTCGAGACTTTGCAGCCTGGATATGCAAAGAAGCTTTAGAAGAATCAGAAGAGCAAAGGAAATGAGCAGCTAAAACATTGGCTAATGCACAATCTTGGTCATGAAGAGGCGCTTCCAAAATCACACGTCTCTCTCTCCCATAGCTTAGCACCTTCATTAAACAAATAGAATCTAAACCCAGATAAAAAAATTGCAGCAACAAAGCCACAAAGCTCAATGAAAATGAAAAAGAGAGAGACCTGCTGATAATAAGAGTTGATGGCAGAGATACAGGAATCAGAAATAGTTTTGACTTGGTATCCCCATCTGTCAAATTTCAGACCACCCTCCATTTTTGTTGACTCTTTTTAGAGTTTCTTTCTATTTCTTTCAAGTAATGGATTTTGGAGTCGCGATTGTCAATAAAATCTGAGTGATAGTGAAGAATGAGAATACGGACATGAAAACGTGGCAGACTGGCAGTGTGTCGGAGGAAACACCAACGTCGGTTAGCTTATTATCCTGTCATTATTTCTAGTACGAACCTTATGGACTGCGCTTTCAATTATATGGGCTTCGATTCGTTATACTTGTGAAATGGTATCTTATAGTTACAGGAATAACATCCAGTAATTAATAATTATACTCATCACTATTAAATTTGATTAATATATTAAATTAAAATAAATTTATATAAACAAAATTTGCTTAAAAAATTAAATAAAAATAAAAATTCAAATTTGCAAATAAATTTCATAAAATTTGATGAAATTCATTTAAATCAAGATGAAAATGTTGTGTATGATACTTTTTTTTTTTTTATCGGCCGTTCATATTTTATTTTATTAAATTATAAAATAAGGAAAAACTTATCAAAATTCAAGACACTAAACCCGAGTCAACATGTTTCCCTTATACACCCAAAACAACATTTGATTTGATAAGTGAGAAAACCTTATCAAAACACTATAATTGTTATTTATTATATCCAAGCTAAAAAAAAAAAAAAAAAAAAAAACCTCAGCCTTCAATCACCTTTTTTTGTTAAGCAATCTTGAAAATGATAAAAAAAAAAAAAAAAAAACCTCAGCCTCAACACCTTTTTTTGTTAAGCAATCTGCAAAATGATTGTTAGTTTTACTAAAATTTATGAACTCAGTATTACTTATTTGAGCACTGGTCGAATCAAAACTTATTAAAACTTTTCCACTACTTCCATGAGCATTTATGCTTTTTAAGAATCCAACACAAAACATTTCTTGAATTTGATTCAATAATCAAACTTTTTAATTTGTAATCTGTATTTCGAAAAATTTGAAATACATTAAAAATGGCTAACAATTCGACTTTATTAGAATCTAAAATGCCAACAGACTTAAAAAAGACGCAAAATACTATCCCTTTCTCACAATATTCCCCTCTACCGGCAGGGCTCGGCTTACCTCTTACTGCATTATTTTATATTGAATTTAATCGAACCTGTTGGAAGATTTTCCCAATCAATATGCCCAATTCTACGAGCAGTCCTACTAAAATTCAATATGTTGTTACAAGCTAATAAAGGGAACAAGCACCAATCACTGAAATTAAGAGAAAAAGAGGAATACTTTGCGTTGATCAACTCGAAAGTTTTGAATTTTATCAAGTCAATAATATGATGTAGCGGCTGTCTCTTATTTGAAAAAATCAATCTATTACGAGTCAACCAAATCGTCCATAAAGCTATGTAAAAAAATTACATTCCAAGCTTTCATAAAAGCTTTTAAATTGGATAATTTCACTCCGTTGTCAACCCAAAGCTATCACCGTTTTTGGGAGAATAGATACAACACACCACCAATTTAAAAGACTATCCCATATCTTTGAACAATACATGATCTATATTTTCCACATCACTCTCACAAAAAGAATAAATACATTCATCCATTTCAAGAATAATATTTCGCCTAAACATGTTTATTCTAGTAGGAATTCAATCTGTTGTGTAATAATTAATTCGTTGGAAGAGGTTCTAAGTTCCATTTTTATTCTACTGGATTTGAATTATATTTGTAATATTTGATAGTTAATTTTGATAAGTGTGTTCCGGTTTAATTTTATTGTCTTGCTATATTAAATTGATACATTAAAAGAGCATTTTTTATGAAGGTCTTATTTGATAATATTTGATGGAAATAAAGTAACTAGTAATATTTTTATTTATTCCCAAAATAATAAAATTTGCCAAAATGAATAAAATTTGTATAGCAATTTCGGCTATAGATCCGAGTTCAAATACCCTTCCCAATGCTCAAAAAAAAAAAATATATAAATTCGAATCTATCCATGAATCAAATCAATCACAATAGAAATATTTTAAAAATCATCGTCATTTTATTTTATTCTTTCCCAATAAATGGTTACAAATACTTTTGTTTTTTCTCATGGGTGAATTAATAAACTGCATCTAATAAGCGATTTTCAAAATTTAGTTACTAGGAACTAAAATTTATTTGATTGGGATAAGAGGCAACAAGTAGTAAGGGTATTTTCCACTTTCCACATGCAAATATAGTCATTTAGCATTAGCAGCTCTAAATTTGGCAACAAGAGATTTTCCATACTCAACAAGCTTATCAGTGAGTGGCATGACATCCTTGACAGCAGGATGAGAGGAGAAGGTCTCTGCCCATTTGACAAGACCAGGAATCTTTCTTTCATCAAGAAATTTGACATCACTCATCTTTTCTGTTGCTCTCAACCAACCCAAATGGGAGCCAAATGCAATGTCAAGATACCCAATTTCATCTCCTCCAAAAAAAGCTTTCCCTTTGCTACACTTCTGAAATGCATCTTCCAATAGCACAATCCCTTCTACTATTTTCCCCATCACTTCATCTCTTGCCTCTCCTTGAGAAGTTGATAGTAGTTTCAAGTTTGGGAACCACTGCATGTAGTATAGAATTCTATCAATTACAAAATCCTTTCTAGAAACCAATTGATTTAATTAATTCAAATGAAGAGTTCATAAAGATACCTTGTCACCAACATATGCAGCCCAAAATCTTGCAATAGCACGGTCATAAGGAAGCGAGGGAAGAATAGGAGGACCAGAAGACCAAACCTCATCAATGTACTCAACAATAATAAGAGACTCACAAATGGGTTTGCCATTATGAATGAGAACTGGGATTTTTTTGTGGACAGGATTTGATTGAAGAAGAAGTTGGCTTTTTGATCCCAAATTTTCCTGAAGAAACTCATAATCAAGAGATTTGAGGTTAAGAGCGACTCTTGCCCTCATAACATATGGGCTTGCCCATGATCCTAGAAGCTTTAGTTCACTGCTTTTAGCCATGGTTGCAATATCTTTTGGTACTTTCTTCTTCCACCCTTAATATGGGACGGAAGGAAAGACAGAAAGGACCATTAGGTGAAAAGGGGTTAGGTGTTCGGTGTGAAACGTGTAATGGGACGGGGTGCGTTGGCCTGTAGAGTACATAAATTGACATGCAACTTCGCAAAAATAATTTACTCTTCCCTCAACTTTAAGGTTAATTAATTAAAATTTTCAATTTGTAAAATTATATTTACAATTTCTTTAATTCATAAAATTGTATTTATTAAACATAAATTTATGAAACATTTAATTTTCTTCAATAAAAAAATGAAACTTTTAATTATTAAAGTGTTCAATCCATGTCATATCTTGTATATCTTTTAATATAAATTATGGTAATAAATATAATTTTATGGCGTTCGTGGATAGGATCTTACAAATTCAAATATAAAAATTGAGTGTCACTAAATTTTTATTGTAAAATTAGTAAAAGTCCTAATCAACTTGCTATTAAATTATTTTAGGTAATTTTATTTTCTTTTATATAATAAAAAGTAAAAAAAAAAAAAAAAGAGATTTTCTTAAAGTCACATTTTCATCTTCCAATTTAACTTATCTTTTATATTTTCAATGGTTTGAAAATCTATTTTTTCTCTTGAACATGAGTAAAAGTCGTATTTCCAAATTTTGCTATGAAAATTATAATTATATTGCTTTATTTAATAACAATTATATTTTAGTTATTCAAAAGAAAATTATATTTTAGTCACTAATTTCACTCACACGATCAAGAGCTAAAAATAATATAATTATAACCTACTGTGTTGTGGCTCAGTTGCCAATGCAGATGAGAAAAACTTGAATTCGATCGCCACCAAACACACTTGCATGGAGGGATGATGAAGAGCTTTAACGGTGATCCATTCGTAGTAATAGAGTCCAGATATAAGTGATTTAAAAAAATATATATAATTATAGAAGTCCATATGCTTAATTATTAAAATAAAATAATTGGTTAAGAATAAGAAAAGGCTAAAAATTTATGATTTATTTGATAATTAAGCCTATGCTAAATCAAAAACAGTTTTTTTTTTTTTTTTTTTTTTTTTTTTTTTTTTTTTTTTTTTTTTTTTTTTTTTTTTTTGGTAAATAAGTCAAAACCAGTTTTTAGTTTTAGAGGAAATCTGTAGGTCAGGGAATTTATTGCTCAATGCATTATTAAAATAACAGTCCGAATGCAAAGGAAGAAGCTTTACGATTACAAGTTTTTGTGAACCGACAAACAAAAACTAAACTGTAAAAATGACAAGTCCAAGCGCAAAAGAAACACAGAATGAATTACAGAGAAGTGAAAAGAAAACAACAGAGCGGGAATCAGAATATTCACCAAGAGCATACAGTTGGTATCAAACTGAGAACAAGAAGCTTATGCTTGGACAACAAAAGAAAGGGGAAAGACATAGGGTTTCTACTTAACTATTTATTTATTTGTTACCTCAAATTTCTTTAACTAAGATCTCATTTTGGCTGCAATCATTTTTGCAAACTCAATAAGCTTATCAGTGTCTGGAATAAGACCTTTCACAGCAGCATGAGAAGAGAAGCTCTCTGCCCATTTAGCAAGACCAGGTGTCTTTGCTTCATCAAGCAGCTTCACTTCATTCATTTTTTCTGTTGCTCTCAACCAACCCAAAAACGAACCAAATGCTATGTCAAGGTATCCTATTTCATCTCCTCCAAACAAAGCCTTTCCTTTGCTGCACTTGACAAATGCATCCTCTAGCAGTAGAAGCCCTTCTGCAAGTTGCCTTGTAGCCTCGTTTCTTGCCTCTCCTGCAGCAGCCCTAAGCATTCTCAAATTTGGGAACCACTGCATATATTATAGACTTGCACCCATATTAGAACTTCTTCTCTATATAAATTAAACAAAGTTTAATTCTGTAAAATGAAAGCCAATTGTAGGATTGAGTGTTTGACATTATATATTGAGAAAAACATTTTATTGAAAATGTAGGTAAGGAACGCACTATACCTTATCGTCTAGGTATGCAGCCCAAAATCTTGCAATGGCACGATCATATGGAAGAGAGGGAAGAATAGGAGGACCAGAAGACCAGACCTCATCAATGTACTCAACGATAATAAGGGACTCACAAATGGGTTTGTCATTATGAATGAGAACTGGGATTTTCTTGTAGACAGGATTAGATTGAAGAAGAAGTTGGCTTTTTGATCCAAAAGTTTCCTGAAGAAACTCATAATCAAGAGATTTGAGGTTAAGAGCTATTCTTGCCCTCATAACATATGGGCTTGCCCATGCTCCTATAAGCTTGATGAGTTCACTGCTCTCAGCCATGGATGGTTTGACTGTAACCACAAGCATCTACGGCACTTTATTATATAGGAGACGTGGAGACACCCAGAGTATTAACTAGGGTCACGTCATGCAGAGGATTAAGCAGAAAAGATTGCTTTTGGGGTGAAGTTAAATAACCGAAATTTTGAAATTAAGAGTGGTAGTTGTGGATTTGAAAATTTGAATATTAATTTAAAAGGTTAGGTGAGGTGTGTGAAAGATAGGTGATGGGATACTAGAGGCAGACATTATGCCACGCCCGTTTACAACATTAACCAAAAAAAAAACAGCTTTATCTTTTTCATGTCTATTGATTAACCATATGAACAAATTGTAAATGATAATAAATAAAGTACCGTTTTTTCACTCTCATGGAGTGTCAAAGCATTTACTGCAGATTTATTATTCATTTGAGAGCAATATTATAACTCTAATTAATCCGCATAAATAGTTTTTTTCTATGTATCGAGGGAGAAAAAATTCGAACATGAATCTATTGTATATGAATTTACCAATAAACTAACTATGCCTCGTTGCGTGCAAATGTAACCTTCTAGTCAATTTGAAAATTCAATTATTGTACTTTAATTTAAATGTAACCTACTAAAAGGTTGATTTTGGAGTGAAGTTAAATAACCGAAATTTAAAAATTGAAGTGTGTTTATATCCTTCTTTTATTGTATATGAACTTACCGGTAAACTAACTATGCATTGTTGTGTGCATATATAACCTGCTAGTCAATTTGAAAATTCAATTATTGTACTTTAATTCAAATGTAACCTGCTAAAAAGTTGATTTTGGGGTGAAGTTAAATAACCGAAATTTAAAAATTGAAGTGTGTTTATATCCTTCTTTAACGGATAATTAACCATCTATACTTAATACAGATGAAAGAGAGAAAATTAAGTTACCATGCGTCAACATATTAATGGACTCATGCAAACTGAAAAAGGTTTGGGGAAAACTTTCCACATGCACCACCGGGTGTGTACCGTGGCAGAGTACTATTCTACCTACCACTAGACCACTGATGTTCGGTTTTAATAATAACTATAGAAAGATATAAAAAAAAAATCTTTGATCCTTATTTGATTATTGCAATTACGCGTCTATTTAGATTTTAGACTGAATTCAATTTTCAATGAAAGTGAAATTCTGGATGCGTTAAGCTAGGAGATTAGAGAAACAAATTCTATGAAAAATATTAGTTCAAAAAATCAGAAATGCATATAGATACAAATGGTCGAACGGGAGCAACAAAATTTCTAGAAATATTTGAAACTGCATTTCTGAGCAGAAGTGCCGTTTTCTTTTGGAAAAAAAAAAAAAAAAAAAAAATTTTCTTTTTGAAAAAAAAAAAAAAAAAAAAGATCGAATCGACAAAGACAAGTTCAAAAAATGATGAATTCAATGATATATGAGCTGTACGAGAAAAATTCAAAAAAAAAAAAAAAAAAAAAAGATCGAAATCACAAAGACAAGTTCAAAATGATGGAATTTCAATGATTATATGCAGGCTGTCGAGAAAATTCAATATACCATTACGAGAAATGTAGTAATCAGGTTTTCAAGCTGATATATGCGTAGAAGTACTCATAAGAGAATAATCTGTGGCCATCTTTTTAATAGAGATTTAGCTTAAGTTAATCAAACCCAAATCATAAGTGTCCCAAATGTGTAGCTGCTCTGTAATATTTGATTTCAAACGTTTTAAATCAGAGGTCACAGTTGCGTAAGGCAGCTTCAACACCATCAATGGACTCCAGTTCCTAGAAAACCATTTGTTTTCACTTGAAAGATGAATCTTTGACTATCTGCGAAGCCATTTTTCCTTTCCGTAATGCGTTTGGTTTTCTTCGGTTAGGTTCCATGTTGGGCGTCTGAGTTGTAACTTCATCCATCTCAACCTCAAATTCCAACTCTGACACAAATTTAAACAGTTACCACCTAAAATGCTGCATCCATTCAAATTAAGTCGTGATTGAGGAGAAGGCTGATATAAAATGTCAAAGCATTGCCTTCGAATAAAGATTACTGCACAGAAGTACCAAAATAAAAATTAATGCAGAAGCAGGGTTAAGATTGTTATACCTTTATCATTTGATTTTGACTACCAACATTTTAGAAATTGAACTGCATATGGTAGTCATATCCCATTGTGATTCAGCCTCATCTGCCCTAATGGTCTATCTGGAATGCCTTAGCAGGACATCACATGAATGTTGGCCCACCTGTGTAGTAACAGGGTCAGTAGCCAGAAAAGAACAGCTTGAAAATATCGACTGCTTTGCATCTAATCCTTCCCACCAGGCAGATCTGATCATTCAACTTGGTAAAGAAAAATTAAATTGTTGGCTAGCACAGCAAGTGTGCTATGAAACTATGAGAAAAATCTTCTTGCTAAAGCAGATAAAAGACAAGAAGTCCGAAGGCAAGCCTTACCATGATCCTCAAAATGTTCAGTGCAAATAACTTTTGATCCTTCCATGCCAGCCTAAAACTGAGCCAAATTCGTCAGTTCTTCCCATAATTACTTCTAAATCCTGTAAAGAAAAAAAACACGACTATTGTTTTCCATTCCTGGCTTTTTCCACCAGACACTTCTCTATTGCTTCATCACAAAGCTCAAGGGTGGTTTCGATGTTCCCCTCTTCATAGTTTATATCGAGAAAAATATTGTATACTTCTGCCTCAACAACCAACCCTCTTCTTCTCATCTCTTCAAATAGTTCTCTTGCCTCCAAAAGTTTCTTCCTCTTGAAAAAACCTTTGATCAGAGCATTGTAGGAACTAGCTGTTAGATTAAATCCCTTCTCTGCCATTTCTTTGTATAAAAACCATGCCTCTTTCATGTTCCTTGCTTTACAGTGCCCTTTTATTAAAATGTTATAGGTGTTGCTATTGGGGATCACTCCTTGAGTACACATCCCCCTGTACATCTCAGTTGTGCATCGCATATTATTTTTAATACAGTACTGCTTCATAAGAGAATTATAGGTGGTGGCATTTGGCATTATGCCTTTCTCCAACATCCATTTTAGTAGCATCTCACCATCTTCCAGCATTCCTGACATACAAAAACCATTCATGAGCACATTGAATGTAACAACTGTAGGTCGAAGCCCTTTATCAAGCATCTCACGCAAAAGCTCATGAGCCTTGACCATCTCCCCAGTCTTGCAATAAGCATCCATCAATGTGGTGTAAGTGATGGTATCAGGATGCATTCCTGCCTCCTGCATCTCTTCCATCAGCTTTACTGCCTGCAATATATTACCTTGTTTGCAAAGGCCATTAACAATTGAGTTGTAGGTGCAGATATTCAACTGAAGGCCCTTTCTGCACATCTCATGAAGAAGTTCATTTGCTGTATCTAGTTCTCCACACTTACAGAGGCCATCAGCCAGTGCAGTGTATGTGACAACATTTGGGGTAAGCCCATTTTGGACCATCTGATTGTGAAGGGAAAATGCCTTTTTCATCTCTCCTGATTTGCAATAACCATCAATAAGTGCTGTATATGTAACCTCATCTGGCTCCAATCCATTGCAAAGCATTTCACTGAAGAGTTTTTCTGCTTCTTCAAACTTTCCACTTTGAGAAAGCCCACATAAAAGAGCAGTATATGATATAAAATCAGGAGCAATTTTCCGAGACTCCATTTCATCAAACAACTTATACGCAGCTTGAGTATTCCCCAATTTGCAGAAACCGTCAACCAGAGTTGTATATATCACATTATCCAGAAAAACTCCCTGGTTCATCATCTCCCTCAAGATTTTCTCACCTTCAACAACTCTACCACTTCTGCAGAGAACAAGGATTATGCTGTTGTAGGTGTATGAGTTTGGCTTCAATCCCTTCATTTGCATTTCATTTATAAGCCATAGCACCTTTTGTAGTTCACCAACTTGACAATACCCATTGATTATAGTGCTATAACTTACCACATCAGGTATACAGCCTTTATTTTCCATTCTCACAAGTATATGATGGGCCTCTTTTATTTTCCCCAATTGGAGGAGGGAATTCATAATAATGTTGTATGATGTGGTGTTCCAACAAACACCAACTTGAGGAAATTCACTAAAAACTTTTATTGCCATCCCAAGCATATCAGAGTTGCTTGACAGGCGGGTAAGATATAAATTACAGGAATCAACAGAAATAATTACCCCATAATTGAACAATTTTTCAAAAAACTTTCTTGCTTCATTCAGCATTCCAGCTTCAACAAGCACTTGAAAGAAAACATCAAATACATTGGGATCTGAACCCCAGTCCTTATAAGTGTATATCAGCCGCTCAACAAATTGATTGAATGAATGATTGATATCCAAATTTGGTTTTGCCCAAAAATCATAAATAAGTCCATGGGCCATTTTAAGATCTTTTGCAGCCACAGCAATATGAACAACAGTGCAACGAGATTCAAGGTTTAGGTCTCTATGTAGGCATGCCCAATGAAAGAAATCTAAAACCAACTCATAATCATTCCTGATGTTCATAAGAACCCAAATTAGGTGATCAGACCTAAACTTGGATTTATAAGGCTTAAGAATGCGGCCAAGGGGCTCAGAGCGGCGTAACTTTATTGTATTTGAGATTTGATGGACAAGTTCAGATTCTTTAATGGTGGGCTTTTTGGGAGAATAATCAGGAAAAGGTCTAGTATTGGTTGACCTTGAGGAAGAGAGACTTTGGCTCAAAGATCTTCTAACAAATAACTGCAAACCATGTGGAGGAATGCCAATAAAGGGATGCTGAGAGAAAAGTCGTAAATAAAGCCTAGAGTAAAGAACGACACACCTCTTCATGTCTAGGAGAGCCACCCATAATAAAGAAATTTAGGAATTTGTGTAACGATGCAGTGGCTCCTCTTTATGTGGAAGAACAAAGATGCATCATCAGTCCATTACCTACAAAGTACTGTAATTCCAAAATTTTAGTGCACTAGCAACACTTTCATAATGTAGGATACTAAAGTGTACAAATGTATTATATTGCCACTAAAACAGTAGAACAGTTTCAAAGCAATTTGGCAGAAAAATATTTCTGTAGTAGTTAGCGCTTTCTTTTTTGATGTCATTCTTAAATCAATACACATGATAGAGGCAGGTTAATATAATCCCAAGTTTCAACAAACTTTACTAAAAGTAAAAAAAAAATAAATAAATAAATAAATAAATAAATTTATCATACTATCAGATTCAAGTGTACATTTATGCAATTATTTAATCAAAAAGACAGTGAAGTCATAAATCAATAATTACTTAATTAGCATCATCATTTGTCTATAGTAATGAACTAGTCATATATCAATAAAAAAAAATTATTCAATTAACAAAAAAAAAAACATGCAGCCCAACATGTGCCAAAAGAAAAAAAAAAAAAAACAGACAAAAGAAAATTTGTTACTATTTAACATATTTTTCACAAATGAAAACAGGTCAAGGATGGATGAGTCCCATATCCATGCCACCATAAGTGGCAAGCCAAACATTCTGACCCCTTTAGCATCAATGTACCGCATTTGCTTAGCTTAGAACCAAGAAATAAAGAAAAACAACTACCAAAATCGTTAACTAAGCATTTTCACAATTATTTTTTCTTTTCAAGTGTAAAAGGTTCTTGAAGATAATCTTAAAAAATTATACAGCATTCATAAAAGTGCAATGAGCTGACAAATGCTAACATAAACCAGGCTGTCATTTGAATAACCACATCAATAAGTTGAATTTTTCATTAGTATAATTTGCTATAGCTACTACAAATAATTCTCAATTCCATAATCAATGAAATAAATTTCTAAGAGACATTCCATCAAACACCTCTTAAGCAAAGTTCAGGATCCAAGGGAGAGAAACAAGCATTGTTAATATGAGGGAGCCCGTACCTCCACCATTTAGTACATGATAGTTTTATTAATAATTGAATATAAACTTAACTTAGGATGTTATATTTGCTTCAGAGAAACCAATATATATATAGTGCTGAGCCAAACATGAAAGCAAGACAAAGCAAAACCCAATACAAAATAGAAACCAATAAAAGAAACCCAATGAATGTGAAAGGAAGGCAAAAATGATACCTTCAAGCTAAACGATGGCATCAGTACTTGCTTCTCCGGTCAAAACCGATGCAATTTGAGAAGCTAAACAATGGCTTCTTCACCTAGTTCTTCTGTGTCGGAGTTTCACTTAAACGTTATCGTATTTGCAGTTTGGGCTTTCGGCTTTTAGACTCTTAGATGAAACGACTTCGTTCCGCTGCTTAAGAGATTTCTTTTTTTCCTTTTTTGTTTAAATTTATTTTAACTTCTTCTTTGTTTTTTCTTTTTAAAAAAAATTTACCTTGATATTTATCATAAATAACTATTTAAAAATTTTTATGATGTGAAAATCCTAAATTAAGCAATTGATTTATAAAGGAAAAGTAAATATATAAAAGGTCGATGAAAATTATCATATGTATTAGACTAACATAGAAAATATATCCTCGAAGTTAAAATAATTTTTTAAAAAAAACTTATTTGTAAAGTAAATAATTTGTATAATTAATTTGAGAATAACCTTACTTGAAAATATAAAAAACAAATCATAATTAAATCAATCATTAGTGCGTGCATTAAAGGATTTATATGTAAGTTAATTTAATAAAATGATTCATATAGTTTAAGTTAATTCATAAAAAATAGGCTGTCAAGTTAAAATCTAAAATGAAATAATAATTTTTTTTTAAGACAAAACCAATACAATTCTGGAATAAAATTAATATAAACGAAGAAAAATAATTGTAAGTTTAATTCATAAAAAATAGTCTGTTCAAGTTAAATCTAAATTGAAAAAATAAGTTTTTGTTGTTTAAGACAAAACCAATAGCAATTCTGGAATAAAATTGAATAGTAAACGATAGAAAAAATAATTGAAGGTATAGGTTATAAGGTATAGGTATTATATAGTAGTTTATATATAAATACGATGAATTTTATACGACGACTCAGATATTTCAAATCTATATATAAATACGATGAATTTTGACTACGACCGACTCAAGTATTTCAGAATCTATGTAATGAATAACTATCTCGATGTGACAATTTTTATATTAAAGGATCACCTCAAAAATTACCAGAGAGTGTTAATTCTCAAAAACGAGTTTATTAATATATCAATAGATGCCTTGACAAATAAAAAAGCACAATAAGCTGTCCTAGCAGAAGTGTTCTTTTGAATTGATTAGGAAAAGATTGTCTCCACTATCTGATGAAACCCTCCTTTAGATGATAAGATGCCTCTAAAGAAGCTGCAAAGTGAGAAAAAGAAAAGTTGGGCTGGATTAATTAACTATTTGAATTAGGCCCATATGGTGAATATATAGCTTATAAAACAAAAAGAAACTCCATTTTATGTTTTCTAATCTTTGTTTCTTAATCCTATTTCTTACTTACCATTGATTGATAAAAGCTCTTTCTCCAAAAGTATCCTTAGCCCTAAATTTTAAAATTGAGGAACCCAATATTGTATTTTTAAAATAATAAAAATCCATTAATATGCTAGGTCAAATATAACAAAATAACATGTTATAAGTGGAACCAATCACCAAATCAATTTTTCTTAGTAAAAAGAAGAGTTTAAATTGTTATCTTTCCATTTAGAGTATTAGGGAAAGGAGATTCAAATTTGAATTTATTATCTGGCCGTATATGCATTTATCACTAGTTTACGCTATATACAATGCTTTGGATTCTAATATATAATTCAACTAAAAGTGTAAATTTGTTGCAATCACCAGTGCAAATTACAATTCCTTTCTCGTTGGTCTTATTCTTTGTCTTTCTTGGAGGGCTAAAGTAGAGTTGGCAGTCATCAAAGTGCTCTAAATTAATAATTCGATAGAATTCTGAACTAGAAAAATTGAATGGAGACCCTTGTTTTGGGGCCTAGTGAAGGAAATTGTATTTTTTTTAAAAAAAAAAAAGAAACGAAAAATGTGGTAACTAAAAGAATTTTTTTTATAATAATAATTATATTAATATATAATGATAATAATAGGGTTACAAATGATGCATGCACAGACAAATAGAATATATATATATATATATATATAAGATGTGGAAAGATCGAGTTGATACATTTATTCATACTTAATAGAACCAATTAATATAAGTCACTGAGAGTGTTTTCCCCTTTATGGACATGTCCAACATAAATTTAGATTAATTGAATTAGTAAATTTCGGATAGGAAATGGTTTGACAAAAACCCACAAATTATATAGAATCAAGTCACTATGAATCATAGTCTCTGTTTTTTTGTTTTCGCATATAAACTAATCTAAGTCAACGGTCTAAAGGTAATTACAGATCCAGCCTGCGTTGGATCAACAATATCCTTAAATTACGTAATTTCGAATGTGCCTAATAACTCAATTTTGTCTCCTAATTCAGTTTTTTTTTACATTTTTTTTTTATGTTTAGAATATTAATGTCAAGTTAGCATTAATTGACGCGGAGATCCTTCATAAAAGCCACAAGAACATTATCTCTCGCGATCATTTTTGTATTTAGATTCTGCATTTCACTTTGATTTATCGATTTATGAGGTTTGTTTATTTACTATATTTTGATATTTAAAGATAAAAGCTATTTTCGTTTTAAAATTTGTGACTACAATTGCATCTCTCTATATGGATCATATCCCCTGATTCTGTAAAAGTTATTTATTGAATTCGATATATCTTATCACTTGAATCATTCCTTATTAATCTTATTTATTTATTTTAATAATGAGAAAAATGCTTTACTTATAATTAGACCGATAACATATTTTTAGCATGGGAATGATCTCGTTTCGAGGCGTGTGATTACACCCTTTTCATCAGTATTTTTTCAACGTGTTCAATTCATAATTTTACAGAAATCATATGGTGAATCTAACGTGTCATACCAATATATTAAGTGGTCCTTATAGAAGAAGAATAAAAGTTGTATAATTATCAATAATATGAATATTAGATAGTTGAATAATATCCTAAATTTTAATTTTGATGTCAATATAATATAGAAAAATTATCATTTTAGAATCTGTGGGTGCTATGATTAAAATATCCTTTACTAATACATCAATTTTAAATATAATTAATTCAATTGACAAGTTGTATTTTCCTCATTAATCAAAATATTTTTTGCTTTAATTTTTAAAATAGAAATAAAAAAATTTATATGGTTGGCCACAACTAATTAATTTGATGAGTATTGGAGAAAGAAAATTTAAACATGGATCTATTGCCAAATAGTAATACGCTTACCACTAGACTATGCTTTGTTTAGTTTGTTTTAATTTGATTTTATACCATAAAAATAATGATTTTCACAAAAGTAAAAAGGAGGATAATATCTTTTGCAGGAAAATTGGAAATATATATTGCTAATAAGCTCTTAGCAATTTCTATAAAATTGGGTTTTGCATACACTTAGCAATTTAGGGCATAATTTGAAGCTAAACCATCTGAAATATGCAAGTTCCTTGTGCCATCCAAACCAAGAGATTAATTTCTTAGGCCAATGCCACCAAAAGCACATTTTTAATCAAACTGGATGATGAAAACAAGGCATCTAATAATATAGAAAAGCAAAAAGATCATCATCAAAAGCTTTGCCAACCTCACACCGAAAGTCACCAAAAAAACAAAGAAAAGACACGTACATTACTTAGTCTCCTTAGTCTCTACTCATATATAGACAACATATAGAGACTTAGACCAATGCTTCATATCTTCCTAAATCTTCCTCTCTACATAGAAATGAAGCTAATCAATAAGCACTCTTACATTACTCTTCTTTCTTTCATATCTTTCATTATAACTCTCCCTTCTCCAATCTCATCTCAAGCTTGCAAGAATTCTTGCGGCAATATCCCAATCAAATACCCATTTGGAACTGGTCTTGGTTGTGGAGATCCAAGATTTCAAAAATATGTAACTTGCGATGATCAAGAAAAGCTTTCTTTGTTAACCCATACAGGCTGCTATCCTATAAACAATATAGATTACACTAATCAAGTTATTTACATTTCAGATCCTTCTATGTCAACTTGTTCTTGTACTCAACCAAGCAAAGGCTTTGGCCTTGATTGGGATGCCCCTTTTTCTTTTCAGGATGATACTGTCTTCACATTACTTGATTGCTCAACTACTTCCTCACCGATTTTTAGAAATTCTAATAATGGGAGTATAGTGCCTCAATGTGATAGAACAGGTGCACCCATTTGTAGTTTCTTGTATTCTTGTCAAGCTATCAGTAGGCTTAGTCTTCCTATTTCTACTTGTTGTGTTTATACACCAGTAGACCTAGGGCCGGCTTTTGAAATGGATTTACAGAAACTGCAATGCTCTTCTTATTCTGGGTTTTATAGCTTTAATGGTCAGGAAGATAACCCTGAAAATTGGAAGTATGGGATTGCACTTAAATACAAGTTTAATGTTTATAATGATTATCCAAGTTCTTGTGCTAATTGTGAGAGAAGTAATGGGGTTTGTGGGTATGGTGGAGTTTATAATTCTTTTGTTTGTAATTGTCCTAATGGCTTTAACACAACTTCTGACTGTTTCTTTGGGGGATCATATAGTCTCGGTTCAACCCTTCTTCCATGGCAGACAGGTATATAACTTTTACTTTTATGTAATCTGAACTTTCTCTTGTACTGGTGTAAATGAGCCGAGCTGGCTCACGGGCTGTTCAAGCTCGGCTCGAAAAAAGTTCAAAAGAGTTCGGCTCAAATCGAGCTCGAACCTAAAATTTTCAGATTCATCGAGTTCGAGCCGAGCTTCGAGAGTAGCAGGTTCAAGCTTGGCTCGGCTCATCTACACCTCTTACTTAACTATGTTTTTAAGAATTACCATGATGTGGGCATTATTGCAGGTAATGGGTTGATCTATTCGTTGGCATGCTTCCTTTTCTGGGCCTTTCTTTAGAGAGTGAAGATCAGCAAATTATGTTAATTGAAATAATGGACCTTGATCTCAAGGCAAGGTTTGTTATTTTCATAAAGAAGATAAGCAAATTGTATCAACATATCTTCAAATGCAAGAAATGTCCAAAAGATAATAGTTTGTCTTCTTTTTACTTTTCAGCCTCTTTTGGGTAAAGAACGTATAAGATAGCTGCTAGTGTGTTCACTTCATTTATCTAGGCCAAAGAAAATGAGCATTTGCTAATTTTAACCACTAGAGACTTTTAGGTTGAACCTCTAATTTTAGCACTTGTTTGTGATCCAGCTAGCAAAAGTGGGTCCATATAGAGGCTGAGTTGTTGTGAGTGTATTAAAAACAGGATGAAGGAATAAGGTTCTTTCTTTTGAGCTCTCACATCCACCAAGCAAGAGAGAATCACTTTCACTATAAAGAAAGGTTCTTCCTTCAGGGCCTGTGTCCTTGTCAAGCTCTAGAAACAGATAAAGAAGCTTTATACCTACAGTTTTATTCTCACACAGCATCAACACTTTATATACCAAACTCTGCACTTAACTAATTAAAATATAGAAATTAGACAGAATTAAGAACCAAATGCAACAGCAATGCAAAAAAGGATACAATTGAAAAAAATACGATGAATCAATTAATTATAAGGAAATGTCAATTGCTATTCTGCACTTATGTTTCTCCACTGATAGACACAGAGAGGGAGAAATGAAAGGTTTCCATTATTTCCCCTCCGATGTTTTCCCACTTAAGATTGCAATATTGTGTGACTTTGATCTACTACTTGTGCAATCACCAACAACATTGGGAAAGTCTGAGGATCGGAACCCAGTATATCTTAAATTCTTCTGAATATGTACAGAGATTTATGATGACCATGAAACTTGTTTCTTGGAGTTTCTTTCTCGTTCCTCTCAGAATTGTTTTCATATAATTATTATCTCATGTTGCAGCACTCGGGGTTTCCCTGTTGTATTTTGTCCCAGAGGCATAGCATCTGCCTTGGAGATTGGTAGTGAGCAGTGAAATAATCTTCAATGCATCCAGACTGACAATAGTTAAGGCTATGCACATATTGTACAGGTTTTGAAGTGTTGAACTTTTCCACCCACATTCCCATGCTTACATCTTCCATCTTAAACAACTGCACCGAGCGAACATAGATTAGATTAATCCTATGAACGTGCACATAACGCACAGAGAGAGAGAGAACAAGTACATACGTTCAACTTTTGACTTTGAAACTCCGCGACGATAAATTGTGCAATGTCAGATGAGATTATGTAACCTGGACCATTTGCATATGGTGGGTACACTTCTTCTGGCCATTCCTGAAATATCAACAGTATCAGCAGCAGAATTAATTTTGTGAATGCCTAATTCAAGGCAAGAGAAATGCATGGCTATGAAATTGCTATAAAAATATAAGTTGACAGATCATTTTAAAACGAAATACATTGTTATCATGTCAATTCAACTCTATCACAGAGCAAATAAGGAGCCACAGTCAAAGAAGAAAAGAACAGGAAGTAACAATAACAGAGTGACTAATTACTGAATTCTCTACTATAATGATTTGCAAAACATCTACCTCAAATGTCACTGCCCATTTGCCACTACGTAAAACCCTGTGCAAGTAGTTAATGTTTCCAATATATAAGCTTCTATTTCTAGGGACTTTCTTAATTTCCTCAATCATGACCTCCACCCTGACAAAAGTATCATCATCACACTTCATAATATTCTTTGCAGCCACAGTCTGAATCTATTACCAACCAGAAAAAAAGTTAAGGAAAATATAGATGATTCTACTTAGTAAATGATATGATGCTGAAACGGAAAAGATAATCACTAACTAATAATAAACAAAACATATAAGAATGCTCAAGAAAGAATGAAGGAATTGACAAATTTTGATTTTGCCATATCACTCACCCCATATTCACAGATAGCAAGAGTCTTCAGTACAACAAGATCGTAGTTATCCATGTAAGGAACTATAACTATATCACCAAAATAATCTGCTTCTTTCTTTAACTCCATATTTGTTTCCCGTCTTCCATTCTGTTGAATTAAAAATGTAGTCCCGCAACTATCAATATAAATCAGCTTAGAGCATAGCTAAGAGGGCTATAATTCTAAAAACATGACTAACTAATTCACCCTTACCAATGCTACGAAAAAGCGAGTCACCACTTCTGAAGTTCTTATCAACTTATGCTGCATCCAGGATTTCCTTAGAGCCATCCGCTCGGCAAAATGGTTGCCAGCAGAGAGGACTCCAATGAAGAGCTCAACTTGGGCATTAGGAAGAGGAGGAGCTTGCCACTTCTTGAACATCTCAAGATGGTGTTGTGGTGCAAAGCTTGGATGTGAGGAAGGTAAAGAAGCAGCAAAAATAGAATGCACATCAACATCCCCATTCAAATATAATCCAGTGGCTTCCTCAAGAACAAATCCCTATAACCATTAGCACATCACGTAGAATTATAAAATTATTTTGCAACTCTGCATTTGTCAAAAGATTCGGAATTTTTGCAAGTCATCAAATATTACTCACAGTGCGATATGGAAAAGAAGTGATGTGTCTGCCACCAACACTGATATGATAACCTTCCAAGCCAGCACTCACAGTAAGAACAAACAACTTGCCCTCAACAAAAGGGAATGGCCATTGGTAGTCAATCTCCTTTTTTCGTCCAATAAGTCTGTTCAACCACCGTGTGGCTTTTGAATCTTCAGGGTAAGGATCGTCATCCCGAAGCCATCTCTCGCATTTCACCTGGCCATCAACTTCCAGAAACCCAAAAAAGAAAAAGAAATTGACAATCATGAATCATAGTCTTTGTCCAGTCAATATATATAATATTAATTGAAGAGTTGAAGGTGAATCCCGGAAGAAAGAAAGAGCAAATGAGCAGGTAAACTGAAACTACAAAACGGTGTCGGAGGAACCGCTGAAAGAATGCTATTAACAAGTAAATGCAAGAGATATAAAATTATAAAACTGACAAGCAATATAACAAGCAAGACAGAAATAACTGACAGCTAAATCTCAATTCCCTGTTACTGCGTTTAACTGACAGCTAAAGAAACAACCAAAACTTCGTTGTCAATGCATCAGAACAAACTATAAATTATAAACAAGCAAATGCATACCAAAAGTAAATTCACTTACCAGTTTCTTCATCGGTGTCAGAACTCCAACCCTCACACCTCAACGGAGTTCTTCCCCAGTGCATTCTATAGCAAGTGTTTATCTCGATCACAGGTTTCCCACTCCAATCACCCTTCAATCTCGGATTAAAATGGAGAATTCTTGGCGGGTCCTCGCCATCAACGGTTTTCAGTCCCTGTAACTCCATTAAAAACTGTGACACCATCAGTTCATTTTCCCCTTCCAGCAATGACGCTATTTTCGGGTCTTTCTCCGGATGGGCCCACCTCGGACTCCCTACCACCGTTATGTGGGACCCCAGAGTCAGTCCACAGGGGAGCTCCAACATCCAGTTCCGGGCGGAAAACTCCGACCCGGTTAAGGTTATAGAAGTCGGGCAATGTTCAGTACGATTGTCGGTGCTATTTCTATTGACAATTATCGGGTTGGCTTGAATTTTATCCGACTCCAACTCTTCCCATAGCTTTTTCCCTGCCATCAAAGCTTCTTTAGATGCCTTGTGGAGTAAAGAGAACTCATCAACAGAGCCAACAGCATCGAAGATACTCTCATTAAAGAACAGAGCCGACAGTCTTTTAGTCTCTCGCATTCGCCTTCCGGGCGACCTGTGAGAGACCCGTGGTTTGTCCAACAACTTTGGTTCGGATTCATCATTCTTAACCAGTAAGGGCCTGGGCCGGGGCATGGGTAACGCTTGATCGACGGGCACGAACCCATTCCCAGTTTTGAAAATGAGAGGTATTTGAAGGCTCATGAAGAGTAAGTAGACAAGAAGAAGAGTCATTAAGCCCTGAATCAATTTGAGTCGAGTCACTGGCACTAAAGGATCAAGCTTGACTCGCTTCATTACTATTGTCGGCAGTGAAATACTGCAATGGTTTTTTCTCTTTTACACTTCTCTGTTAAACCCTAAGGCTTAATTTCAAGGATATTAGGTCGAGCCGTTGAAGAAGCTTAGTATTTACAATTCCTTCATTTATATGTACACAATGAGAGTAACGCAACTCCACGCTCTTTGGCTGAAGGAGAAAACGCCATAAATGGAAGAAACTGAAATCATGCAAATTTTTTACCCCTTAAAGACTCTCCTTATTTAATCCGCCTTGCTATCGTTGTAGTTACTAGTTAAGTATTAAACGACATGCGTTTGTATATACCTACAATACACACATAATAGCATACTATGTTTGTTTGGTGAGTCTTAGGTTTGATGTTGTTGGCTCATTTTTGGTTTGTGAAAATTAAAATATATTATTATATTACTCATACTTCAATCTATATACGAATTAATTACAAAATCGGTTACTAAATATCTCAATATCAAACCTAAATAGGTAGCTCAATGATAAATAATACTCACGAGATTAACCACTATAGATTAAATTACGAATTCGATCCTCTGCAACACAAATTCCTTCGAGTCAGCCTTTTATCTTTGAGGCGAGCAAGTATAGAAAAAAATCAATATCTAACAAAATCAGAAAGAGATATTATTATTTACATAAATCTAATTTTAATATATTTTATGTTATTAGTCTTTTCGAACATCCCTTGCATGTTATTTACACTTGTTCATTTTTACCAGTAGTAAATAAATGTAATTTAACTTATTTATAATATTTTTTATTATAAATTATAATATTATGAATAATTTATATTACTGAAAACCTAAAAGCACTTACAAAATAAATAAAAAAGAACATTTATAAAATAATAAGATAAAAAATTCAATAACCTAATTTTCATAAATATAAAATTACTTATTAACTAATTTAAATTTTTTTATAATAATTTTTAATTAACTTAATTTTTGCGTGTATAATATAATTGTCTACATTACTAATATATGATAAATCAGTATTAACTATTATAATAATTGAAATCTTAATAATTGTTTTAGAGCATCATTTATACTTTGAATTTTTTTTTTCAATTTTTGCTAAAGTCTATGAGCATATAATTAATTTTATAATTATTTTTTAAAAAAAATTTCAATATATTATATAGTTTGCCGATATAACATGTTATCTCATAATTTATATTTTATATATATTTCTAATGAATTTTATTTTCTATTTTATATCAAATATAAATCATGTAATATATTCTGTAATAACTAATAATAACCTTAAAAAATCAAGGAAATTGAAAGAAAAATCAATGGAAAATAAAAACATAACAATAAACACTTCTACCTTGACTATTACTCACAAAACCCTAATTTTTGACTAAGATTCTAGTCATTAAAACAGAAAAAAATATCAATCCAAAAATCAAACATACGAGGATGCATTACATAAGATTAAAATCCCATCACATATGTTTACTACTTTGTTATTTAATTAATTCCTAAAAATAAGGATATCTTGGATTTCAATATATAATATTTAATTATAATTCCTAAATGAGAAGACATTATATACGATTAAAATTTCTTTACATATATTTATTATTTTATTATTTAATTAAATTCTTAAATGAGAATTATACTTAGAATCTAATATATAATATTTAATTATATTTTTTAGTCATTAGAATTTAAATTTAAATAGAAAATCAATATAACCGAACAAAATAAATGATCTTTATTTTTTAATCAATAAAATTAAAATTATTAAATTTATTTTTATTAATTTATAAACTTACTAGAGATATTTTTGGCAATCTCATATTTCTATCCCCATTTCCACTTATATATATATATATATATCATAAATAGATATGTATTTCAAAAAATGATATAAGGGTAGGTCTATAATACCCTTAATAAGTTCAATGCGACAGATTTTATCCATACTATGCACATAGAATATCTTAGACATTTTAACTCACTATAGTAAAAAATTATGTCAAACTTAAATTGGACCAAATATATTTTTTTTCGATTATATAAATCATGATATTTTTTAAATGGTATTTCATTCATTTAATTACCTTATTTTATTTGAAAGAATTTTTTTTTTCTTATTAAAACGTTATGATAAGATTTATATATTCCATACACTAAGTGAATAACTAATTATTATTTTAAAAATAATTATTACAATTTATTATTATTTTATCCATTTCATCATGATCATCTAAGGTGATACTAAATAATTTTATTGAATTGAATTAATTTAGTTTATATGTAAAATCATTCTTTGACTCCTTGGCATGAAATTTTAAAAACTTAAAACATGATAAAATTAGCCAAATATGTTTATTTTTATATATATTTTATATTGAATTCTCGTGGATTTCTTTTCTTATACAAATCATATTATTACTAAATATAGCAAATTAATATGGCATTGTAGAAAATTGATTAATTTATGTTTGGCGGATTAATTAGTAATTATTACTTATGACATTACCAAATAAAAATCAGGTTAAAAACTATTTTCCGAGTAAAGCATAGTGATCATAAATTGCCACCAAGTAAAGCATAATAATTGCCGATTACATAAGTTTACTACTACATCAACTCGATTGGAACTCTCAAATCAAGCAAGTGTAAGGTAATTTAAATGAATGATGATTTATAATTTTCTATTTAAAATATATTTATAAATACTATAAAAATGCTATTATTTACGAAAAAAAATTATATATGTCTTCAAAAAATGTTGAGAGAGGCATGATGTCATGGACTGCCCGCCATATTGTGTTTTGTTTGTTTTGAATTTAAGAAATACACGAAAAGCAAAATTCTAATGTTAAGAGTTATGGAAATGATTCAAATATTAGACCGTTGGGATCATTAGTTGAAGATGGTGGGGACTAGTGCGATGGGAAGGGTTTTAATCGTTGGATTTGTCCTTTTCCTTATCGGGGCTTGCTACAATGCCTTCAAGAAAAAGCAAGCAAACTTTCCTTATTTTAGTTTATAAGAAATTGAAATTTGCGTTCATTATTTTCTAATCAGCATTTTATAAAAAGTCAACCACTCGCTATAAATATTGATAAAAGAGTTACAATTTTATAATTCATCAACTTTTAAAAAGAAATAATTACTTTTTATAAAATATTATAAAAATAATAGTAACAGAAACTATTATTATGTAATCGAAAATTTTACACAATATTATTTATTATTTTACAAAAATTATTTTATAAAAAAAAATAATATGATCTTCTATAGAATATTATGAAATATTATAAATTATTATACATTTAAAAATTTAAATTACTACAAAAATTTGATTGTCTTGATTTTCCTTCAAGGCATTATATAAAATGCGTAAGAAATGTTGAAGTTGGAAGACAAGTCTGAACTTTGCATTATTGTCGTTAATTATGTAAGTTATTACTGTATTTATTTGATTTGAATTCTTCTTGTAGCTTGATAAGGAAATTCTGTAGAACTGTTCTTTCTAACGGTATATCATCTCTCATGTTCACGTCATCTGATTGAAGAGACTGAAAAATATCTAAATCATGATGTGACGCCGTCCTGTTTGTGATAATTCACCTCTATTTGTATGCCTCCAGCTCCAACCAAGATTTGTAGAAATGGTGAGGAAAGAGAGCGAGAGAGAGAGAAATGGAGAAGAAGGTGGGAGAGAAAAGAGGGCAAAAATGAAAATTTTGAGATTACTTCTAAATTTCAAAATCAAAAATCAAAATTTAATTAATACAACAAACAACATACGCATTTGACAAGTATGACAATTTTAGAATTGTTTCATACTTAATTCCAAAACATTATGGTTTTTGGCCCATTTTTTTTTTTTCTTCACATGAGTAATTAACGCACTAATTTAATGTTTAACACAAATATTAATACTTCTTTCCTATTGTATGGAAACTTAATATCTAAAATAATAAACACTTCTTTACTAATAGTGTATGTATTCTTACACCAAATCAATTTTACACTCACATATAAATATAGTTAAAATTAATTTAGTTTATAATATAAAAATTAAAGGAAGAGAAAATTTGTAATTGTATTTTTCTTGTCAATATATAATTAGTTTAATATGTTATATAAGCTTATACACAAATATTTTTTATAGATGAGAAGTACGGAAACACTCGGGCGGAGTTAATGAGAGCTCCTTCCAAAAGTTATGGACACAATAAGGTATTTCACGTAGTATATTGCTCTATAAGGATTCTACTTACTTACAAAGAATCCATAGCTCTACCCGTAAACCTAACTAAATAAAATAAAAATTTTTATTAAAATGATGATATTTGTGACCTTTAAAATTTCCTTAAATAATAACTTTCATTTTATTACAGTTTTTTTCTCATTAAGATTACAAGAAAACATATTGCATTCTCTTTTTATATTTAAATATACAAAATTTTATAGGAGATTTGAATTTGGATCTACTGCTGGGTTATATATATAAATACATACTATTTGGTGATCCTTAAATTTTTATATAATATATAAATACTTTTTTTTTTTTTGAAAACGAAAACACTATTTGTATTACCTTAAAGCATAAAGCTGAAACAAAGGTTGAGGAATGGCATCCAAATACATTTTATTTATATAGATAGTTTTTTGGAAAAAAAAATATATATCAAATATTAAAAAAAGTTACCATTCTGATTTGACAAAAAAATTATTAAAAAAAAGTTTAAAATATTATTTATTATTATCAATAGCTATCGGACTCCCAAACCAAATATGCTAGTTCAGCGAGCAAGAATAATAACATAGGCAGGAACTGCTCAATCACATGGCATTATTGAAAGCGACATGTATTGCGATGCAAAAACTTAACTACACATAAAACGACAACGATGCATTTTGCATCATGCAGCGATCAACACAAAGCCATAATATTGTCTTTCATTTTCTTCCTCTAAAAACGCTGCCCACTCCCTCGGTTACACCCCATGTAGAAGCAAACCCAAAACTTTCTCGGCGCAACTCACTGTCATATTCTCATGGTTATTCTCAAAAATCAAAGTACCAATTTCTGTCGTTTTCTCCTTCCGACTCTGTATGTCTTATATATATTGCTACCTTTTACCTTTCTCTCTAACAAAACTCCACTTCCAATCGAATTCTAAAACCATCAATCATGGTTGTGGTGGACAGATTTCCAGCAGTAAACAAATGTGCATCAATCGGCAGAGAAAAGCAAACGGTGGTGGCCGATATGGATGGTACTTTGCTTATAGGCAGAAGCTCTTTTCCTTATTTTGCACTTATTGCATTTGAGGCTGGTGGCTTTTTTAGGCTTCTTTTTCTGCTATTAGCGTCGCCATTAGCAGGGGTTCTTTATTACTTTGTATCAGAGTCTGCTGGAATTCAAGTTCTTATCTTTGCTTCATTTGCTGGTTTAAAAGTGGCCGATATTGAGTCTGTGGCTCGTGCAGTGTTGCCGAAGTTTTACTCCAGCGATCTTCATCCCGAGTCATGGCGGGTGTTTTCTTCGTGTGGGAAACGCTACGTTTTGACGGCGAATCCAAGGATTATGGTGGAAGCATTTTTGAAGGATTTTTTAGGAGCTGATGTCGTTTTGGGTACAGAGATTTCATGTTATAAAGGTAGAGCAACCGGGTTTGTTCGCAGCCCTGGCGTACTTGTGGGAAAGAACAAGGCAAATGTTCTTCGCAAGCTTTTTCCAGATATTAGGCCTGACATTGGACTTGGAGATAGACACACTGATATTCCCTTCATGGCTCTGTGCAAGGTTAGCACTTAATTTTTTCTGGTTCTAATTAATCACATATATATGAACAAGGCACAATGTTCTTTCGCGCAAAGCTTTTTTCCAGATATTTAGGTCCTGACATCTGGGACATTGGAGATAGACAACACTGCATATTCCCTTTCATGGCTTCTGGTGCCAGGTTCAGCACTTTAATTTTTCTTGGTTCTAATTAATCACATATATTAATATATTACTATATTAATATATAATATATATATATATATATTATATATATAAAATTAAAGCACGAGCACTTAATAAATCTCCTATTAAATTACAGGGAGGGTTAACCTGGTTGCACGGGAAGACAGGAGGCCAGAGCCAGAACGGCGACAAAGCTACCCAAAAAACCAAGTAGCTCCGATGATGGCCGACTTAGATCAAAAGGCCAACACCATTAATTGGACACTTAGTCATTTTAATCTTGGATTCCTATAGGCTTGCATTCCTGGCTTGTTTACGGATATATAAAATTAAGCACGAGCACTAATTAATCTCCTATTAATTACAGGAGGGTTACCTGGTGCCACCGAAGACAGAAGCCAGGCCAGTAACCGGCGACAAGCTCCCAAAACCAGTAGTCTTCCATGATGGCCGACTAGTCCAAAAGCCAACACCATTAATGACACTAGTCATAATTCTCTGGATCCCTATAGGCTTCATCCTGGCTTGTTTACGAGTTGCAGCCGGCTCACTCCTACCCATGTCAATGGTCTACTACGCCTTTTGGGCACTTGGCGTCCGTGTCACCGTAAAAGGCAATCCACCTCCGCCTGCAAAAAAGTCAACCGGTCAATATGGTGTCCTCTTCGTTTGCTCTCATAGAACCCTGCTTGACCCCATATTTCTCTCCACCGCCTTAGGCCGCCCTATTGCAGCAGTCACATACTCAGTTTCTCGTCTCTCTGAATTCATTTCTCCAATTAAGACTGTAAGGTTGAGTCGAGATCGTGTGACTGACGCGTCAATGATTAAGAAATTATTAGTCGACGGTGATTTAGCTATTTGTCCTGAAGGGACTACCTGCCGGGAACCTTTTCTTTTAAGGTTTTCGGCATTGTTCGCCGAATTGACAGATCAAATTGTTCCAGTGGCTATGGTGAACCGAATGAGTATGTTTCATGGAACTACAGCTAGAGGATGGAAAGGAATGGATCCGTTTTACTTCTTCATGAACCCTAGTCCAGCTTATGAAGTGACTTTCTTGGATAAGTTGCCTGTAGAGATAACTTGTAGTTCAGGAAAGTCCAGTCATGAAGTGGCTAATTACATACAAAGAGTTATTGCTGCTACTCTTTCTTATGAATGCACTACATTTACCAGAAAAGATAAGTACAGGGCACTTGCTGGAAATGATGGAACTGTTGCTGAGAAACCTAAGCTGCAACACAATAAAGTGATGGGTTGCTAATTTTATTTTTCTTTTTTTTTTTTTTTTGTCGAAGTACCTTTTCATTTTGGTGTTATTACATCTTATAACTATTTTAATTTGGAATAGAAGTGATCAATTTTCCTTCTAAGTTTCGTATACAACAAAATCATGTCTTGTTAGAATTTAGAATCTTACTTGGAAACAGTTGAAGTGCAATCATATTTGTCCTGATTATGTTTTGCTTTGATTTTATCATTACCATTTTTTATATTTGTGGTTGCTATCTTATATTATAACCATAGTAGCTAAAAACTGTTTTCACGTTCAAACAATATTTGAATTAACTTTCTATAATATTTAGTTTTTAATATTTTTGAAAAGTTACTCAAATAGCTATTTAAACAGTTTTTAGCTACTTAAATAGCTAAATGCTGTTAAAACATTTAATAGATATCAAAACAGTTAATTTTGCCGAACATGTATAATTTAGGTTCATCAACATATCTTTACATGCATGACATTGACATATCTTTACAAAAATAGGGTGAATTAACCAATCAACAGAAATGGAATGCATTTCCTACTTTGCACATAACATAGAACCATCATATTTGAAGCATTCCTCTAGATCGAGGAAGAAAAAAAATATATACATTCGCACAACTTTAAAAAATATTTTTACCAATCTCTAATATTATGGGAAAGGACCTGAATTATCCACTATAATAATACCCTTCAAATCCAGGTTTATCTGCCGTAAATCTTCTGTTCCTGGAACTTCCTCGTCAAATAGGTTTTTTTATCTCCCGTAATTCTTCATCTCCATCAAATATTGTCAAACATTCGTCAAGGTACCATATTAACAGAAACAAATTGCCCGTCAGAATGAATGGGTTTAATTATCTATATATACATTACATTAGCCCTTTCTTTGCTATTATAAACCCAAAACAAACAGAGCGGGTCATACGTGTTGGTGGTGAAAAACTTGCTCCTCTTTTTGCTCTTTCCTCAATTTCATTTCTATCGACAATCAAATTTGATTTTCTTTTTCTTTTTCATTTATATTTGTAACAGAATACTCCAGAAATAAATTCATCAGATAGGATTGAATTTGGATTTGGAATTGAAATTGAATTCAGAAAAAAATGTCGAGAGCGTCGAGTATAGGAGACTCAGCAGAACTCGAAGGAAATTTAACGCTCAGTGAACGTTTAAAGGTCTTTAAAACCTCTAATTTCGATCCAGATGCTTATATAAAATCCAAATGCCAGACCATGAACGAAAAGGTGCAAATCACTTTCTATTGGATTGTATGCTTAATAAATATTACTGGGTCGTGATTGCTATTTCCTTTTTGAGGACAAAAAAAAAAAAAAAATGGGGTTGGATTGTATTCTTAATAATATTTATTGGGTCGTGATTGCGGGATATTTCCTTTTTTGAGGAACAAAAAAAAAAAAAAAGAAAATGTATGAGTTAATTGTGGATGCAGGAATAAACATTTTGTGTTCTTACGCTTAGTTGAGCTAAAGAAGGCATCTGCAGAGGAAATAAAAAAAAAAAAAAAAAATGTATGAGTTAATTGTTGATGGCAGGAATTAAAGCATTTGTGTTCTTACCTTATTGAGCTAAAGAAGGCATCTGCAGAGGAAATGCGTAAAAGCGTTTATGCTAATTATGCAGCCTTCATTCGGTGAGCTATGGATAATGCTTCTGCTATTCTTTGTTTCGCAATTTTTGTTGTTTTTGAGTAGTAAGATGGTCAGTGTAATATTGGAAGATAGAGAGATTGCTTCCATCTCCTTTTTTTTTTTTTTATTTGATAAATTGGGTTTTGTTTCACTTAACATCAAATATTGCAATTATATCTGTAACTTAGAAATTACAGTAAACTAGAATTTTATTGGCATGATTTCAGGTTTCAAAAATGTTTTGCAGGCAGCCTATGACTTTCATATAAAAATAGTTTATATGCTTTTTCTCGTAATACGGCTGACTTGCAGCCATCTTAAAAATATCTGTACATCTTCCATGAAATTGTGATGGTCACAAACTCACAATTCATCTTTGTAGATAAAGATCCAAGATAATAAGAAAGGCGGATTGCTTGTTATTTCCTACCATTTGATTTTTGTACCTTCTTCAAATCTAGTTTGAAGAAGGATTCATATTTTATTTCATATTGTTCAATCCCAGTTCTGTTTAACCAATAATGTCTAGTTTTTAATTAGATTTTCAATTTCAAAATCATAAATTTATGTCTGAAGATTGTAGTCCATAAAGTTTCATCTCTCCATGCAGATTCAATGAAACCAAAAATCAACTCATACTCTTGGTTTATTTCAACTTGCTGAAGCACAAAAAATAAAAAATGTTTCATGCTTCAATATCATGATAAAAATGATTCAGCAAATTACCGAATGAACTTCTAGTGGATTGCAGTTCTCAGTTCTCTTAGCTTGCTACTATGTGGTATGTATGGCTTGGCCACCTTGGGCTTCCAAGTCCTTGGAAGGATGCAAGTATTTTGGAAACAAGCAAGCATGTTCTTCCATTAAGTAAAAATGAATACTACTCACAAATATTCTCGGTTGTTTTAATAGAGACAATAATCTATTTTGGTTTCATTTGCAGCACATCAAAGGAGATTTCAGCTCTTGAGGGGCAGCTGCTTTCTATGAGAAATCACCTGTCTACTCAGGCTGCTCTAGTTCAGGGTTTGGCAGAACGTGTTCGCATTAATTCACTGTGGGCTGATTCTGACGCCCCACTGGCAGATGACCTCTCTAAATTTGAGAAAAGGGAACTTCCCAAAACAGAAGATTGGTTAACAGAATTCCTAGAAAACCTTGACGTTTTATTGGCTGAAAAGAGAGTGGGTGAAGCTATGGCAGCTCTTGACAAAGGAGAAGGTTTAGCCAAAGAAGCCAGTAAGAAGCACACACTGAGCTCAACTGGACTCATTATATTACAGACTGCCATTAGAGAACAACGACAAAGATTAGCTGATCAGCTTGCAGATATGACTACCCAACCTTCAACACGTGGACCAGAGCTTCGATCTTCTGTTTTAGCTTTGAAAACTCTTGGAGATGGTCCCCGTGCCCATACATTATTACTTAATTCTCACTACAAGAAGTTGCAGTCAAGCATGCAGAGTCTTCGCCCAACTAATGCAGGACCATATGCTGCTGCACTTTCACAGCTTGTTTTCTCAACCATTGCACAAGCTGCAAGTGACTCCCTGTCAGTTTTTGGTGAGGAGCCTGCATATTCTTCTGAGCTTGTAACTTGGGCCGTCAAACAGACCGGGGCTTTTGCTCGTCTTCTTAAACGGCATGTCCTAGCTGCATCAGCAGTTACGGGGGGTCTAAGGGTTGCTGCTGAGTGCATTCAAGTATGCTTGGGACATTGTTCTTTGCTAGAAGCTCGTGGATTGGCCCTTTCTCCTGTTTTACTAAGACTTTTTAGGTCCAGTGTTGAGCAGGCATTAAGTGCCAATTTAAGAAGAATTGAACACAGCTGTGCTGCACTAGCCTCTGCAGACGACTGGTTGCTTGCTTATCCACCAGCAGGTGGGCGTTCTTTAACTTCTGCTTCAACCCTTAGTAATGCAATTTTATCCCAGCCAAAGCTTTCAAGCAGTGCTAACAGATTTAATTCAATGGTTCAGGTGATTAATTACACTCTCTACTAATATTAGAAGAACATGATCTTTTGACCTGTTTTATATTTCTTAAATTATTATTAGTTTTTTTTTTTTCATATTCATCTGGCAGTTGTTGCTACTTGCTTTCAACCTGCATGCCTGTTGATTTAAGTTACGGGACCTCTTCTTTAAGTTACGCTCAGTCTGAAAGTGAGGAATGCTCACTTAAACTTATATTGCGGACAAACATTCTATTATTCCTTTAGGCTCCTTAATCTTATTGTAATTGTTTTTCATTCTTTGTCTGAATTCAGGAAATTCTAGAAGATATAGGGCCCCTTGAGAGCCTTCAATTGGATGGTCCTGCATTGGAAGGTGTTCTACATGTTTTCAACTCCTATGTAAATTTGTTGATACGTGCATTACCTGGTTCAGTGGAGAATGAAGAGCATTTGGAAGGTTCTGGCAATAAAATTGTCAGTATGGCAGAAACTGAAACCCAGCAAATAGCTTTACTAGCTAATGCTTCATTGTTGTCAGATGAGTTACTGCCACGTGCTGCCATGAAACTTTTGCCATCCCCTAATAAGGATGAGCAACCAAGAAGAGCTTCAGATAGGCAATCTCGTCTTCCAGACCAAAGGGAATGGAAGAAGAAACTTCAGCGTTTAGTTGATCGCTTGCGAGATACCTTCTGCAGACAACATGCTCTTGAGCTCATCTTCACGGACGATGGTGACATTCGTCTCAATGCAAATATATACACGAGTATGGATAATCAAGCAGAGGAGCCTGAATGGTTCCCATCTCCAATATTTCAGGTAGCTATGTCTAGGCTGCCAGATTGCATTCAATTCTCAAAATATTGTGGGTTTGGTCCGTAACAAGTACATTTGGATGTGCTTTTTGACATACAAATGAAACATCTATAATAGCAACCTGAAGACAATGGATTCCCACTGTGCGCTACCATGATGTTCTTGCCAGGTTTTCATGCCAGTATGTTGTATCTACTAAAATTAGGATAGAAAGACTTCTAGTTAAATGTTATAATTCCTAGAACACAGAAGAAGAATTTTTAGATTAAGTCTACCTTGTTCAATTCCATCTACATATTTTAGCGTATTGACTCCATTATTTTTCTGAGTATACAAATGTGAAAGAGAACTAATGTGGCTTTATTGGGTACCGTGTAGTAATTTAGGACAAGAGAAGCATGTGTTATTTCAACTTTCTTTTTTACTTGAAGACACCATGGCCAGTCTTCTCACTGTTTGGAACAGTTCCTTTTCTCTCCCCATCCCCCAATAAACTACTTTGCATTTCCGTTCATGACACCAGCACAACATCTATCTGAAACACTGTATTATGAATAGCTGTTTCTGCTCTATAAATGACTTGTTATATAATTGTATTTACCAAGATTATGAATTTTTTTCATAAACTGCATTTAAATTCAGGAACTCTATATAAAATTGACTCGGGTGGCAAGCATAGCAACTGATATGTTCATAGGTAGGGAAAGGTTTGCCACGGTTCTATTAATGAGACTCACAGAGACAGTAATCCTTTGGCTTTCTGACGACCAAACATTCTGGGAAGAGGTGGAGTTGGGACCAAAGCCTCTGGGTCCTCTTGGCCTCCAACAGGTATATTTAAGAATAAGCAATCATTATTTATGTACTTCTCCTTTGCTTATTTTATGCATCAGGGGAAGGTTTTCTTATGATTGTTCAATTTCTATTGCAGTTTTATTTGGATATGGAGTTTGTTTTACTCTTTGCATCTGAAGGCCGTTACTTATCTAGGAATCTACATCAAGTTATAAAAAACATCATAGCAAGAGCAATCGATGTGGTATCTGCTACTGGTGTAGACCCTTACAGGTACTTGTAGTTTAACTTTAAACTAAACATAACGAAATGAAATAGTGTATGTGTATATAAAATTAATTTGGTTCTAGCTGGGTATGAATCTTAAAATCTTAATAGACAATATGCAATAGATGGTTTTGAATTACTTTATAACTTTGATTAGCAAATCAACATCTAAGTTGCCATGATGAATATTGTGTTGGTAGTGTACTGCCAGAGGATGACTGGTTTGCTGAAGTTGCTCAAATAGCTATAAAAATGTTATCTGGGAAAGCAGATTTTGGGAATGTAGAACGAGACGCTAGCAGCCCCACTGCATCATCAGTCATGTCGCATGGAAGTAATTGAAGGTTAGCCATTCATCAAAGCTAGAATATTATTGAGAGGGATATCCCTTGCAGTTTGCTTTTTTGGCTAGATATAATACACACTGCTGCTTTGTGCTCCATTTTCTTTGATTCTTTTATATGTCTCAACAGACGGGTTATATGTAATAATATTTTGTAGTTTTCTTCATAGCTAGCCTCTTGTACATGCATAACCATGTACTAAGGAAATAAGGAATCAATTGCTGTATTCTTCTTTGCCAGAGATATTAATGAGATTGTTCCAATTTTGCAATTTAAATAGACTTACACAAATTCTATTCAACTACAAGTTTGGATCTATAAAGCCATTAAAGGATGGAAAGAGAATGTTCGAACATGAGACCTTTTGATCCCAGAATCTTTTTCTTGTCCATTAATGGCTTTTGCCCCAAGAGGTTTACCTAACTATTCATTTAATTTTTGCACGTAAGCTTATAATTTTAAAATTATTCAATTTGTGGTTAAAATTATTCAATTTGTGGCATTTTGTAGGAAGTTTATAATTATTTTGGGGTTTTTCACTTTATTTCACCTTAAATTTTCAGTATTAAAGAGGCCAATTGGTACCTAATAATGGATTCGTTGAAGCTTCAACGTCAGTTCTGTTCAGGGTCTCATTTTCATTATCCACTTAAAAACTATTTATAATTTGTTTTTTTCAAGTTACGAATTTACTTCTTAAATTTACTTTTTGGTGTTCAATGAATAACAAACGCGTGGCAGAAGACAATTTGCTCACTTATATGACGCGTTGATTTCACAGTTGTTTCCGTAAAACGCCTAATTGCCTTCCCGTCGTCGAGCAACCGTTAAAAAAATTGAACTACTACCCACTTAAAAGACGGCGCGTCGCATATGTATAACGGTCTTGTCTCTCATGAGCCCCTGTGAAGAAACCGTCGATGAACTAATTTGCCATCGGTCGTCGAGTGATCGCCAATAAAACAAAATACACGTGGCAAGAGGTAATTTGCTCGTTTAAATGCGATAACAGTTGAACGACAATCAACCCTGCTTCTCTCGAGCGTTTCTGCCCTCAATCTCAGTTGCCGACTTGACAACTGACCTCCAGACCTACAACTGTAAACAAACCGAGCCAAATCGAGCTTTAACTCAAACTCAATTAAAATTTGATTAAATTTGAAAAATCAAATTCAAATCATTATAGAAATTTATAGTTTATTGAACTTTTTGTCAAAAAAAAATTTTAGAACCGAGTTTCAAACAGCTTAATTCATTTATAATTTTACTTGAGATTTTCTTATTATAAACACTATAAATATATAATAGATATAAGCATGGTAGATCAATTTTAAACTATGTTAATCTCTGAATGGGTGGATAAATTTTAAAATCTCCAACCTATTACTTGGGATTATATAAAATATTTTGATCTCGCTTGATAAATGAACTGTGAGATGCTTCTCGAAATTCCAAAAATTTTAGACAGAGGTCGAGTCCTTGGGTGTGTGTGATGCCTGACACATAGAAGTTGTTAAAGTACATTTTAAGACCAAAGCAATCCATTGACATGGGAGTTATAAAACCTGCTTCCTGGAAAAGAACGTCTCAGTTGGCCATTAACAAATCTCAGTAACAACTTCTAATAAAAGTTGTTTTTGTATTTTTTGAAGAGTACAAAAGTGGTTAAAGATTAGTTTGATCAGTTTGAACTATTGGTTGGGACCAGTGAAATCTGATATTTTCTTTAAAGCAAATCCAAAAGACATCATAATTCAAACATATTTATGCTTTTCAGCATTACAATCTGTAAAGAGAAAAAGGAAAAGCAAAACCACTATTTTTGACCCTCTATTCTTCTTTAAGCTACAGAGATGTGCAACTTACTATTTTCAAATGCATTTCCTGCAAAAACAAGATTTATTTTCTTACTTCAGGTAAAAATGGCTTGTCAACTGCTATGCGTACTTCTTGTTCTATTTGCAATCATATCGACTGGAGAGGGAAATCAAAATGCAGGCAAAGTATGCAACCCTGTTGACCTAAAAGGTCTAACTTGTTTCAAGGCTGCAATTCATCTTGATACTTCTGGCCGGCTAGCGAAATGGGTTGGTGTTAGTTGCTGCAATTGGGAAGGTATTCGCTGCAATAATCAAACTGGTAGAGTAACAGAAATCCATCTTTCAGGATTCATTTCGACTGATGATTTTTTCTTCCAATCCGAGATGAGAGGATTTCTGTCTCCTTCTATAACATATCTCAACTCTCTCCAAGTCATTGATCTCGGTGGCCTAATAGGACTTGCGGGAAGGATCCCAACAGCAATAGGCTTTCGCCTTCCAAATCTCCGAAAGCTATACTTATATGGCAACAGGCTCAGTGGATCAGTACCAGATAGTATTGGTAAGCTGTCGAAACTTGAAGAACTTCACCTGCATGAGAATAGATTGTCCGGTTCTCTTCCTTCGAGCCTTGGTAATCTAAAAAATCTAAATCAATTGCTTCTATATTCAAATCAATTTACTGGTATGATACCTGATTCACTCACAAATTTAACAAATCTGATGCAACTGGATGTCCACAGCAATTCTTTAACTGGTTGCATACCAGACAAGGTTGGTGGAATGCAGGCGATGGAGAAGCTCGACCTTTCGGATAATCTATTAAGAGGAAAAATCCCACTTTCATTAACAACTTTGAATGCTATATCAGAGTTGTATTTGGATTCAAATTATCTTGAGGGAGAAATCCCATTTCCAGCGAGTTCTGGTCAAATGTATTCTCTCGGTTTCCTCAGACTGAATAATAATCTTCTCACTGGTAGAATACCTCGAAGCTTCGGATATTTGGTTTCTCTGCAAAGAGTTTCCCTAGCAAATAACAAGATTGAAGGAACAATTCCTTCCAGCTTGGGGAATCTATCAGCTTTAACAGAGTTTTATATCAGCAACAACCTTCTTTCTGGGCAGATACCAAAATCAATCTCTCAACTTTCTCGTTTAATTATCTTAAACGTCTCTCATAATTTGATTCAAGGGCCATTACCTTATGAGATTTCTTCTCTCAAAAATCTTCAAACTATCGATTTGTCATTTAACCGTTTGAACTTAATCTCCTTTCCAAAGTTTTTAGCCGAAATGTCATCGCTTTCCAAGATATATTTAGCTGGATGTGGAATTCAAGGAGAAATTCCAGAGTTCTTGCGAGCAACACCAAGTTCATTACAAGAGCTAGACTTATCAGCTAACCGTCTCACAGGAAGCTTGCCAGCATGGCTTGGAAGCTTGAATCAGCTCTACTTGTTGAATCTCTCAAGGAATATTCTTGTTTCGAGAATCCCTGATTCAGTTACGAACTTGCAGCATTTGGGGGTGTTGGATCTCCACTCAAACAAGTTAACAGGAATTATAAGTGAAGTTTTTGATATAGGAAATGCATTTCCTGATGGTTCAATGACATATGTAGACCTTTCTGATAATAACTTCTCAGGCGGCATTGAACAAATTGGAGTAGGAGCTCAATCTGAGATGAACTATCTCAATTTGTCACATAATTTTTTACATGGTAGGGTTCCAACATCCATAGGAGGATTGAAATTACTTCAGACTTTGGATTTGAGCTATAATAAGTTAGGCTTCAACTTGCCAGAGACTTTAGCCAATTTGAGCTCATTAGAAAGGTTAAAGCTGCAGAAAAACCATTTCACAGGAAAAATACCAGCTGGGTTTCTGAAGCTGAGAAAACTCAAGGAGCTGAACTTATCAGATAATCTTTTGGAGGGACAAATTCCGATGGGTAAACCTCTGATCGAGTTCCCATGGAGCTCTTACTCTGGAAACAAAGGTTTATGTGGGAAACCTCTTACTCCCTGTAAGGCTTAAAGTTGCAGATACTTAGGTGAAAACTCAGATAGGACTAGTGTTTTGCAATGATTCTGCTCAATTAAAAAAGTTACATTATTTATTTTATAATTTGCTTGCTCCTTCCTTTCCCTTTCTGCATCTGCAATTGCTTCATTAGTTAGAAACTAAATAACTTGCAGGATCATCAATATTTTTACAATTTGAAAATGGTGCATTTTACATAAATCCTTGAGGCACATTTTTTCAAATGTAAATTGAGGCCTGCATGCATTTCAATCAATTTGTCTTGTAAACATAGCACCTAGAATAATTCACCTTAATACATCAAACTTGGTCTAAACCTAGCACAAATGGACAATCAATACTAAAACAATCTCCCACGCGTGCACACTCTTTACACAGTGCAAAGAAATAATAATGAAACTTGATCATGATTTCATTCCATAATTTATATCATATGCTACAGTCAGGACTAAATTAGTATGAAGGCAGTACAATTAAACAATCAAATTAGACATGGAACTGGTTCTGTTAGATTTGTATGCAAGTGTGGTACATAAATGCTATTGGGTACTTTTCCTTTGTAGCTATAAAGATGTGTTACAGGACTGGACAAATGCTGGAACAGAAATTTCTCTGAAAATTAGCCTTTATTTAATATTGTTGTTACATCATTTAAGTACTTAGAGCTTCAAAGAACTCTTGGTTTAACCCTAGTTGACGGTAATTCATGTAGTCAATTCCGTTTAACCTTACACAACATAAGACCTGCTCCGGCAACTCCTCCACTTTGTTGCCCTATTAAAATATGCAAAAACAAGGTGTACAAAAATCTCAGATTCTAAGAATCACCATAAAATTCAATAAATTTCTCAAATTCAGCATCTATCAATTAGCTTTATTCTTCAAAAAGAATATATAAAAAATACTTGCCTGTATTGTGAGGCCGACATCCAGGACACAAATCTTAAGTCTGTCTAGGAATGCTTCAAAACCTTTCCTAGAGATGTAACTGAATCTATGCATGTCTATGTCAATTTCGAAGTAGGTTTCTCTTTCTCCCTGCAAGAAAACATTATCTGCTTTAAACAAATGCTACTTCGCCCGACCCATATTAGATCATGTTACACAGTCTTAATAGCAAGCAAATTATTTTGAAACACAGCAAAGGGAAAGCAACTCTAGTGTGGAGACATGAGCCATCATGAGTCACAATGCACTCACATCATCAAACTCTCTTGCTTGCATAAGACAAAGGTTCTTAAAATTAAGCATTCAACATATATAAGAATTCTGTAGAGAGAACAATTGCCTTAACAACTGTAATTGAGCACTTTACAACAACTTGTGTTGTAAACTAATTTATTTCTTGTAGGTATCAGCCTGACCACGAACGAAAACGTCATCATCTAAAAAGGAAATAAGCAAAGTGAACTTCAACTCTAAATGGATAAGTGAAATTGCAAAGGAACTTACTAAGTAAAACTCATGCTGAGGACGTGACAGAACAGGTTTCTCATTATATGCCTGCATAAGTTTCCTCTCTGCAGCACTTAAATGAAGATCTTCTATATTTACTACTCGACCCAATATCTTCAATCTTTCTCGAAAGGGTACAATTGTATCTACAGGGAACCCTTTGACTTTTTCAACTTCATCATCAATTAACCGCTGTTCAAAAAATTAACGATTAAATAAACAAAGGCATGGGGATGAAATGATGAAACTAATTGACAATATGAAATATCCAGCAGCATAGAACAATATCGTCATCATGAAAAACATTTCTTTTCTTTTCTTGGCTAGTGATAGGATTATAGAGTAGTAGTTTTGCCAAAGCTAAAAAGAACTAAACAGGCTTACGATGATTTTTTTGAATATGTTGAATTTCAGTTATAATAAAAAAGGCCCCAATCTTACCCTGATACTTTCTTGAAATAGGGTTGGAACTTCCTTTGAGTAACTCTCAGAAAGCTTAAAATACAAAACAAAACTCATTCCTTCTCCATCTATTTCACTTTGAAAAAATGCGGCATTATACAATGGAATCTGCAGAACCCAGACAAGAGTCAGCCCAAACAATTCATACAAGGGAAACAATGAAAAACAATAGGAAACTTTCATTCTAATTCAAGCATACTGTTTGAGATACCTGAATATTCACATGTACATACACCGATAACAAATGTCCAATGTAGGAATACCTGAACGTTTACGACAAGTATATTTGGAAGCTTTCCAGAAGAGTTAACAGCAGGGAGCTCCACAAACCGAGCAATATGATCAACTTTTCGAGGTGATAAGAATACATCAACCCCAAATGGATAGTATGCAGCATAGTTAGGAGCAAATTCCTTCTTTTTGTCCCTACCATACAGAAGAAAAGTGCAATTGAATCTCTTGAAAGGAGATAATCATGTTAGATCTACATTTAGCCTGTGACAAAGGATTTACATACATATATACTGTATATACATTAAATTAAATGCAAGTAGCTGGAATGGTGTTCATGCATAACAAACTAAATAATTTCCATCCTTTTTTTTTTTCGGTTAGAATAATTAATTTCCAACTTCCTAAAAGACTCACCTGAAATAGTTCTGTCCCCGGACTTTGAAACTGCTCGGTTCTATATGTGACCAACAATCAAGCATTTTCTTATCTATTGGACAAAATGGGACTTGCGAACCAGCTATTGGCCTCTGCAGAATTGGCTTAGAAGAAACTGAACCATAAAAGAAGAACAATAAAATAAGAGCTAGTTTCTCTAATTTATACTGGGTTGTGAAGGATATAAGTGCTTTTGATGTATTATCACCAACTAAGACCTAATATCAAATGTGAAAGGGGACAAAAGAATTTTTTTATGAAATAAAGTATTAAAGCATCAAAACCAGACCACATATGTACATTACTTCTGAAAAGAATAAACAAGTTAGAACTACTTTTAATATAACCATGCCTATTTGAATTTCAAAAAACTGAATTACAAAGCTTCATTAATTTATGTCTAAGGTTTAGGAGGCTACCAAAAACATCTATTATTCTGGTCAAATCATTCAATATAAAAAACAAGCAAAGGTTGCTAGGTAATATGAAGACAAATTTCCCATTTATGTAAGAATATATTTAACAGGGGATGGCAATGGAAGTCATCAAAACTTTGTAGAATTTGAAACTACTGTTCCACAAAATTGTGACTCTCTGAGCTGCATACAGCAGTTAAAAGAACTAAAGGATCAAAATCTTAACAAGTATTAGCATAAGATCAAATGATTTTTGAAAGTATAGCTGCCTGAATGATATTAATGACAATGAACATATTTCATGATTATTTTTTCACTTTCAGAGTCGATAGTGGAGTACTCACATAAAGCATTGTTAGGATGCCCTTCCTTCCATTTGAATGAGAGTTTTAAGGCAGCCTTTTTCCTTGCACTTGGTGGACTAGAGCTTAGAGATCGTCTCTTTTCAACTGGTGGAACAGTTGAAGCAAGACAAGGCAAACAGTTGGCTGGAAGAATTCCACAATTATCTAATAATCCTTCCCCCTTGCCACCATTTTCATCCACAGATGACGCAATTTCATCAAGGAAGACTGGTTGTGAAGGTCCCTCAGATTTTGGTAGGGAATCTGCATAATCTGAGTTGAAGACCTGATTATTTGGATGTCTAGCAGCCTCACTCACAGAGTTCCGAGCAGAGTTTCCTGCTGATGAATCCCCTGCCTTCTTCATATGATCACCTGAAGAGGTATACTGGAAACCAATAGTATGATCTCCATGTTTTGCATCTCTGCTAAATGCAATACTTGATGGTGGTAAGCCTTCAGAACCGTTTAACGATAACACATCTGCAGTTATTGAACACATAATTCCACAACATAAATCGTCTATTAAGCAGCGGAAGAAAAGACAAGTCAATTGTTCAAGAGATATTAGAACATCCAGATTAAATACCATACCATCTGGAACACTTTCAAAATCTTCCTCACAATCAGATTCAAATATTGGAACCGAGTCAAACCATGCCTCCTCAATACTTCCTGCTGATGTTACCATTGTAAAAAAAGTGAGGATACAGCTACAAAGAATAAAGGGAGAAGTAGCATATATGCTATACACATTATTTCACAACAAAGACAACTACTATGGCTATGTTGTCAATGCTAGACAAAGTCATCAAGAAAAATGCTATTCCAACAAAATGTGATGGTTTCAGCAGAAACAGTATATGAGGAAAACATGAAAAAAAAAATCTTAAATCTAAATAGAGGATAAACTTTATCGGATCATTGGCCATAAACCTAAAATATAAATTAGTCAGCCAATATATTCAGCATGCCAGTTAAAAGCATATTATGAAAATCCTCATCTCAGTTCAAAAGAACAAAGTATTGCAAATCTTCATCAAAAACAGAGCACACTTAGAGAGCATAGCAAGTTGTCTTCCATCTAGTGAGTACCAGTTCTTTCATCTTTCATACGATAAGGACTTAAGGGCGGAAATAAATAGAACCAGTAGATTAAGGATATATATTTGTGGAGTCCACTACAATTACCAGAGCCACAAACATTGAAAAGGATTTGACGAAGTACAGTTGTCAAAAGCCACCTGTAAAAAGTTCACAAAGAATCATAGACAGCACCCCATGCTCATCTGCAAATCACCATTGACATGGACTATGGAAGGCCACAACAGGCTGTGTAGTCAATTCTTCATAAATATACAACAATTATACTAGCCATCCTCTTATCTTACTAAAAAGAAATGGAGGAAAAATATCCCCATCTCCTCAAGCAATCATCAGAATCCAATCTGCTAAATCCAGATCAAGCTCAAATTGGTAAAGTCTTCTGCTTCCTTGAACAACAATATCAGATATAGATCTTTGCTAACAATTGATGATCCAGATAATTTTCATCAGCCACATTCATTGCGATCGATAAAGAAAAATTAAAATGTCATCATATGTAATTATTACACCACTGCAAATTAGCTTACAAGTACAGCTTGATGAAAAAACACACACACACACACAAAAAAAAAAAAAAAACCTTGCTTTACATAAATATCATCAGGACAAATAGTACCAACCAGTTATTGCAATGCATGCTAGTACCTTACTTCAAATAAAGAGCTTCTCTTTATCATCACATTTACCAATATCCCACTAATCATAGTAAAAGAAAAGAAAAGCTACATGCCATTGTTGCCAACGTTTCATGCAAAAAAGAGATTAATCATAACATTACATTAAGCCAATCTAATACTCCAAAATGTCCAAATTCCAAACCAAAAATATAATCAATTAAAAAAAAATAAAAATCATACCATCACTACCATCAAACAAATGAACCCAAAAACACAAACCCAGTAAAATGCAAAAATCAAATCAACCACCATTCAACCAAAAAGAAAACAAATTTGATTACAAGACGAAAAGGCAAGGCCAAAATAATAGAGTGAGGTGTGGACCTTGAAAGGTGGTGTTAGAGAAGGAAGAGCGATGATCAGGTGGAACAGCAGCAGCAGAAACAGAAGAAAGAGGCCTATCAAACTTATTATTATCCAGTGATCCATCAGATAATCTAGATGACACTCTTCTTCTGATCCCTTTCCTCTTCTTGCGTGTCTTCTTCTTAGACCTCAATCTTCCACCTACACACCCTTCTGGTGTTGATACACATGCCCCCATATTTTCTCTCTCTTCCCCACCCCCACCACCACCACCACCCCCTCCTCTCTCTTTTCTCTCACAGGATCAGAAAGTCTCCATCTTCAACGAAAAAAGAGCCCAAAGACAGACAATTCTAGTAGTCCTCAAAGAAATGATATAAGAAAGAGAGAGAGAATATAAAAATAAAAACTTGGGAAGGTTATAAACAATCAACAACTACCATCATTCATAGACTTTATTGCTCTCTCTAGATTTTCAAGAACAAAGAAAACAGAGAGGAAAACTCTTTTTTATATATTTATATTTATATTTATATTCATATAATAACACAAGTCCAATAAATAATTAAGTTATGGTTTCTTTCAATATTGCTCACCTTTTATATCAATATAAAAAAATAATAATAAAAAGAAGAAGATATTATTATTGATTCATTATTTATTGTAAAGGAGCAGCGACGGCAAATTTGTGTTAATTGTTTGTTGCTGGATGCGTAAGGCATCAAATATGGCGAATGGGACCCATTAATTCATAATAGCTTTGCCACGTGGATCATTACTATTAGCCCAATTAGGAGTTTTATTTGAGTTCCTGGACCAGCTATTTCAGTGCGTGTGGTTGTCTCTTTTGTATTTTCTTTTTTTTTTTTTAAGAAAAAATATTTGGGGTGTAATTAACGTTGCCTTTTTTATTATTTTTATTTAACATTTAAATTTATTTTTATTATTTATTAAAATAATGAATATATATACACACACCTTCGAACAAGAGATTATATGTAGTTTCTATAACTTGTTGAAATTTGTAAGAAATATATTAATTTTAGAAATTAAATAAATAATCTTTTTATTTTGCTGTTAAAAAAATATGGATCTTTTTAGTAGTGAAATGGAGAAAGTCATATATATCATCCCAATCTACCTTCAAAGGAAAAAAAAAAATTGTACCAGAAAAACAAAATTCTTTAATGAATATTTATTTATAAATTAAAATTATTGATACTTAAAATTAAAAAACCAGAATATAATAATTAATTAAAAAAAATAAAAACTAAAATAGTAATTTTGAAAGCCGCAAAGAAATATACAGAGCATAGATGGTGTCAATTTTAGACGCTAACAACGTGGCTTTCGGCTGAAAAATCTGATGCAAAGTCTGCTTACGTGTGAACTTTCGGAATTGTATCACAAAGAATATAAATATTATATATATTAAAAAACAAACAAAAGGGAATTGGTGTGATGTGATAATAAAAATTAAACTTGTTTTCAACCTGAAACTGCTCATCTCTTCAGCTCAGAATTTTTTTTTTTTGTCCGTTTACACTATTCTGCGAAAAAATTTATAATAAACTATTTTGAATCTAATGCTAAGGTGAAAAATAATTATCTAAAAGGAAAATATAAATTTTATATATATATATATATATTAGGTGAGCTGGCTATGTAGATGAAATGTGGAAGGTATGGGGTGAACTTGCTTAATTGGTAAATTCAAATATGTACAAACGTGAAATTACCAAAAGTGATCATAAAAAGAGGGTCCGAAACAGAGCGTTTTTGTCCTAATTTGGATATATATTACGTAATAATTAAAAGAAAGAATAAAAAAAGCGTTACGGCTAATGAACAGAAATTAACGCTATTATGTGGGGCGAGAGGGCTGCGAATATGTGGCGTAAATGATTGGAAGATGAAGACTAACTCGCACTCGCACTCCACATGCAAACCCAAAGAAATTTCAGCACACGTGTGAAACTACGCTATTTTTAACCAATCCCTTTGAACGGTATATTGTCAATGGCGAGATTATCATCTTTTTGGAGACAGCTGCCAATTCGTTAATTAATTAATTAATAATTATGTAGAAAAAAAAATTTTGATTCAATAAATGCTGCCATATTTTATCTTTGAATTTATGCAAGTAGACAACTGCCATTATTATATTGCGTTATGTATTCTTTTATTTTTTATAATCTACAAAATATATAGTTCTTTCTTTTCTTTTTTTTTTTTTTTTTTTTTTTCTAACAAAATATATAGTTCTTTTTTCTTTCTTTTTTTTTTTTTTTTTTTTTTTCTGGTCCATTGAATTGCTGGACAAATGGAGTTTCATAAAATTTTGATTTGTAAGCCATCATGAAGCTAGAAAGTGGTCACCGTTGAGTTAAAAAAGAATAAAAAAGTTTAAAATATTTTTTTTTTTTTTTTTTTTTTTTTGTCCATTTGAATTGCTGGACAATGGAGTTTTTCATAATTTTGATTTGTAGCCATCATGAAGCTAGAAAGTGTCACCGTTGAAGGTTAAAAGAATAAAAAGTTAAAATAATAATTCAGTCCTCATTTTTATCATAATTATAATTTGGTTTTTTTAATTCAATTTATACACTATTTAATCAATAAGATTAAATTAAATTAAATTTATTTTTTTCATAAAAAACCATTTTTTCAATAATAAGAATTAGAAATTAAAGAAATAAATAATAATGCTATATTGAATATAAATGTAAGGAACAAAATTATAATTACAAACCAAAGAAAACTAAATAGCTATTTTAAATGAATAAAAGAAAAAAAAGAGAAAAGATTTCGTACTTTGGTCTAGTCAAGTGATGGGCTAAGGGCCCCTCAATGCAAAAACCAGGTGAGCTGGCTGTGTAATGAAATATTATTGATAAATTTATTAGCAAATATATCTTCTGAAAGTGATATAAATATTAAAAATTCTTGAGTTGAGATATCAAAGGCAAATAAATTTAACACATTCGAAGAATAAGAAGATTTTGTTTTTTTTATTCATTAATGGGTAATTATTGGGTACAAATAATACTATTGATTACAGGATAACAAATACTAATATTTACATTTAAACAATTTGTATTCAATATGTCAGTAAATAAAAAAATAAAATTATATTTTTATATTTTTATAAAAAATAAAATAAATCAACCAAATTATATTTAATTACCACGAGATAAAATTATTTACTCTGTCAATTATCATGAAGAAAGTAAAAGTATTAGACACGTTTGAATTACTGATAGTTCACCATTTTAAGTTAATTAAAACAAATTATTCAACTTGGTAGAAAAATTAAACAATTGACATGCGAAGAAGTTGTTCGCCTACTTATTTGCTATCTACTAATTCTTTAGTCTAAGTCAGAAAAAGCTTGGCTTTCAACCGTAACCATAAACCGTAAGGAAATGAAAATGAGAGGGGAGAGAAAGTGTGGGGGATCAAAATTTCATTGATGTGACAAAGTAACAACATGTTTGAAAATATTACTCATCATTGAGTGAAAGAGAAGTTTAAAGAGATTCCTTTCAACCGAACCAAACATGGTTGATCCTCTCCAAATCAGAGAAAAAGTGCCTTCTAGATTGAGCCTACCCATAAAATTATTAGTATATAATAGTAATCTTTTATAATTTTACACTTTTATTTTGCAACTCGAAAAGCATTTTTTGTTTTTTCAACACATCTATCACAATTTATTTTCAACTGGGCAAACATTAAAAATGCCGATCAAAATAAAATAAAATAAAATTCTGCAATTTTTTGATCCAAAACAAGAATATTACATTTAATCTTTATATTTGTAAAATAGCATTAAGATTATTGACAAAAGCATATGGTTAACCAAGAGTTTTTCAAGTTCATAAGCAATCATAATTTACTCATTCAATTCAATTAGCAGCCAACCAAAATGGGGAATCATATTATTACTAAATAAATGCAATGTTTTAGTACTGATTAAAATAATAATTAGAAGTAGGAGAAAATGTGAGTAGATATTTAGGTTATGATTCCAATGTGTGTTTGACAAAACTATACATGATGATTATCATTCAACGCAACTAATTAATTAGTCAAAGCATTAAATGAGCCAAGTAGTAAATCACTCTCATCTTCATACATTAAAATTTTGGGATCATTAATAATAAATTAATTAATGCGTCTGGCGAGTCTACATTAATTAATTAATTACCTTCATCTGCCCGGCTTTAATTGTTTGTTCTCATTTTCCTAATTCTACTACTACTCCTACTAATATTTTTCTTAACAGATTTCAGATATTCACGCCTTCTTTCCTTTTCACTTTTTTTTTGTTCAATTTATGTTTTTGTCTTTTAGTCAAATTGTTTAGTGGTGAGGTTGAGGTACCATCAATTTTTCCTGGCAGGTGAACTAAATCCAAATTGCTATTGATTTCACGTTATTGTTTCTCTTTTTTTACTCTGACCTATTCACAAACTTTCCTCCATTGTGCATTCAAAAAACAAAACATAGAAACCTCCTACCTTATCACCGAATTTAAGGTCGTCTTTGGCAACACTAATTTTCTTTATCAAATCAAAATTCTATTTTGTAATATAATATTTACCATAGCTTTTAAATATTTTATCAAATGTTATGTACTCTAACATTTTAGTATTCCATATTTAGATTGTATTAAATTTTTTGATAATCATATTCATTTTTTTTTCTCCAAATTCAGCTAATTAAATAGCTATTTTTACCGAACAATTTTGATTTAGCTCCTACATTTAATAACTATTAAAACTAGTATTATCGTAAATGTGTGAATATACATAAATATTGCTCATATTTGATATTTTAATAAATATTGTATTAACATTTATATTATGTGATTCAATTTATTTATTTATTTTGATTCCAATTGTCTATATTTACATAAAATTTAATATAATTCAAATATAAAAAGTAATAAAACTAGAAGAGAAATATATGCAGGAAAAAAGAATTCACTGAGACGAATCGTAGAATAAAAACCCACATGAATACCTGTCTGGAAGGACATAATCAACGGTGTTGAGAATCTAGACCTAAGAGTAAATTAATCAAATTTGAATTTAATATTAGACTTATAATAAGTTGGACTTACCTTTTAACACAATATAACCTAAGTTATTTTGATCGATTCACCATTCATATTATATACCCTTTTAATTAGTTTTATTTATCCTGACTCTGGATTACTCGAAAGCTTCAACAAACGGGGTTTCTTCTCTTTAGAGGGAGGACAGTCCATGGAGAATGGCCCCCACAATTGCAATTCATAATGGGTAGTAGTTCCATAATTCCATTCCCTATGCCCAAAAAGATAAAAGAGCATTGTTTTAGATGAGGGGACACTGTACAGTTGGAAAGTGGTTCTCTGTGTCGTTCCGGTTAAGCAAGCAATCAAATAAAAAATAAAAATAATGTGCACTACTAAACAATATAGAAGAATTTATGGATAGTCTTCCTTCATAATCATAAGAGATTTGGCTAGACAATTTTGCTTTAGGTACACGTATAAGCAAGCATGACTTCATTTCTGGAAAGAGTGAGGAATTGAAATTGAGTTGCTCATAAGTCGATTGGTTTTAACGAAATTCCAGTTTAAAATTAAAATCAAACAATTATTTTCCTTTTTAATTTATTATTTTTTTAGACAGTTTAATAAAACACCAAATTATAATAAACGGAAAAAACAGATAGTCTTTGATTTTACAAATATTTTTCTTTTCACGTTTCAAAATTAGAATCGCTAATTCTAGTTTCAAACAAATAAAGAACTAAAACCAAATCTATACACTTTATTTCAGTTTTGATTTAGAACAAAAAATAGTTGGTCATAATTTGATTTCGGTTGGTTCTGAGCAATTTGGTTCCAATTGAATTTCGATTTAAAATTGAACCAGGTCATGGTGATGCCTAGTACTAAAACATTTCGTTTTATTGTATGTTTATCACTTTATTATGATCTTTGCAGGAACGGCAATTGGGATAAAAGTTTAATTCATGCATTATCCCTTTTTTTAGCATCGACGAGAAACTCTCGTGCCATTTCAACCAAACTATCAAGATAAAATCTAACCTGTCTTGTCTTATCCTTTAGCCTTTTCTTTCTTCCTTTCCTCTGAAAAAAAAATGTTAAACACATAGTTTGTGGATATATATACATAAATGAGTTATATAAGTAGACAAAAATAATTATTATTATTTCTATATAAATAATTTTGAGCATTTTCTCATCAACTCATTCATTTATTTACCAAGACTAAATATCATTTCTAAACTATTTTAAGTGTCTATTCATGTTCGAGATTTACATCAAAAATTAATTCTTAGACACTGATTTTAAAAATCAAATCATGATCAACACATTGAAGTCTAAGATGTATATCCACTGGGGTATTGATGTTACACACGTATTTTTAATGTGAAGAAAAGATTATTAGCAAAGGAATAATGGGGCTGTGCTTGAAAGGATTAATTGAACGAAAAGGTATTTTTTTAAAAAAAAAAAGTTGGTACTTTTATTTTTAATATAGTATTACCATACGAATGCCCATCATTTCTCACTTCAAATATGCACCCACAGCTCTAATAACCGGGTATCACCTAATTCCAAAATAAATCAAATCTATGTCCTTTTGATATTCAAACAAGAAAAAGAACTGACCAAATCGAAATAGTTTTTGCAGTGGACAAAAAGTTGTATTGAAATAGTGAATTGAAAAGGCTCTTAGGGAGATGATAGTTTTATGAAGGTATGAAATGAAAAGGCTGAATGCAAAAGGAATGTCAATTGTCAAAGAGGTGTGGAATCAACATTCACCTACTGATTCTATTCTACTACACAACATATTGAAGATTGAGAAGACAAGACACAATCCGCCGACTGTTGTCTGCTATTAAAAATTTATTCTAGAATCAAATTCTATACTTTCACCCTGTCCAATGCCTCCAAATCCCAATTTATTAGCATTTAAGTATGATTCCATTCTCTAAGAACACTGAAACGGCTGGCTCCAAAAAGACAGATTTGGGGCAATTTCAAGGGTGCATAGGAATCGTAGTTGCACGTTTGATTTGGCATGGAAAGCGCTAAGTTGAGTGTGACTTCTCTGCTCAATATTGACAATATTGACTTTTTTTTCAAGTCTAGACAATTACCTAATGAACTTTGTTTGTATTTGGTTGACTTTTACTGCTCTTCACTTGCAGTTATGGCTGTTCTAAATCACAGATGGGGACCAATTACCAAATCAAACCTCTCCCAGGTAACAAGTCAGCTTTTGCTGAGGCCTGGCTGATATCAGGGTTTAATGGTCAATATACACTGCTCAAAAAGAAGTTGTAAAAGCCGGCCCAATATGTAACCAGAAAATGGGCCTCACTTACTATGGCTCGACTAGATTTGCATTTCTTTTATGAAATTGAGATCTATCTCCAGAATAGAAAAACAATGTGAAAATCAAATTGAACATTCTTGGTGGAAGAAAATCAAGCAGACTTACGAAAATGGTGATTGCAAATGGTATTGTTTACATCATATTCCTTCTTCTGCTGCGCCCATAAGACAATAATCTAGTTATCACTAATCAGAATGTTGAAAACATGACCAGTATCCTAAAATGAAATTTTGATACCAAATAATCTAGTTAAACCTGGCAATTCTGAGGTTTCTGCTCGAGTTGTTGAGCACTCTGAATCTAAATGGTGTACTGTTGCAATGAACTGTGCATAAAACATATAAAGATGTTAACTGTTTGATATTTTTTAATCTTGGAAATGTCATCTAATTTTCTTCTAAGCGGTGATTGGCTAATGTAAAAAACATACTTGTGACCTCCATAGCAAATTTTATCATGGTTCAAGATGGAATATGCAATTTCATTTCTGAAAGGATACAAATGTCTGGTTACTTTGACATAAAGATGATAACATCTCTTACCTTTCCATTGTTTGCTGCAATGCTTGAATCATGAACTGCAGATTGAAGTTCGGAGCAAGGCGAGTGCGATGGAGAAGTAGAAGACTGCTGATTGATCATTTCAAAAAGTTTTATTATTCTTTTAGCACAGTAACAATAAACAAGTTCATTAATTTGCAACAACAACTCTACTTGCCTCTGACATACAAGAGTCTAAATGATTTTTTTCTTGCTGGAGGTTCCCGACCGAGTGCTGCTCTTGACATGTAGGTGAAGCTGCATAAACAGTTTAATAATCTGTGCTTGGTACATGTCTCATGTTTTCGTTTTTGAATTTCAACTTGAATTATTTCTTTGCAGTACACACAGAGGCATGTCACCTTTTAAAATCATTTTGTGTTTGAAAAGCAACAGTTATTTGCAAATTAAGTTTAGGACCCATTTCTGGGAGCTACTTCTCAATTTGCAAATACCATTGTGCTCAATGTGATAAGTTTCTGTCTGTAAATAATACATCTATTTTAATATCTTCCAAAATGCATACAGGCTATCGAGTATACACACCTTAAAGTAAAAATATAAACATTTACAGACATCCTATTCCTAGGGTCTTCAATTGCTAATCTCTAAATCAGTGAAAATAAAATGAAGGAATAGCATACCTAGATTTTCTGCAGCACCCATTCTGCAAGCCTTATGTAGAGATGCTTCTCCGATGTCTATGACATCTGCTTCAATCCTGGTCAGCCACTTACAATACAAATAGTTTCATGTGTACGAAACAGCATTTGGATAAAAGCATAAGTTATAATGCTTGCATACCGCACAAGTTCAAAATCTGTCTTCAAAAAAGCATAAGAGACCTACTGGAGATGTTCAAGGATTTATTTTGTTTCAAAGACACTGCCAGAATTGGTTTTTTTTTTTTTTACCACACGAGAAATTTGTAATACTCTAACTTATCTGATTACTGAACTGAAATAAATAGGGTTGATGTTTTTTTTTTTTTTTGCCCTTAACTCTTTTAGCTTCAATAAGAAATGTAAATTAATCAACTCAAAATTGAAAATCCTCCATTATGAGGGCATTGATGTTCCCAAGAAGCCTATTCAGTTACCTATTATCTTCATCTACCACAACCATTTGACAGTCTTCTTGACATTCCAGTGCGGAGGAGAACACTCTTTTGTCCTGTCATTCAATTAAAGGAAATTTTAGCCACAGAAGAAAATGAAATCAAGTTAAACTAAGTCATAAAGTTATCCATGAAAGCTCCTAGACAAATCATAAGATAAGAAATACTGAGGTTTAGAGGTTACACCAAAATCCATGGATATGATATACTGATAGACTAAACTCAGCATAGTAAAGAAGTAAAGTCCACAGCCAAACAACTTTATCTAGAGAATGGCCATACACCTGCTTTAAATCAAAATCTAGAAATTTCAAGGAACCATAAAATAGCCACATTTTCGAATAGAGCTTTTCTTATGGGCAATGATATTATTGTCTTGTCAGCTCATCAAGGGTAAATGTCTATAAGTTAAATGCCAAAAACATGTACTGGATAATTTCTCACTAAATGGTTCAAATGGTTCTTAGGAATGAATGCAAATGACAGATTAAATTTGTGGGTGAATGCTCATAGAAAAAATGAAAACCTTTTCTGACCTCTTCATCCATATCTATAACAGTCTCCTTAACCTTCTGTAATATTAGTGCTAACTTCCTCACTTCACAATGTAAAGCCTGATTGTTCAAAAAAAACAATAGAGGTCAGTGAGCACGAAAAAGCTGAAGTGAAAAATAAACAGCCAACAGTCTCAAATACTGACCTCTTTTTCACAAATCAGATTCTGGATTACTGCATCCTTTGCTAATAGAGCATTCTGAAAGTGAGGCTAGTTAAGACCACTCATAAGAAAATATTTTCAGCTAAAATTAAAAAAAATTTCATTTGGAATCTAGAAGTTAGGCATAGCATAGCAAGCATGGATATATCTCCTATTTGAGTTTGATTACTGTTCCTAATTTTTTCTGCTTCCAGCTGTGCTTCTAGCTCTGAAATAATGTTGTCTCTCCTTTTGAGCTCATCCTCATTGTTTTTTAGTTGATTTTCAAGGCAATGGACCTTTTCTGCAAAAGAACAGAGTGAATTAGACATAACTGGATCTTGACTTTGTTAATTAAATAGTACCTGGACAATTGAAGTATTTCGAAAGGTTTGAAAGTGATTAGAAATGAATGAATCAAACATTCAGGTTTGACCAAGGAGCAACAGATAAAAGAAATGCTAACAGCTAGTCTTAACGATGATCAACTGATAACATTCAAGAGTATATAAACATTGAGATGAAAACAAAATAAGATGCAAATTCTAATTTATGTAGGTGAACTAGGATGTGAAGTTACCAACAAATACTTTCTCAAAAGCAGAGACTGTATCCATCTTGCTCCTTAAGCCAGCCACTGAGAATAGCAACGAAGTTAATAAGAACTTCATATTAAAGATTTCCATTTGATTATGAATACCCTATGCTGGAAATAAACATTCTGATACATCTGGAACCAATAACGGTTGAGAAAGCTACGTGCCTACATCCTCTTTTTCAATCACAAGGAGTTGCACTTTGTTCACAACTTGCTTGATTAAGAATGCTTCCTTTTCTATAGAATCAAACAATGATAGGTGAGAATTCAGTTTTTCTGATAGGAGACTGAGCTTTCTATCTCTAGCTTCAATTGCACGCTTCATCTCACAAGTTGTTTCCTGCTCATAAATATCAAGTCAGTAAACAATATATCATTTAAATATGTTCCTAAATTATAAGGTAAATCAATAGCATAAGTTACTCTTAGATTTATTGAGCTTCACAACAGTTTCTGACAACAATTCCAGCTCTTAGAAAGAACACGATAGAACTAATTTCAGCCTTTATTAATTAAATTGATGGCCCCCATTAATGATAACCTTCAAAAATACCATAATTTTCCATATAAGAAAAAAAGGCATAAAAAAGAAGGATTCTTTTCTTTTAAAAAGTGAAAAAGGTGATAGGACTGAGTTCATGAAAAATGAAGTAACCATGTGTGAAGGTCCAATAGTACTATAATAGGCAGTAAATAAGCTAAAAAATAAAAACTAGATCTCAAGACATTGGAATTCTGGAGTTGCTTAAAAAAAAAAATCAATATAGTTTCTGGAGTAGGCACAAAAAAAATCAATAAATGTTAATAAATTATGTACCGCCAAATTTATCATCATCAAAGAACATTCAATTATGCAAGATTCTTCACAACGCAATTCTTCAGGCACCACACAGACGAACAAGAGGAATAAATAAAAGAACACGCGTATTCAGCTTTTCCTAACATGCCTCATAAGCATTCACGAAATTTTCCCTCGATTGAAGCAGGGTTTGTATTGTTCCCTGCAACTCCTTCTGTCTATTCTCAAGCAAAGCATTGTCGTTTTGTAGGTAATTCACCTATTTTAAAAAAATTACAACCACTGTCAATTGGCTAAAAAAATTAGTTAACACGCAGATTTAGTTTCTAAGGAGCATTTCCACAAACACATAGACAGACTAACCTTTCGTTCGAGCTTTTGGTGCAACTCGTTGGAGGAAGCTAATTCCGTTTGCAATTCTTGCAACTTCCTCCCATATTCCTCCTCGGTTTGCTTCTGTTTCTGTCTCCACAAATTATCAACTTCTCAAAGAAGTAAAATTGAAATCGAGTGGAAAAGTAAAACAAGTGTAGCAGAACCTGAATCAGAATGCGGCATTGTTCGGTAGCAGAGTGTTCTCTTTCCTATATATATTATATCCCATAAATAACCAAAATGATCAGAGAAGATAGACAGGGAGAGAGGTTAAAACGGTTATTGAAAGTCTTACTCTGAGATCTCGAAGTTCTGTGGTCAGGGCCTGAAGCTGGAGCTTGAATTTGGAAAGCTTTAGTAACTCCATTTCCCTCCAAAAATATAAGGTTAATACGTGCGTCTTATCAAATCTGTAGCCAAAAAAAAAAAAACCGAAAAAAGGGAGAGGGTGACTTCTTTTATCTGGACAACCCGTCGTTTGCTTCCGCAAACGGCTGCTTTTTTGATTGTTGTAAGGCCAATGCATGTAGTTTCAGTGAACGACAGACAATGGCGCTGTTAACAAATGACTGTCGCTTTTTTTTTATTGTAAACGACAAGCGCAACGTGCCATTTTTTGCGAATGAGCCGTCAATTTCAACTAACGACTAAAATCCAGTCGTTTCTAGGAAATAAACGAATTTTCATTTTCCTGTATGCGACCAACACCCACAAGTAACTTATCAATAGAGAATAGACAGTTAACAGAAGACGGCGATTTTTTATGACAGTGGTTGATGGTTTGTCGTTTATATGAATCCAGCGGTGATCATAACGACAACTTCTTCTTGTCGTTCATAAACAATTAAGTGCAGAACGGGGCCGGCACGTAAAAAGCCCAGAACTATGCCGATTTTATTATTATTATTATTATTATTATTATTATTTGAACTACCTAAGCTTAACCAGTCTGTAGGAGTTTAGGTTATGCCAATGCACAGCTGGTAACTCCATCGTTTTTCAGGAAATTAAGGGTAGCGTTTGGTTAATCAGATCCTAAGTAGGCTCAATTTCTTCAATTACATTTTGAAACTATTTCTTAAAATGAGCATTCAATTCAACCGAATTAAATCACTCCTAACTAAAAAAACCAAATTTCAAATAAGCAGAAAGCAAACTAAATAGGCATGAAAAATCAAATAGAACTATTTTCAATTTTTTTTATAGAGAATATGATTAAACCAAAATATCTAAAATTAAATAACCGATTTAATTGAAGAATCAAATTGAATTGACCGAAAATAACATCGAGTTTAGGCAGAAATTTGCATATTTTACTTGTAAAAATCAGGAAAAACGTATATATATTCATGTGTTGACCCACGTATATATTAAATTAATTATAAATAATATTTTGATTCAAACGAGAGTATTTTTTATCATACATTGAGAGAAAAAAAAGGACAAAATATTAACTTTTTAAAAAGACATTTTTTTTATTTATGTTGTATTTAGACTATATTAATTTTATAAAAATAATTACTAAAAGATGTAGGTTAACACACAGTAGTCATTTATTATATAGAAATAAGTGAATCATTCAATTCAACTACCAAAAAATTAAAATTTTGATCTTAAAGTTTAAATGTTAGAATGACTTGCAGGTTATAAAAGATTTTCAATTCTCTATAGAGACAATGCAAAACAAAGAAATTGAATAAACTTTTTTCAATTTACACTAACGTTTTATTTTTATTTATTTGAATCATATATCAATTTAATTTGATAAATCATATTTTGAGAAAATAGTAGAAGGATTCTGATATTAAAATAAAACTTTTATGTTAAATGGCTCGAGTGATTGACAGCTTATAGCCGGTTCGATGGATGTTGACATTCAGATTAAACGTTGGTGTTTGAGATTTAATACTTGCTAGGACCACAGTGCTTTCCTACAGTTGTGGTAGCAGCGGACCAAAACTGTCCCTAAATTAGGTCTCTATAGCCCATTTGATTTTCCTTTCATTGTTGTTATAGTTGGCAGCCTGTCACAATTTCCATCGTTTAATTTTTTTTTTTTTTTAAATCATTAATTCTTAATCTCGATAAATTTGAATGCCATTTCCCAGCTAATAATGGTAATTACTGCTAAATAGCGCATCCACAGTCTTTAGAAGGATACCTACCTACTATATATGCAGCTTTAAGCTTTTATACTATGCATTTTTGCCTCAAAGTTAGATGAACCTACCATTTTTTTTATTGATATATAAGCAACGTTTAATCATAATAATCATTTAGCTTATATTCAATAAATTATAAGATATTGCATTGTAATCGATTTATTTTCCTTTTAGCGTAGAAAGAAAGGACAATAAATATTTATGCTCTCACTAAATTAGTGAAAACACTTATGGTCGAAAGAATTTAAACTCGAGACCTCTTACTCTCACTCATACCACATATGATTGGCATGAATTATAACGTACAAACCTCATATAATAATTTAAAAATAAAACTCAGCCACCATTGAGCTATCACTTAAAATTTCATTTGTTCCAACTAAAATTCAAAACACTGTGTATTGTAATTCATTTTAAATTCACATCTACCAACTTAATAGTTTGGTGTTTATCTCATAAGATTATCGCAACTCAATTATTAAAGACCAAATAAATTTGAAAATGAACAGTTGAGGGACTCTTTCATATGTAATAAATGTCTAACAACTAGTGGCCTAGGTGACCAATTCCCTTTAAAATTTCAATTTACACATTTTTCTTTTCAGAAGTTCATTAGGAGAGAGCTTTTTTTTTTTTTTTTTTTTTTGTGGCCTTAGGTGACCCAATTCCCTTTTAAAATTTCCAATTTACACATTTTCTTTTTCAGAGTTCATTAGAGAAGGCTTTTTTTTTTTTTTTTTTTTTTTTGGCATGTTTTTTTTTTTTTTTTTTTTTGGCATGAGAATTGTTATTTGTTAGTATTATTAAAAGTAAATCCAGCAGCCTCCATCAACAGAATGGAAAACTTACCATTTTTGGTAATTAATCACATGAAGTGGGGCTTCATTATAATTCTTTGGTGCTAGACAGTGAAATTGCCACCATTTCTTGTATTCTTCCACGTGTAATTCCCTTCAAAAGAAAAATATTCAGATGACGATTAGACACACCAATTTCCTTTTTTCCACGTGCTCAAAATACAGGGTTGTAATTCTTTTCTCTGCTTTGTTATTGATCCAACGGTCTAGAATTGGCCATCAACATCCAATGACATAAATTTGTCCAAATGATTTGATACTTCATATAACGTCTTGAGCAAGAAGCAATCTAGTCTTTCTAGTGCCTATATATGCCTAGCCAAATTAGATATCCAAATGGGAAGGTTGGCAAGACCTATATATATGATTGGCTTCAATGTAAAACACAGTTCACATCCACCATTCTTTCACAAAGAGCCAACTCACTTCTTAGATTTTATTTTGGGAACCCAAAGGATAGGCAAAAAAGCCTATAGGGGAAGTTAAAAACACCTTTCATAAAGAGAAGTACACTAATCCAGAGGAGATTTAGCATTAGCCCATGTTTGGTTATCCAAATTCAATATTTCTATCCAAAAGATGTTGTTAATTAAAATTAATTTTTTGAATAATGAATCATCATCGATGATAATAAAAAGTTCATAGGGAACTCAACTTTCGATTACATAACTGAGAGTGAATTGTATTCCAAACGAACATTATTTATGAAATTAAGGATAAAAAAATCTAGAATGGTCGTTGTTAAAAGGGATTCACTGGTTTACATATATAATAACTTGAAAGGAAATATAATTTTGACAATTATATATAGTTTTTATTATAAATTCAAACCACTCTTTAATTGGTCAATGAAACCAATATTAGGGCAAGTTCCACAAAATGAGCTATTTCGGTGGCCGTTGACTATTTTAATAACATTTAGTTGTCTGAGTAGTTATTAGCTGTTCAAGTAATTTTTCATAAAACGCTAAAAGTTAAACATTACATGACTTAACCTTTTATAAAATAATATATTAACTTCTAAAAGCCAATACAAATATTGTATTATTAAATTAATATTATAAAAAAATAATGTTTAATATATAAAACGCTAAAAGTTAAACATTACATGACTTAACCTTTTATAAAATAATATATTAACTTCTAAAAGCCAATACAAATATTGTATTATTAAATATTATAAAAAATAATGTTTAATATTTTGATGGGCAAAAACTACTTAAAATTTTGTTTTCCTAGTTTTGTTTGCACCGTGCTCTAGCCAATTGAGGTGGCAATAGGAGATACAAAATTACCCACATGTGGTTTTCAAGCACGTGAAAAACACATATTTCATCTGCTGGCAATTGGATTTGGGCTTACACTTTTTCTGTACTTTGCTCAGATGATATGTCCAGCTGGCTTCTCTACAATGGCAAATTTTCAAGTCACGTGGATTTACCAAAAATGGTCTTCTTGAAAGAAAGCAATTACGTTGTTTCTTTCCCTTGAAAATGAATGGTTGATGACTGAGCTGCTGATGAGGTAATTTTGGAGCATACATAGAACAATTATGTGATTGCCTGTTTTATGATAGAGAAATGTAGGTATTTATGTAAATAAATCACCAATTGTAACTCGCTTGCTAGTTGCTGCTTCAATCAATTCTAAGGTAGCTCACATTAATTATCCAACAATAAACTAAATCATATTCTTATTTTTACAGTGTAAAAAAATTTCATTAAACCTATTATTAATCTGCCGAAGCAAATTTGCAATTTAATTCATCCAATAGGATTAATTTTATTTTTTTCTCTTATAGGTACAAGAGAGAGTGGAAGAAAAGATAGAGAGCGATTTCAATCGCGGCTCGGTTCATATGATTATAGAAGAATCCTATCGTTAAGCTAAGCTTAAACCATAAATAATTAAACATAATTTGCAATATTTATGTATATTAATAATTCATCTATTAAGCTATTAATAGATGAATTGGCTCACAGGTTGTTTGAGTTTGGTTTAAAAAGTAATTGTAATCCGTTTGTCAGAACCGAGGGGTCTTTCTGTGGAAACCTCCACAAACAATCGTCGTTTTTTGATGGTTTTTCCGCTTCTCACAGCTGCTCTTTTCACACCTCCGGATATCTGATGCCAAATCGTCGCCCTGATAATAGAGTTGGCTATCTTTGTGGCTGAAAAGATTTGATTGGAACCGAGTTATGTTAAATTATTGTTATTATAGTTATTGAGCTTTATCAACAATGAGTCTTAACTTAAATTTAAGCCTCTGAGTTATGTTCAAATTTAAAATTTCTAAACTCATTAGAACCTTCGTTGCCCGGTAAATTTAGGTTCGACTGAGCTTTTTTACTTCTGTAATTGTAAATTAATGGTAATGAAAATGGCGGTGATGTTGGTATGTTTTGGATGGTCTCCGTTCTTAGAAGTTGGCCCCTATCCAAATAGCTCAGTGCATACTTTGCTTGGTAGCATCTATGGCCATCTCTCTACAGAACCAGTCAAAAATCAAAATTATTGAATTCCACAGAATAGGGTCAAAAGTTTATTGATCGAATATGTCTTTTCCAATTGAAAGATATCTGCTCTCATGGCATCAGATACTTCCATTCATTTTGAGTTTTTCCTATATGTATAAAATCTTTCTAATAAAAATCTTTAAGTTTTAGGTAATCTAAAAGAAAAATAATTAATTTCTGAAAAGAAAAAGATAATTACGCAGTTTTTAAATTAAAAAAAAGTAGCTAATCAAGCGTTCCATCACAAATAAATATAAAAATATTCAAAGCGTAATAGATATATCTCTGTTACTTTCCTCAATTCTTTCTCTTGTGAATTTTGGATTCCAATACAGTTAGATTGTGAAATGAGAAATATATAATAATAATAATAATAATAACTATCATATTTAAATTAAATTTAGCTACTAATTAATATTAAAATTAAAAATTTAGATTTTCTCGAATTATTTTTACTAGCATACGAGAGATTTGAACATTTGCACAATACAAAATTTTATTAATCAATAATAATAATAACAATATCAATAACAACCTTAAACTTTTTTTCAATTTTTTTTTAAGAAATTTTTTCACCTATTTAAAACTTAAAAGAAAAAAAAAAAAATCAGATGCCTACTCCAACCACGAGAGGATTGTATAAAATATGTTACCTTTAGTGGGCCAAGGAAATAAATAAGATAAAGATAAACATATAGCCAAGTTTGGAAACAACATTTTTGATAGTGGACCATTGAATTTGTGGGCCTCCTTCTTAAACCTGGGATTATATCCAAATCAAGAACTAAAAACCATCATCATCTCTAACTTTATATTAACATCACAATCATAAACATTAAACAATGATTAGTCATTATTAATAATCTATTTACTAAAATGAAAATCATGTGCTAATCAAAACCAAATTCAAAAATATCATTACTCTAGAATATTTCATTCATTCATTCATTTTTACTATTTAAAATACTTCAATTTGTTTCTGTATATACTTTCTGCAAACTAAGCTAAATGACCCCCCATGACCCATCAATCAAATTAAAAACCCAATAATGCCCTTACTACTTGTTGAGTAAGCATCACCGTTGATCATTTAGAAACAGGTTAGATATTAAAAGAAAAGTAAGCTAATCCGACGGTGTGGAAGTGAGAGAGAAGTGTTCGATAGACAAGAAAATAAAAAGAGAGAGCTGGATCCTCCGAGAAAACCTCACTGGAAGTGACTTAGTTTGCAACTCCCGAGGTCTCTTTCTCTGTCTCTGTTTCTCTCTCTTTTTGTAATAGTGAGTGAGTGGTGGCACAGTGCGCACCAACCTCCATTGTCTAAGGAGATCGCACACACAAACACAGACACCTAGTCTCCTTTTTCTTTCTCTGGATTTGCTTTTTTTCTCGTTTGTTTGATACATAGCTTTCGCTTTCCTTTAATGGGTTCTGCTTCTTTTTTGTGAAGCTACTTAAAAGCTGCTTCATTTCCCTTTTTTAACGAACCCATTGAGTTTGACACGCAATGCTCCCTTAACGAACGTGAAAAAGATTGTAGCTTTTGGTTCAATTTGAGTTGGGATACGAATCGTTTAGGTTTGGTGGGGATATTTATATGGATCCGCCGGCGATGATGAATAATGGGTCGTATAATTTGGCTGAGATCTGGCAGTTTCCGGTCAATGCAAACGGGAGAGGTCAGTTTGGACAGAGCTTGAGTGGTCAGTTTGGGGATTCGAACGGGGATATTTTGCGCAATGATCCGATGAATTTGGAGCAGAGAGGAACTCGAGGTGGCGGCGGTGGAAGAAAACGCCGCGATGTAGCGGAGGATGACTCTGCAAAGGTCTTATCTTCAAGCAATGTCAATGGCAACGGCAACGGCAACGGCAACAGAGTGGTATTTGTTTTTTTATTTTATTTTATTTTATTGAATGATCTCCCTAACCTTTTTTTGTTGTATTTTTGATTTATTTAGATTATTCAAATTTATCTTCATTTTGGTTGTCTAATAATGAAGAGTTAACATGTTGATAAAGAAAGAGTTGTCTCCTTGTTATTGTGTTTCCAATGTAAACTTTAAGTGCTTTTTGAGGTTGTCTTTTTAGCTGTCCATTTATTTTTGTGAGTGAATTCAATTATTGATCTAAATTAGTAATCACACTTAATTAAGTTGACTCAGAATTCAATTTATCACCTAATCAAACTTGGGAATTTCTATCCTTTTATGTAGAAATGATCATCTAGAATGTTTTCCATCAATATAGCTGGGTGCAATTAAATTTTTGTAAATTACAGATTTTATAATGAATCAGAGTTTTTTTTTTTTTGGGTGATATTTTTATCTTTTGTTTTGTAATCTGAATTGGGCAGAATGATTCAGATGCTAAACGGCTTAAAACATCAGGAAATAGAGACGAGAATCATGATTCTAAAACTGAAGCCGAACCCAGTTCAGGCAAGCCTGTGGAACAGAATACTCAACCACCAGAACCACCTAAACAAGATTATATCCACGTACGGGCGAGAAGGGGTCAAGCTACTGATAGCCACAGTCTAGCAGAAAGAGTAATTTTCTTTAATTCTCTTAAACTTTAATTCATCTGTAAAAACTAAAAAGAGGAAAAAAATATTACTAAGAAGTAGTAGCTACTAAGAGAGATTGGCAAGAAGCTTAGATCCAAGAGCTTATGTCAGTTTCTTTTTTGTACTTCTATTGTGCAGATGTGTTTTGATTCGTAAATCTATGATATAAAATTTTCTGATGAAAACTGTTGTGCAAACAGGCTAGGAGAGAGAAGATAAGCGAAAGAATGAAAATTCTTCAGGATTTAGTCCCTGGTTGTAACAAGGTATGGTGTTTGAAATTTTCTTACAGTTCATATTGACGTAGTCCCAGAGCAGCTGCAGGTTTGGTCTGTATAATAGTCTGATAACAATATCCGTGGAAGTGGAAGTGTATATTTTGCTTAATCAATTTTGTCGCGTAGTCTGTGATAGAGTTCTAGTAAAAACAAGGTTCAAGCTTGCTGCTCTGCTGTAAATAGTACAATTACCAGGTTTTACTTTAGAGGGCTGTTTCCTAAGGTTGGTTTCCTGACGCAGGTTATTGGTAAAGCACTGGTCCTTGATGAGATTATTAATTACATCCAATCGTTACAACGTCAGGTTGAGGTATATATCCTTACTTTCCATAAGTATTGACTGCCCTAAGCTGTTCTATTTTGAAAGAAATTAAGCCCTACAAATCATTGGAAATTGCAGTTCCTGTCTATGAAGCTTGAAGCAGTAAATTCAAAAATGAACCCAGGAATTGAAGCATTTCCTTCTAAAGATGTAAGTCCCTCTTTATCTAATTTACTATTATTGGATTTCCCTTTTCTTTTTCAGATTGCACCTGTATTTCTAAATTATTGGTGGTTCCCATCATGGTTGAACTGCCTTTAGAATTACAGATTTGTTTAGCTTATTTCTTGTTACATTACAGACAGAAAATACAACAGGATAGCCGAGTCCTGAACAAAATGTTAAACATTTGATGATGAATTTCTTTTCTTTGCCTTGAATAGTAACTCTTTTCTACAAATCAATTTTTCATTTCAGTTCGGACTAACTTTTGATACAACTGGGGTTGCATTTGGATCACAAGCCACAAGGGAATACAGCCGCGGTGCATCACCGGAGTGGTTGCATATGCAGGTTGGCAGTGGTTTTGAAAGAACATAATGATATGAAAAGACAACATCAATAGTAATAAGAGCATCATCAAGAAGCACTTCTTCTTCCTTCAGTTGCTGTCAGAATATATACCCTCACTATGTTAAATCAAAGACAGGGAACATATTTCCGTTTCAACATCATACTCGGAGCTGTCCTTGCTGTCTAAAAGGCTGGTCAAGTTATTATCTAAACATCTCCATTCATTTGTGTGCTGGAAAATGATTCTTTACTCCATATATTTCTTCCCCAGGCTTCAACGCCATTCTCTATACGAAAAACTCGAATACTGCCTCCTAGAGTTGGGTATTGCTCTTGTAAAAGAAAGTTGCTTGTTCAAAATTGCTAATGTTTACATATTGTATAAACCTTTGCTTCAGAATCGGGCTTGTTGTGAAGCTGAAGCTTGTTCAATAAAGTAAAGCCTTTAAGAGCTCTGTATCTGTAGAACTCCCAAGTTGATAAATGCTAATGTTTATGTTATAACATTGTTAAGACTATATTTCTGACTAACTTGTAATTCTCTTTTGAAATATTTCAAGATGTTATGCCTTAAAATGCAAGTCAAAGAAGATTTACGAATACACTGCATTAGAACAGTCAAATTGTCATCAAGATCCTATATCCAAGCAAACATTATGTCCGTAGTGTTTTACACTTGACCAGCCAACGGCCAAGCAACCGCACTAGCCTAAATCCATCGTGGCCCATTGGGAACAAATATGTCACATAAATTGACATGAATATTTGAAGAACTTGTCAAATTTACCCTTTCTATTATTCACAAATATAACAGAATTTATCATAGCTGTTTCTATTTTTAGCGTGTCAAGATAATTGTGGGATTGGTGTGTTTTTTGAAAGGGAATACTCTGAGTCTCTGAAGTCTGACCATTAGGGATACTAGGCCATTGGCTGTGTGCTTCCGAAGGAACTTCCACCCTGGTTAAAAGTGTTCCCGCTTGATTGGAAAAAAGAAATGGCTGCCCATATGACACGCAGAATCAAGATTACAGTGAAGACAGTGGTACCGAGGGTGCAAACCACCTGCAATAAACATCAGTCACCATTTGTCATATAAGTTGTCAGCTCATTTTGTTATCCTGGTATCAGCACTTCTATAACCACAAAAACGATCTTCTAATTCTGAGAGTATAGACTATAGTATAGCTAACTAGTAAATAAATACTACTAATCAAATGCTTCCAATTTTCATTGACTTTCCAGGGGATCGTCAACAAACTCAATTTTGCCTCCAAAAGAATGACAAAACAGAAGCAGTTTCATTTCACTGCTGCTGCAACTTTTTGGGACTCCAATATCATTCCTTTTAAATGGAGCAAATTTATGCAATTTACTGCAAGACAGTTTATTTCTTTATTTCACTCGCATTATCAAAATGATTACATGATACACAGTGATAAGTTTAAGATCGTGTCCTATGTTCTCATATATACATGCAAGCCATGCAATAATTGCCTTTGCAACAGCAAAAGGCAGATAAACTACTAAGAATTTGCAAATCTAAAGTAAAATACCTCAAGAAGTGCTTTAACAATAGAAAGTGCAGCCAATAGCATAATCCCATCAACAGCAAAGGAAACCTGAATTCCCAAAACAGAAGAAAACAAAAGAAAAAGAGTATAAGAGCAAGCAAATAGCAACAGTTTCTGTTACGATTAACAAGCAGGATTATTAAAAGTTATTATCATCTGCTGTTTTTCTTCACCCTCTTTTTATGTCAGAAAAAGATTTTGGTACATTAATATGTAGAAATGCAGCAAACCAAATTCAACAGTAAAAGGATAAGAATCTACAAGGTGATTAAAATATGTCCTAATTCCTAAGTAGAAAACATAATAAACATAGCCTTGAAAAGGAGCCCTCGCTTTGGTAGTAATTATCACAAACACCACCAATACTGTCAAGCTTTTAACGTTTGGCAGCTCAATCAAAGGCCATCAGTAAATTATCTATCCATGATAAATAGGTTCCCTGTCAACTGCAACTTAAAGCAGAGGTCTATTACACTTTACTCATGTCTATAATTACTGTATCTCACTGAACTGCCATTTCAATTGCCCTTCACAATGGCCTCTTGGCACACCCCTTCTCGTCAGGAGCATGCTTACTGATGAGTGTGATAAATCTTTACATTATTTATCTTCGAATAGGAATGCATTTTTTGAAGGATCCTAGCTTTCGTGGGTCTCTGAGTTCCTTTTGATGACCTATGTTGGTTTAAGGGATATATATCTATATGATCCGATCGATTGCATAATAATGGAAATGGGATTTTTGGAAACTTATAAAGTTTTTCTGTTATGCCTTGATCAGTGGACCCATAAAATCCTTCAAATTTTATCTGATTGTGTTGGTAAATAGTAAAATCCCAAATTTGCAACTATGGCAAAGGAAGCAAAAACAGAGCAGCTAGTGTTACAAAACTTCTGCGAAGCTTAGAACATCTCCTTGTTCCTCCTTCACAGCCTACTCCATCATTCAATGCAATATCTGCTAAGAATACATCTCCCTTCAATTGTGACAACAAATAAAAAAAAAAAAAAAGGAAGAAAAAAAAAAAAAACTTCTGCGAGCTTAGGAAACATCTCCTTGATCCTCCTTCCACAGCCTACTCCCATCATTCCAATGCAATATCTTGCTAAGAATACATCTCCCTTCATTGTGACAACAAATAAAAAAAAAAAAAAAAGGAAAGAAAAAAAAAAAGGACCCGAGCCCCTTTACCTCTTCCAATAAAAAAAAAAAAAAAAAAAAGGAAGAAAAAAAAAAGGACCAGAGCCCCTTACCCTTCCAATAAGAATTGAATATATGAGCCCACCAATTCTCATAACAATCCCCAATTTCTAGAAACCTTAAATTTGACATTCTTGATTGTCAGGGACACTAGTCTCCTTTGTTAACATTTCTTTCTTTCAAACATCCAACTAATTCAGAATATATGCATTTGCTCAGTTCAATTATCAAATTATTTATTGTAGGCACTGGCTTTAGCAACAGCAGCAATGTAGTTCAAGCATAAGTTTATTATTTTTTAAATTTATCAAGTGAAAAGAGGAATTGATAGTAAAGATTTGTAAAATCACTGTTCCAAGCTACAAGCAAGTGGACAGAACAAAATTGAGATTTCAATAATAACCAATGTTTTCCACTATATAGGAAACGTAAGTAAATTTACCAATTGGGGTGAAATTACTGAGGGCAAGATCGAGCGAGAAGCCTTCTTGGCACGCTTAGATACCTTCTTGAACATGCTTTGAAAGAATCTGATAAGCAAATCGATACTGCTTTCGGTCTCATCCCCATCACTGTCATCTTCGATGGTGTCATTATCATCAAAGTAAACTTCACCATCAATCTCCTCAAGCTCTTCACCATCTAGCTGAGAACATAAATCTTGATGGTGACAAAAATGCATTCAAGCGAAGTTAAAAACAAAAGGGAGAGAGAGAGAGAGAGAGGGAGAGGGAGATAGACCTTTCCATGGCAAATGATGATGTTAGGATTTCTGTAGAGAGTGGTGAGGTTATGGAAGCGGAAGTATTGGTGTCGAGGTTGTGAAAGTGATGAGTGAAACAAGAGTTTGGTGGGTTGGGAAGTGACAGCAGTGCATGACAATTGAGATGATGATAGTGGAGGTGCTACTACTGCTGCCATTTGGAGTTTCAGAATAAGATAAAAGGATGACTTGAGAGAAGATGAAAATCTCTTAGACTGGGCTTGCAATAAGCCCAGTCCACTTTCTAAATGGTTGGGTTGCATCTAATGGGAGTGGACTGGCTCCAGCCCACGAACAAATTCAACAGTCTAACGCCCAGTTATACCCGAAGAGGTGAAAACGATTGAATGAGGCCACCTGCCACTAGAGGTGAGTATTCTGTCCGGACTGAATAACCTAGCCAATATCGATAAGCTTTTTTAAGAATTCGATTATTATTTGCTTTGAGTAATGAAAACTGAAAGATTTCAATTTTGGTTCAATCATTTGTATAGCTAACAAAAATTAATTTTTATCTCCAAAATAGATAATTTGATTTGAAATAATTGAACTAAATCTAAATCTAATTTAATTTTAGTTATATTGTATCGATTTTCACAATATATGAACTAAATCTCCAAAATCTATTTGATTACACTGAACTGAATCAATTTAATTTAATTTAACAGGATCCTCACCCCTACTGCAACCAACCAAGTGATCGTGAAAAAAATGCCCACATTCGACAAAAGTAGCAAGGAGCAAGAAGCATAAATTAAAGATAAAATAAGAAAAAATATTTAAAAATGTATTTGTCATGTCTTATATGAGATATTAATTTATAAATGTGATTACCTGATTATAGATATTACTTAATAGATAAAATATGAACCTAAAATTATATGGAGAAAAGCTGTCACAAAAAATATTCCGTCTTTCGAGAGATATAAGACTCTGTAACCGATCTCAACTATTTTATTATATTTTTAGAAGAAGATTTAGTTAGACAATTGAAATGATTTTTAATAGTATTTGGGCCAAAAAAATTAAAAACTAACTAAACCATGTCCTTAATTACTAGTAGTATTTCCTTTTTCATATTTGCCCTCTATCCAACCAGATCCCATAATTGATCTCGAATCAGAAGATTCGTGATTAGGGCAAATAGGTCAACGAGACCAAGTAAGAAATGAAGTGTCTATGCTCGCGCATGACACCAGAAAATTCAGCGCAATGTCGTTGATAGAACAACGCTCGTCGTACAAGTATTTCCATTTCAAGTAAGCTACTCCTCCCTCAGCGGCGCAGCGTTTTTGGAAACTTCAACGCCGATGTTTGGAACTTCACGCATTAAGCATGCGCGTGTCACTAAAATATCCAGTGCCACCCTCGCGGGACCCACACTAATAACCAATTAACTGAAATCCACGCGCACCTATTTCGCGCGTGGAAATTAATTTAAGAACTTAAAATTAAAGCTATGTCAAGGCAAAGCACGCGGTTTTATTGGATATGGTGAAAAATACAAACGCAAAATAACATAACTGCAAAAAATTTACGCGAAGAACAGAGAAAAAAGAGAGACAGAAGAAAAAAGAGAAAAAAAAAAAGAAAAAGAAAAAGAAAAATTGAAGCTGGAGAGATTTTCCCCTCTCTGTTTCATCGTCCGTATAACGAAGCTTCATTAGGAAATCGAAGATACAATAACAAAAACACAAACAGAGCGGAGAAGAAGGGAAATTTCTCGAGTCAGAATATTCTGTTTCCGTCAAATTTGTGACTTTGGATCGGTCATTTTGGTTGGCAAGGAGAACGATGACCGGTGGATGGGAGAGGGTAAGGACATCGACATCGAGATTGACTCGAGACGTGAGCTTAACCGGCCGTTCGTCGGCGGGTCGGACGGTTCGACTCGGTCGCGTCCAGCCACAGGCACCTAGTCACCGTACCATTTATTGCAATGATCGTGAGGCTAATTTGCCCGTCAGATTCAAGGTTCCTCCTGATATCTAATTTCATGGCCTTTTATTTATTCATTTTGTGTGCTTGTTCATCTCCATTTCCTTGTCTGTTTCGGTGCTAAGAATAACTGTGAGAGAAAAATGGAGTTTTTCTCTTTGTTTGTGGTCCAACAAAACGGGAACTCTACTTGACTTAGTGTGTAATGCAGGAAATGTTTAATCCAAGACTTTCGGGGAGGATATTTATTTGAATTATATTATTAGTGTTTGTTTTATCGAGGTTCCTGTGATTTAAACATATACCATAATAAACTAAGTTAAGGGGCTAACAGCAGGAATTTTCTTTTGCCGTACTATATGCGGTTACAGGTTCTTTTTCTCTCTCTTTTTTTTTTTTCAAAGTAGTATTGAGGTCAAATTTATTCTACACTTATTGCTTTTGGAGATGAACAGGCATAACATGAAAGTTTAAATGCTTCAGTTTCACTTCCCTTAAGTGAATAAAACTGGGCACTCGAAGGGTATTTTCGTTCGCAGTCTGCATTGACTTTTGTTCACTTAAAGATTAGGGGAACAAAAAGAAAGGGCTGCTTTCTATGTCCTACATCGACAATGCAATCAATGCAATAAATCATTGCAATTGATATCTACTATGTTAAATCCAAATTTATTTTATTGTAGTGCATGGTATATAACGTGGATTTGGGCTACGTTTTTTTTTCCTCTGTTTGAAAATTACTTACTTTATCGTTGTAGGAGTACAGTATTATTGAAACTTGATTGTAGAACTGTAGAAAATGTAGAGCAAAGCATGCAGATGCACTGTCGTGTGCTTGCTGTTAAGACCATGTAGGCTTGAGCAATAATTTGTTTGTTTACACTGCAATTCATATGTAGTAACATTTGGAGGTATAATATTTATAGGAATGGACAAAAATAAGAAGAGCAAGGTTTCTTTTCAAGATTAATTTTAACATGATTGTCTAATGCCTCGGTTTAATAAGCATCCATATAGTGTACAAGGTGTGAATTATACATATGAATAATGAAGAAACAAAAGTATAAGCTGTTTTTGTGATTATAAGAGTTCGGCTGTAAGTATTCTACAAACTGGAGATGGAGAATTGAACCCTTGTGCCTACTGATTGTCAAATTATAGTCAGTCACCCTTTTTCATAATGTTGTGAAAAATGAAAAGTAATGAGTTGTGTATGATAAGTCGTGGATTTGAAAGCTATCTGTCAGAAAAAGTAGGCCAGTGTCTTGCAAGTTGTTGCTCAGCATAATCGTTTTTCTATGGCCAATTTGATCAGGTCTATACTTTTGAATCAGGAGTTTGAATTTCCATTGGGAAAAGGGAAATACATAATATCTGTTAAGAAGCATGAAGATAGGGACAACTTTATTAGATTTTGGTACATATCTTTCTGATAGAAGCATGACATGGATGTTGACTTTCTATATTAGATGATGCTCTACGTAGACACTACTATTCCCCTGGAAATGTTGCTTTCCTCCCCACTATTTGTATATAGTTTACTGCTGTGTATGGCCATGCTTCAGAAATTGTTCAATGTTCGGTGTATCAGTGCTGTGCTCATAATTGTTCTTATTAGTTGAGAATTGGCCTATGCTACCAAGAATCTATCCTAAATGGAATAGGATTTTTCAAAGAACAACAGATAACATGCTCTTAGATTTCATGGCTGCACACACAGCATTTACATAAATCTTCTTCTTGGATTATTTACAATTGGATCTTGTGAAATGTTATGTAACACTCATCGCCCGGTCCCGATTGTGGCATTATGGAATTCTTGTAAGGGAATTTTACGACATATTAAAAATAACAATTTTGGTTTTTAACACGATTTATAAACTACCTTGATTTTGACAAAGGAAAAGTTCCCCATTTCACCTGCGGGATAAAACCCTGCGGGTCTTGCCAATTTAGTATGAGATGAAATTGGCTTGATCTAAAGCGGACGAATCCTCTGGTGGTTGGAGTCGGGCTTGACATGTTAATTGGATGACAGGTGCGGATTGTAGTGATATAAGATTCGTGCTAGGTTGTTAGGTTAAAAATGTTATAATTACTCCACAGTATGACTGGGCAGGCAGCTATGACTTATTAGGTTGCAGTGTTCTGCTGAAACTCGACCATGCTGCAGTAACTGGTCTAACTTTCAGAAAATAAGATTCATGGCATATAAGTTAGGATAGGAAATGCATGCTTCTTTTTTGTATTCTGTCATCAGAACATGGCGTGGAAAATAAATTGGTGTAAAACATGCCAGTGCTAAGAACTTAGGTTGTTAAGAACTCTATAAATTAGAGTAGCATTCTAGAAGCTGAAAGCCTAGAGGAGAAGTTATGCAAAATCCTACATTTGACCACTGCAAGTAAAAGTTTGTCTCTGTTAAAAGCTTTGTTTCTTCATTTTCTTGCACTCTGAAAGAAGTATTTGAATTTGGAAATTTTTATTGGCACCTTATTTTCTAATAACCCTTGGTGTTTGCAGTTTATTTTGTTGTTTCTATTTCTGTTAAACTTGGTTTGGCTTAGATTTTACTGTTAAAATGTTTCAGGGGAATTCTATATCAACTACAAAGTACAATTTCTTTACCTTCCTGCCAAAGGGATTGTTTGAACAGGTAATTAATGTTAGCAATAAAATGGTTCTGTTGTTCAATGCATTGCAATGTGGTACTCAACCTAAATGATGTGATTCTGCCAAGCCTTTTGGTTTGGTAGTGGTAAAATTGAACTATATTAGTTAAGAAACATGATAAAAGTGAAGGGGACTCCTCTTCCCTCTCAATATTCCAAGATTAGTTTTTTGTGGGTCTGTCTGTTTCTTGGTGCTTGTTCACCTATGCTATAGTTTTAGTTCCCTAGTTTACAGATAACTACTGCGGCAATTGTGCATTTGGGTTGAACAATGTCTCAATTGCTGAGGGACAAAAATGTTTGACTAAGGGCTTAAGATTCCTCAAAAAGTGCTCCACCGTGATCAATTTCTTCCTTTCCTCATTTCTTAATCTTGTGTATGTTTATGCTCATCCTTTTACACCAAACTTGAGTTGGTGAAAAAATGCACAGCATCTGTGCTTGTGCATCCATAACAACTTCTGCAGGTTTACAATAACCGATGCAGAGTTAACAAAATTTCGATAGTATATCCTTGACAGTTGAATACAGGCAATCTTATCGGCCCATAGTTTGGGTACATCCACCTCTCATAATCCTTCAACCTAGTGCAGTTTGATATAAAGCTTGAAAATTTAATTTAATTTAATGGGTCAGGATCAAGCAAGCTTATGTATTAAAAAGCTGGTCCTTCGCTACTCCTACCTCTAGTCCTTTTTCCTGACGATTTTTTTTCCTGAGAAAATTCTGTGTTTATATTGAACAGTTCAGGCGGGTGGCCAATTGCTACTTTCTCTTTATATCAATTCTATCAATGACACCAATCAGGTATGTATATTTTAAACTTGTGATGGCTTTGTTTCATAAACATTAGGATTATAGTTATAACAGAGACATGTCTCAGTTTGTCTAATTCCAGTTATCTGTACCATCTGACATGATTAAAGATAGCTTTGGGAACTTCCTTTTCCCTGAAAAGTCAGGACAAATCTCTTGGTTCTTTGTACGCTTAAAAGATTTGTTCTTTTAGTATATGCTTTTGCAACTTGCATATTTGATTTTACATGTACACATGTATAGATAGAATGTATTCACCATGGTCTGAATTATTATTACTATTATTTTTTTATTGCTACTACTCCTAGGACTTATTAATAGAGGAATAAATGATTTATCTAGCCATACTTCAGAAGGGAAACTTTGAAACCATCCCCCCCCCAAGTTAATACTATGATTATCTTTATGACGATGGTGATCACGGGCGGATTCAGCATGAGGGCAATGGGGCCACTGCCTCCACACAATATTTTTGTACTTATGCATTAGCAATTGTTTTAATTTAATATTATTTATATTTCCCCCTCATAATTAGTTGATGTAATTTGAATTGAACAAAACTTATTATTTAGCCTCTTATCTATTAAATTTTCATCATATGACTTGGTAATTTGTTTTGAGTTGGTTTTAACATGTGTGATTAATTAATTATTTTTTTAATAAAAACTATCCATTTAATGCAACCCACTTATATATGTTCTAAATTTATCTTTAAATTTTCTTGTCATTTTTTACTTTAATATTCATTACATTATTGTTATATTTATATATACAAATATATGTGTGGGCGCGCGCACACGCACATATGCGGGGGTGAATTCCCTCTAATACAAATTTCTGGATCTACCTCTGATGGTGATAATGAAATCCTAAAGCTTATTAATCTTTTTTTATTCCTGCTTATTAATGGGCCGACTGAATTAAATGTTTATTTCATTATTAAAGAATTTGTTGAGTTGAATCAATGTTCAGGAATTTTGCCAACTTGAATATTTGTTATTTGTTAAGAGTGGAAAAATGACCTCATGGTGACAAAAGCAGATGATTAAAATGCTATACATAGATATTTTATTTTAAAGTTTTCTGAATTGACTTGGTTACAATCAACATCTGGCATGTGTTGTAGGCGCAACGCTCAATTATCCTTTTCAATCCTAGAGCATGAGCCAAGAAAACAAAATAAATAAAGGAGATCAATTTTTTTGCTTGGACAATTTAGCTAAATTTATTGAGTATCATTTCTAATGGTATTTAAAAGCTATTTATTCTGTGTTGAATTCTGTAGGTTATGTCTTTTATTCTGCTGATTGTTTAACATTTGAAATTTACCCTCTAGATATTCTGGGTATTTTCTTTTTTATTTGTGTTTTTGTATTGTGTTTACATGTATTGTTGATTTCTGTTTACTTTCATTTCGGTTTTGCACAGAGTCTCACTTCTATGCTCTCCCTTTGTATTATATAATCTTTACTGATGCTGATTTAAGTAAAATTAAAGAGGTTTAATATCAGGTTAACCGATATCAACGTGTGTAAACTATTTGTTGTACTTAAAGAGAGTTTCTGATTATGCAGTCCTGTCAATCCTATAACAAATGTGGTCCCACTGAGCATGGTACTTTTAGTCTCTCTTATTAAAGAGGCATTTGAGGACTGGGTGAGTACTATTGTTGATATTCATTTTACTATGTTCTTTTTGTCTCTTTTTTCTTCATGTGGGGATAATGTGCTTTGACGATGATTGGTATATATTTTTCCCCATTTTTTCACTGGGGACGGGGTAGCTTGGGAGTCAAGACTGTTTATCCAGCATAGGGGTGGATGCTAATTTCCTTTATCTATATATAACCTTTTTCCAATTTCCTTGATTATGTATTACAGAAGCGTTTACAGAATGATATGGTGATTAACAATACTCCTGTTGAAGTGTTGCAAGATCAAAGGTGGGAGACTGTTTCCTGGAAGAAGTTGCAGGTTGGAGACATTGTTAGGGTAAGTATGCTTGCTTTTATATTTACCTGTAATAAAAATGTAAGAGAATAGAAAGATAATATCTATACCAATTCTCCTCCAGTGTGAGTTTAACCTATGATCTCCTTTAAGCTTGAAGGCTTCTTTTATCTTCTCAAATGGCATGCATTTGTTCTTGTGCAATGCTTGTGAACAGCATTCTTGGGCCTAGAAGCTAAAACATCAACTTTATAGTGCTCTTTTTAGGATGTTGGTCATCACCTATGCAGGGTTTATTAGAAAGCTTCTCACTTTGCTTCTCTGAAACTGATGTTTGCATTGCTTGCAGATTAAGCAAGATGGATTTTTTCCAGCAGATTTGCTTTTCCTTGCTGGTACAAACCCAGATGGTGTCTGCTACACTGAGGTTTCTCATTTCTGCTTATTGTGTGCAAATCATTGCCATAACTGTTGCTGTTGTTTGCTTTTTTTTGTCATTGTCTTTGCAAGAGGGAGTGATGTACTGATGTCCTGTATGATTTATGCATTTATTTATGGTTTGGCAGACTGCAAATTTGGATGGGGAAACAAATTTGAAGATCAGAAAGGCATTAGAGAAGACTTGGGATTACTTGACTCCTGATAAAGCTGCTGAATTCAAAGGTTTTCTTAGGTTTAGATGCTATTTTTTTTTTTTTTTTGGAAGCATGGATTGTACTGATTGCTCTCTAACACTATCTCACATCTACTCTTTTATTATGTTAAATTTGTAGGAAACTAAATATTCTGTCACAGATCAGTAAAAGGCATTAGAGAAATGACTTGGCCCTTCCCACTCCTGATAAAGCTGTAGCTCTGAAATAACATAATATAAATAATAAACTTAGAGTTTACATGCTATCTTTATTTTTTTTTTTTGTGCTTTTTTTTTTTTTTTTTTGGAAGTGTATACATGTGTACCTGCACCCATGTTTTATACATGTTTAAGAATTATCAGAAAAATAAATGAGAAAAAATATGATTAAATAATAATTAATTTATTTTAAGGAATTGTTATTTTAACTGTTCATTTATTGCTTGCCTCAATTGCTTCAAGGGTAGCTACTTACTGAAGACTGAAAAAGTTGGATGTTCTTGAATTTTTCCACTTCATGGACAATGTTTCTATATGCTATATTCCAGCAGAACTAAAATTTTCCATTTCTTTTTGTTCCTGGAGAATCTTGTTCTGAAAGAATTCCTATATATCTTTTTTAATCTTAGGCCTTTTTTGTGCATGTTTGTCACTCTGGTGTTCTGTATTAGATGACCACATTATAAAATGATACTAGTGTATTTGCACAACCTTTCAGATATATTGCCATGGTCAAACAGCAATATGATTTTATGTGATTCTACTGATCTTATTTGTTTTATCTTATTGTTAACTATGTATTATTGTGATGATTTTTATAAGAAGCATTTCCATATGACAATAACTAGACATGTCTTAGAATTATTTATTTTTCTTGATTTTTTCACTGCATTCTGTTTAGTTTACAGATACATGATGGTTAGTTGAAAATATAAGTTTTGTAAAGTTTAGTGGTTGACATCTTTCAATCAACTGATCTTGTTTTCCTTTTCTATTACCTTACCATAATACCTTTTTGTTAATGCAGGTGAAGTGCAGTGTGAGCAACCGAACAATTCACTGTACACTTTCACCGGCAATCTTATAATCCAAAAGCAAACATTACCTCTCTCTCCAAACCAACTTCTTTTAAGAGTATGCTCTGATTTTCACTCTTACATAGTTTGCAGTTCACTCTTTATATTTTTTTTTTATGCTTCTCATAAAAAAAAAATATGATCTATAATCCAAAAAAAAAAAAAAAAAAAAAAAAAAACACTCCTTACATAAGTTGCAGTTCACTCTTGATATTCTTCTTTTTTATGCTTTCTACATAAAAAAAAACAATCATGCATCTTATCAACTCCAAAAAAAAAAAAAACACTGAAATAAACAAAACATTTACAAAAAAAGCCTCTTTGCACTTTTTTATTAAATGCATTTTTATGATATCTCTTGTTACTCTGCTGTAAAAAAAAAAAAAAAAAAACAACAAAAAGCTCTTTGCATTTTTTTATTAAATGCATTTTTATGATATCTTCTTGTTACTCTGCTGCAATGAAGCTGATTTTGGAGTGGTCAATTGACTCTAGAATTATGTGTTTCCAGGGATGCAGTCTGAGGAACACAGAGTACATTGTTGGAGCTGTTATTTTTACAGGCCCTGAAACAAAGGTTTGTTATCCTAAATTGTTGTGTCATTTATGTAGTTGTTAATCATTGATTGCCTTATCTGGTTCTGTATTAAATGTGTCATCAATCCTTTCAATGATGTAAAGCCCCAAGAGTTTTTCGGTGATCTTAAATCCCGACAATATTCTGTTTCTTTTTGTTACTGGTGGAGGGTAGTAATATTGTTACAAGAAGCTAGTCATATAATCCTTGACATTTTGGTATTTACCTTTATGCTCTAAGTAGTGTGTCAGTTGATTATTCCAAGTAGATGTGGCTTTATGGAAAATTTGGGTTCAATATCAGGTCATGATGAACTCGATGAATGTTCCTTCCAAGAGGAGTACACTGGAGAGGAAACTTGACAAACTTATACTCACCCTCTTTGGATCTCTTTTCTTCATGTGCCTGATTGGAGCCATAGCCAGGTGGACTATTCTGCAACTTCAAAATTTCTGCCATTACCATTTTTTTTTTTTTTTTTTTCAAGAAAAAGATTAATTATGAATTCTCCGATGTAATAATGCTTTCTGATGCATGTAATTCTGCAGTGGTATATTCATTAATCGTAAGTACTACTACTTAGGTCTTGATGAAGGTGCACCTACAGAGTTTAATCCTAGCAACCGATTTGGGGTAATATGTTCTCCTATTGTTTTAACTCCTTGGTTTTATCTTCTCCTCATTTCTTGGTTTTTGTTCTCTTTGGTTGTATAGGTTGCTGCTCTCTCTTTATTTACACTAATCACCTTATACTCAACTATAATCCCCATCTCTTTATATGTTTCCATTGAGGTAGATTTCTTGGCTGTTATTATATTTCTCTTCTATAATATTTCAGATATATTCTAGTTGAAAATGCTTGTTTTTTAGTTATGCTTTTTGGATTTATTTTCAGATGATCAAATTTATTCAATGCACTCAATTTATCAACAAGGACATACACATGTACCATGCTGAAACCAACACTGCTGCATTGGCACGGACTTCAAATTTGAATGAAGAACTTGGACAGGTAAAATTGTTTCCACAGGGATACGTTCATTATAATTTATTTTTGCCACAATGACCATTTTGAATGGTGCTATGTCCATTAAAAACTCTTTTGTCAGGTGGAATATATCTTTTCTGATAAAACTGGAACTTTAACAAGAAATTTAATGGAGTTCTTTAAGTGTTCAATTGGAGGAGAGGTGTATGGGTCTGGTATCACTGAAATAGAGCGGGGTGGAGCACAGAGGAATGGTATAAAAGTGGAAGATGTATGTCTTCTTTCATTTATGAAAGTATTGCTTGAATAAAGATATTTCATTGCTAGTGGTTTTCCTTTTCTTTTTGTAAAGGTGTCAAAATCAGGAGCATTTGAATAACATTGAATGTTGTACAGGTTAGGAAATCAACGAATGCAGTACATGAGAAGGGGTTTAATTTTGATGATCCTAGGCTTATGCGAGGAGCTTGGAGGAATGAACCTAATCCTGACACATGCAAGGTGTGGTATTGTATACAACAATTTACATGGTTATTCAAAGTTATTTTTAGTAGAGGCAGATGTTTCCAATGTCTGCCGAGTTAAGAATCATTTATAGGTGGAAATGTTCGTAATGTTAAATCAGTAGATTAGTTTTCGTTGATGTCTCTCATATGCCATAATTGAGTCCAATATTATAAGGACAATCTAAGCATGATGTAATTCTGAGGATAGTCTAAGCATGTTTATTTTGGATTGTTGCAAAATATCAACCAAAACTTGTAGGCAATGTAGCTGTCAAGAAAAGATTAAGGCCCGATTTGAAGTGTTAAAAAAAGATATTACTTCTGATCTTCACCTACAGCTATAAGTTTAAGTTTTAAAATTGAGTATTTACTTCTATAGTATATATATATATATATGTTTTTTTGAAAAAGCTGCTCTTACGAATTTAAATCCTGGCCATTTCTGCATTGTGGAAAATCAGATTTTTTTGGCCTCTCACTCTGCAAGATATTGTTCAATTAGTGTTGCAATCAAAGTCAATTTTGAAATTGTTTCTCACCTGTTAAAAGAACAAAAAAGATTTTCAAATTGTTTTTATCTGTGTTTGAACCTTGCACAGAAACCTAATCATCAGGCATTATATTTCAATTTTTTTTTTCTTCGTGTAGGAATTCTTCAGATGCCTTGCTATTTGCCATACGGTACTTCCTGAAGGTGATGAATCCCCAGAGAAGATCACATATCAGGCTGCATCACCAGATGAGGCTGCTTTGGTTATTGCTGCGAAGAACTTTGGTTTTTTCTTCTACAAGTTTGTAACTGCCATAATGTTTGTTATAGGTTTACTGTTTCTTGTGCTTCTGGAAAAATAATTATCGAGTCATAAGATGTGGTTAATTCAATTCAAATTTTTGTATGTAAACCTCTGCTACACACCTGTTAACAGCACTAAGTTTTTTTTCAGGCGTACCCCTACAATGATTTATGTTCGCGAATCTCATGTGGAGAAGATGGGCAAAATTCAGGATGTGCCTTATGAAATTCTGAATGTTCTTGAGTTCAACAGGTGGGCAGTCATCTTCTTACTCTCCAATATTTTATTATGGGTTAATGGTCAATATCACTAACTTCATTTGTAATATTCACTGCTCCTATAGTACACGAAAACGCCAGTCTGTTGTTTGTCGATATCCTGATGGCAGGCTCGTATTATACTGCAAGGTACTATATTTTCATTTTTTTTTTTTTTGGGCTTCTTGTATGGATAATAATTTCTGTGGAAGTGATAACTGGCCAGAACTTCTTTTTACAGGGTGCTGATACTGTTATTTATGAGAGATTGGCTGATAGAAATGGTGATTTAAAGAAAGTAAGCAGGACGCACTTGGAACAATTTGGATCTGCTGGTTTACGAACCCTTTGCCTAGCTTATAGAGATTTAAGTCCTGAAATTTATGAAAGCTGGAACGAGAAGTTTATCCAAGCTAAATCTTCTCTTAGAGATCGTGAGAAGAAGTTAGATGAGGTATAGCATGATATGTTTGTCATTTTGGTTCATCGTTCCTTCTTGTTTTGTTATGAGATGTTAACTATTTCATCTTTGTAAATTACATGGTTTTATGAAAGTGTTGAAGAATGCTCATTGAAGGATTTGAGTTAGACATTTATCATATAGCTCTTGCTTCCGTAGATGTGTGTCCTTTGGAAAAGGTTTCAAGTTCTGTTAATTAATGTTGTGGGAAGTGTTTCGATTATGTCATTTCAAACTGTTGTAAAAAATGCCAGTTAATGCTAGAACACTGAACAGGTTACTTTTATGTGCAAAGTATGTTCAGTTTTCATAGTTATAAAATAATTAAATTCTCTTCAGTTTTTATTAGGATCAATTTTAAGTCATCATCTCAGTAAAATTCGAAACTTATGCAGGTGGCAGAACTTATAGAAAAGGAACTTATTTTGATTGGGTGTACTGCTATAGAAGACAAGCTTCAAGAAGGAGTGCCAGCTTGTATTGAGACTCTTTCTAGAGCTGGAATCAAGATTTGGGTGCTAACAGGGGACAAGATGGAAACAGCAATAAATATAGCATATGGTGAGTCATTATTTAATTAACTTGGTACTCTCATCTATTTTTGTCTTGAGCGACGTGTTATATTTTTCATTTACATCTTCTGGAATCTTTTCTGTGACCATTATTTTCTGCAGCTTGCAACTTAGTTAACAATGAGATGAAACAATTTATCATTAGTTCAGAAACTGACGCAATAAGAGAAGTAGAAAACAGGGTAAGCAGCATGCTTTGTTTGTTAAATGCATTTATTTTAGAATTCACACAGTGCGTTCAACTTTTTAAAATTGTTAATTATCTTGCCAGGGTGACCAGGTGGAAATTGCACGCTTTATCAAGGAGGAAGTCAAAAGAGAACTAAAGAAGTGCCTAGAGGAAGCACAGCACTATTTGAGCACTGCATCTGGACCAAAATTGGCCCTTATTATAGATGGAAAGTGTTTGATGTATGCATTGGACCCAACTTTACGAGTGATGCTGCTGAACTTGAGCTTGAATTGTAATTCAGTTGTTTGCTGCCGGGTTTCTCCTTTGCAGAAAGCACAGGTAATATTATTCAAAGCACGAATGTGGGAAAAAGAAGTTAATCTGAGATCATAACTTAACAAGATAACAAAATGGTCATATTTACAGAGATAAAAAGAAGAATTCTTTTGTTTGCCTTTGTATATTTTTTGGTTAATTTGGAAGGGAAGAAGTTAAAGAGCTCTATTTAAAGTTGTATTCTTATGAAGGGACCTAAAATTGAGTAGAAGCACTGACCCCATCTATCGGCTGGACTGAATTGAGTTGAATCTTTTTAGAGAGAGATGGATAGTACTCTATTTTTGGTACAATGGGTGTTACTTTGTTGTTTGTGTTGTTTTACATTTGCAGAATCTTTGTGATGTATTTAGTCATTTATATTTATGACAAGGTTTACTCCCAGTTTCAATGTGTTGTACTGTGTCAGTGCAAGTCCTTTAATTGTTTGCGTTACTAGAAAAAGGTAACATCTTGAATTGCTGTGAGCAGGACATATAGTTGACCAAGGTTCAATCCCAATTTCAGTATTTATAAATTCTAAAGTCTTCTGTTGCAGACTGAATGCCATTCCTTGATCTATTTTTTTCTCCACTTTTAAGATTCAAGAAGAGCTAGATTTGGAAAGTCATCCATCAAAATCTAACTTTTGAACATTGAATTTATTTTGTAGGTAACTAGTCTGGTCAAGAAAGGTGCACAAAAAATAACACTTAGCATCGGGGATGGTGCCAATGATGTTAGCATGATCCAAGCTGCTCATATTGGTGTTGGAATAAGCGGATTAGAAGGAATGCAAGCAGTTATGGCTAGTGATTTTGCAATTGCCCAGTTTCGTTATCTTGCTGATTTACTTCTTGTGCATGGGCGTTGGTCATATCTTAGAATATGCAAGGTTTGAGTTTGAGTACCTTCGAATATATTGCAGCTGTTTATCTGTGGGTGATGGCATTCACGAGAGTTCTTTATTGCAGGTCATCACATATTTTTTTTACAAGAATCTTACATTTACTCTGACTCAATTTTGGTTCACCTTTCATACTGGCTTCTCTGGTCAAAGATTCTATGATGATTGGTTCCAGTCACTGTATAATGTTATATTTACGGCGCTGCCCGTGATCATTGTTGGGCTTTTTGACAAGGTGCTTTATCCCTTCCAACATGATCTATTTAGAATTTCTTGCAACAGATATGGATGATACCCAGTTCTTTCGGACATATTATCTAATATCCAATTTGCTGTTCTTTAGTTTGATTTGCTTATTTATGGACAAAAAGTGATAACCTTTTTTTTTTTGGCCAGGATGTCAGTGCATCCCTTTCAAAGAAGTACCCTGAACTGTACAAAGAAGGAATACGAAATGTCTTTTTCAAGTGGAGAGTTGTGGGAACATGGGCTTGCTTCTCTGTATACCAGTCTCTAATCTTCTATCACTTTGTAACAATTTCAAGTGCCGGTGGTAAAAATTCATCAGGGAGGATGTTTGGACTCTGGGATGTCAGCACAATGGCTTTCACTTGTGTTGTCATTACAGTTAACTTGCGTCTTCTAATGATCTGTAATTCAATTACAAGGTGGCATTACATTAGCGTTGGAGGAAGCATCTTAGCATGGTTTATTTTCATTTTTGTATATTCAATTTTCCGGGTAAATCCATTTCCACTCTATCAATATATCTTATATCTTCGTGTGTGGGGAACAAGCCTCAATTATCTTCCTGCTAATCTGTTTGTTTTTTACATTCACTGCAGGAGAATGTGTTTTTTGTCATATACGTGTTAATGAGCACATTCTATTTTTACCTCACACTTCTTCTAGTTCCCATTGTTGCACTTCTTGGAGACTTTATTTACCAAGGGTAAGGTTTCAGACGATCTATGTTTTTTATTACTTTTTTCTGCTGATTTTTGTTAGGCATAGATTAATTGTATGTCTGGACACAGGGTTCAAAGATGGTTCTTCCCCTATGATTATCAGATCGTTCAGGAAATTCACAGGCACGAACTTGACGACAATTCCAGGGCAGGATTGCTGGAGATAGAGAACCGGCTTACACCACAAGAGGAAAGGAGCTATGCCATATCTCAACTCCCTCGAGAGATATCTAAGCACACGGGCTTTGCTTTTGATTCGCCTGGGTACGAGTCATTTTTTGCGTCTCAGCTTGGTATATATGCTCCACAGAAGCCATGGGATGTCGCACGGAGAGCCAGTGTGAAGTCACGACCGAAGACATCCAAAAAGAATTAAACTGGACAAATATCATTGTACAAAGTGGTCAATCTTAGAAAAATTTGTAAATTTAGATGTGGCTAGTTCAGTTTTGTGATGCATTTTGCCATTAAATTTTTGTTTTACCTTTCAATATATTTTTCAGCAGGAATATTAGTGATCCTTAGGTTGTCACGGATGTATAGCTTATTGGTACAATTTAACTAAATTGAGAATTTTTTTGGTAGCCCCTTCATGTACTGCATATTTACGGAAGATTTTGCCAACAGATTGATGTATTTACCTTGAAAAGTAAAAATTAAATGAACCATTAATTTATCTTTGATAAATTCATTGTAACGAAAAGAAAATGCAAACGTTAATCAACCAAGCACCAATATTTACCACAGTGAACCACTAACAAGTAACTAGGGGTTAGTTGGACTTGAATCAAGTTCGAACTTAATAATATTAGTTTGAAAGTTTATCGAATTTTTATATATACTTTTATATAATATTTATTTTAAATTTACTGGAGTAAAAAATTTTTCGACTTGAACTCAACCCTAAAATCGAATTCGAGTGGAGTTTAAACCAAAAATTTTCAGGCTCACTAAACTTCAAGTCGAGCTAAATTCTATCAAGCAAAATTTAGAGCTTGACAGTTTCATTTACTTCCCTGCAAAGTAACAACAAATGCTAGTCACCTCCTAACTCTTAATCACCATAACTTACCATTTTTTTTGAATTTATTTTTCATATTTACTAATAAATTAACACATATACACACATACATGATTTTCATAATTGTACACATTCTTAGTCTTGTAAATTACTAAAACTTATTAATAGTTACTAAGTTTCATATTCAACAACATAAAATAAATCTACAAAAAATATTTCCTAAAAGCTAAAAAGTGTTTTTATAATTTCCAGAGATTGTTTTTTTCCTGGGCGAGTCTTTCTCTTCCAATATCAACTTGAGCAGGTTTGACCATCTTCTTCTTCAATTGAATTGAAGAATTTGGCTAGTTTTGCAGACAAAGATAGTTGGCTCTGATCCAGTGATTCTTCATTTCCATCATAGTCGTCATCATTTTCTGAAACCAAATAAATGCCACATTTCTTCAGTTGAACCCCTTCAATGATTTGTGACGCTGTTACCTCTAACTTATAACCATTTCTCAATCTAGAAACCAATGGATGATATTCTGGATACCGACAAATAAGGATATGATCTTCATCACTCCTTGGCACTCCAAGTAAGACCGGTGTGTTGTCACATATAGCTAATTCATTTAGATTATACAGCTTCGCTTTGATGGCTGGTAGAGCTGGGATTTCATCTCTCAAGTCGTCTGGTACCCGATGATCCAGAGAAACAACAGCATATATCATAACTGCTTTGATTTCACAGTTCTTTTGCTCTGTGTATGTAACTGTTTGTTGAGAAAACCAATCTGGAATTTTGCTTCCAGGTATGCTCAAATTTTCTAAATTCCTCAAACAAACCTGCAACAAAATAAATAAATAAAATAATCTATATATAAAACAATCATAACCTTCATAAAATGTAATGAAGGCGGCCATATGGACACACAGATAGAGAGGAAGGAGAGAACCTTAGATAGTCTTCTCTTCACTGATAAGGAGCATGCTCTACAATCACTCATGTATAACCTGGTCAAGGACTTCAGGTGTTCAAGGCCTGGAATCTCCAAAAGTTTCTCACAATTTGTGAGGTTCAAAAGCTTTAAGCTCTCCAAGTTTGAAATGTCAGACATACTTTCCAATGCAATACAGTTGGAAACATCCAACTCTTTTAAACTTGAAGGCAATGGAGGGAGACGCACGAGTTTTTTGCAGTGAGGCAAGTAGAGCAGCTTGAGAAGAGAAAGACCTTTCAAGCTACAAGGAAGGCTGGAAAAATCGTTGTATCCTAGATCCAACGTCTCTAACATTGACAACTTCTCAAAATCATCAGGAATTTCTCCAGATATTCTCCAAGCACGAGCATCCAGTTCTTCCAGCCGATAGAGATGTGGAAATGAAGTTGGGAGCAGAACGGGCTTCTCTTGAGTACTGAGAGATTTGACTGGTCTCTTTCTCATTTTCAAAACCATTAAGCTGCAAAGCATCCCGAAACTCTCCGGAAGTTCATTTACAGCAGTTTTCTCCATCAGCAAATGATGCAGAGACTTCAAGTTTCCTATTGAAGTAGGAAGTTTCTGCAGCTGTTTACACTCATTCAGATTAAGCATTACCAGATTTTCCAACATCCCAATAGATTCTGGTAACTCAATAATATTAGCACCAAATAATTGTAAATCAGTAAGACCCAACATCTTCCCAATTGCTTCTGGTAAATTTCTAATCAGTGTACAATTCCGCAAGGAAAGTTTCTCAATCAATTTCAAAGCTCCAATCTGCTCCGGCAGAGTAGTAATAGAAGTCCTATCTAACTCAAGTTCACTAATGGAAGATAGTCCTTCAATCGAATCAGGCAATTTGCACAAAGAACTACACCCTCCAGCTGATAACTGCTTCAGGTAAGACAATGAACTGATTGAATTTGGTAGTTCTTTGATTGAACTATTATTAATATAAATTGCTGACAAGGACTGGAGCTGGCCTACAGAATCAGGAATTGTGGCAAGTAATGTACACCACCTCAAACTTAGTTCCTCAAGGTTTGACAAAGATCCTATAGAATCAGGCACTTCTTCCAATGCAGTTTCATCGAGGGAGAGTTCTTTCAAAGAATTCAGTTTGCCCAAGGTACTTGGCAGCCGTTTGATGAATCGGCATCCGTTCAGACTAAGCTTCTCAAGTTTTGTAAGGCGGTACATAGATTCAGGCAGTTTTGATATAGCAGTTCGATCAACAAGAAGTTCTTTCAGGGATTTCATGCTACCTATGTCATCTGGCAATGCTGTCAATTTTGAGCAGCCAGAGAGAATAAAGCTTTGAAGACATTTTAGTCCAGAAACTTCACTCGGAAATTCAACAAGGTTTAAGCATTCTTTCAAGTTCAAGTGAAGCAATGTCCTCAGATTCCCCAGTGACTTGTGAATTTTAGTCAGTCGAATGCAACGCTCAAGATTAATCTTTTCCAAGGATTTATGCCCATATAAATCAGGAATAGCCACTAAATTATAGCAATGATGAAGATTTAAGACCATCAACTTCTCGGCCACCTGTAACACAAGAAGTTTTCTGCATTTAGAAAAGAAGTGACTTTTTTTTTTCTGTTTTCTTCGGAATACTTCTAAGGACAAATTATAAGAACAACCTCTTCAAATAACATAGAACAACACAAAAAGTATTCCCCATGGAAAAAATTCAGAGCATGTTTAGTAGGATGTAGTTAAACGTAAAAGAATAATGTAAGTAATGTTACTTAAGGCTTATACCTTACTGCTGCCCCAACTCCAAATTCGTTCAATTCCACTTTCTGAGAGATCAAGGACAGAAAGCTGTGAAGGGTCATAGTCATAAGGAAGATTTTTCAAAGGGCATTCCTTCCACTGTAGCCACCTAAGCCCTGCAGGCAAAAATTTGAACTTCCCATCTAATTTCACACGATTAACATGTAGCAGTCTTAGATTAACCATTGATTCAAAGGATTTAGTGCTAACTATCGCCTCTTTCTCTTTCTCTATGCCTTCTGGAAGACATAGAAGACGTGTCCATTTCCGTTTCATGTATGCAATTGCAGAGGTGAGATTTGGTGCGGTTAGGAAGTAATTACAAAAAACAGTATCAGTACTTGAATCCTCCCTAAACATCTTCTTTCCAAAGTCAAGGATGATCCCTTTTACATTTTCTGTTCCCTGTTTTCCATCAGATAAGGGGAAATGTTTAAAGCTAATAGTAAACTGATTAAAAGGTAAACAAAGAATCAGCGACATAAAAGAAACTTGAAAAGGACTTTGAGATAAAATTTTCCAGGCAAAACTACAAGAAATTATCAAGGTCTTCAAGTTATAGGAGGTTTTGGCAAGATTATTAGGGTATAGGAAGAACACAAAATAATAATATTAATTCTCCGCTAATGATTTTCACCTTCTTATCTTTCAGAACTGTCATGATTTCTTCATAATCCCACAATCTACTACGCATACCAGGATTAACAAGGTTTTCACGTAGAACAATTTCTCTTCCCATGTCTCTAAGTTGATCATGCATCCACAGAGTACCATCTTCTCTGATCTTAATGAGAGATTTTGCTTCCAAAACAGTAACTGCTGTCTCAGCCCTAAAGCCGCAACCCGTCAATATATCAATTGCTTCCTCTTTTCCCATTCCTATTTTAACAAATAAACATGCAATATCAAGGAATATGTGCCTCTCTTCTTGATCTAGTCCATCAAAACTTATTCTCAAGACATCTTGAAGATCATGTGGTCGAATCTGTTGTAACCTTTTCAGGGCATCTTCCCATTGCTTCATCGTCCTCTTATGAAACAGGAAAGAACCAAACACCTCCAATGCTAAAGGTAGGTTTCCTGTAAGAGATACAATTTGCTTGGCTATCTTCAGGTAACCCTCAGTTGGATTCTCTCTTCTCATTGCATGGTAACTAAAAAGTTGCAAAGCTTCAGAGGAAAACAACTCTCTGACCTCATACCGCTCATTCACAATATGATCAACCAAAACATCTTCATTTCTTGTGGTAATAATTATTATACCTCCTTCACCAAACCAATCTCTTTTTCCTGCCAGTACATTGAGTTGGCTCACATCATTCACATCGTCCAAGACAGCTAGGACACGCTGCTCAGCAAGCATGCGTTTGATCTTGATGACCCCATCAACCACCTCATTCACTGGTGGCACCTTATTGGCTGAAAGATCATGAAGAAATTTATTCTGAAGTGATGTCAAACCACCATCTCCTTCAGCAATTTCTCTAACACTCGAAATGAAACAACGATATTTGAAGTGTTTGATAAGTTTATTGTAGAGGGCCTTGGCAAGAGTTGTTTTACCGATCCCACCCATTCCATGAAGTCCCAGAACTTGAATCTGATTAGATTTAACATTTAACAAATCCATTAGTTTTTCTACACGAGACTCAAGTCCAACTGTATACGTAGATAGACCTACTGTCCTTCCCAATTCTGTCAAAATCCTTTTCACTAATCGTTGAATCAACCCCTGTTCTTGGCTGTCAGCAAGCAGAACAATGAAAATATTAGGATAGGATACATAGGCCACAGATAATTGAAAACAGGAATCGTGGAAGTCCAAGAATGAACATTTTATTTTTTAAATAGATTTTTTTTTATAATGAACATATTAGGATATATCTGACACAGATACACGGAAAAAGTTAGAGAGAGAGAGAGAGAGAGATAGAGACAAATCTCAACTCAAGATAGCACATGATAAACATAGAAAGGACAAACACATGGGATTTTCACTTCAATTAAAATTCTCCAAGCGTGATTGTGTATAACTGCAGTTTGTTCCATACCACCAAATTCAAGAAGCTCTTATTAAATTTTAAAAGGAAAAGGACATATTTCAACGTCTTGGCCAACTTTCTCAAATCAAGAGGTAAGAGATTCGACCAGCATCTTATATATTTTATGCCCTGCACTAAAATAAACAAAATCTCTTCAATATTTAACTAATAGACCATACCAAACACATTTTATACTCTCCAAGAGGACAGAAGAACCAATTTTCAATATTTAACTTTTGATTCATGGTTAAAGATAACAACTTTATACACACACATATATACACACACATAATCACCTGCCACTGAAAACAAAACCAGAAAGGCCACCAACTTTCGCCATAGCTTTTCTCCATTCGACAACCTCATCCTGTCCAAATCTTTCTACGTGAGCCCTAAAATCATCTTCAAAAGGACCCTTTTGTCTTCTAACATCAGATGGGTCGACTTGGTAGAAAACTGGAAGTACAAGCCTCCGTAGCTGGCATATTCTAGATAGTTCCTTAAGACACCAATGGGAATCAGCATACCGTCGAGAAACCATGATAATTGAAGCAGCTGAGTCTTCAATGGCTTCCATCAGAGTAGGAGCTATCTCGTCTCCTTGACTCATTCCGACGTCGTCTTTGAAAACCCTAACGCCGTGACTGTGTAAAGAGTTAAAGAGGTTCTCGATGATGCCATGACGCGTGTCCTCGCCGCGAAAACTTAAGAACACGTCATAGTTGAGTCTCAGTGCTGCCGGAGGCGGGACAACGTTGTCGTCGGACATTCTTTATAATTATAGCGACTGTTGTTAAAGTTTTGTTCTTGTGGGATGGATTTTATGGGAAGGTAGCTTTGGTCATTATCATTTCTTTGCAAAATGATTACGTGCCACTCAGGTTTTCATCCGTCATTTGTCCCACCATGTCACTTTACTTTCTTGTATAAGTTGCATGTTTTTTTATACTTTTCTTCAACAAATAACGACAGTAATACTAATACTAGGTTTTAAGTTATCTTAAGTTTTAAGTTAGAAGGTGGATGATTCTTATTCAACAGGTAGATGAACATACAGCTACCAGACTGAGGGGTCATTTGTTTGGGCTGAAATGATAGATGGAGTTTGGGGTTAGAGAAGAGAAATGTGTTAGCTTTCTGTCGATAAGTAGTCGCAACAGAGAAAAATATCCTTTCAAAGGAAAAAAAATTCTGTCATTTAGATTGGTGGAGAATTTCTCCAATGACAGAAAATTTTTCGGCGTTAACAAGGAGAAAATTCTACATGTTGTGCTTAAACAACCTCAGTATATGTACATGTTTGTTTTTCTTTTCTTCAATATTATAACCTCTTTCCTTTCAACTGGAGCAGATGGGATAATCATCTTCTTCCATTGAATTAAAGAACTTCGCAAGTTTTTCTGATACAGATTTTTGGCTTTCATCCAGTGATTCTTCATCTCCATCCCAATCATCATCATTTTCGTAAACCGGAAAAACACCACATTTTTTCATCTCAACTCCTTTAATGATTGGTGGATTTTGCTCTCCTACTTCCAGCTTGTAACCACTTTTCCAACCAGAAATCAACCGATGACAATGTGAAAACCGACAAAAGTGGATTTGATCTTCATTAGTCTTTGGCACTCCTAATAAGGGCAATGTATAGTTTGCTATAGGTTTATTGAGTTTAAGTACCCTTGCTTGAATGGCTGGTAGCACTGGAAGTTCATCTCTTAACTCATCTGGTATCTCATGGTTAAGTGATAAAACGGCGCATGCGATCACAGCTCTGATCTCACGGTTCTTGAACTCTGAAAGGCTCACAGCCTTTTGACAAAACCAATCCGGAATCTTGCTTCCAGGTATGCTTATGTTATATATGTTCCTCAGACAAACCTGCATTAATTAACAACAGAAAAGAGTAGGATCCAGCTTCGATAATCTCAATAGGGTTAATTACAGGGAAAAAGAAAAGAAAGCCCTTAAGGTTTGCACTAATATACACTTTGGTCTTTGCTATTTGAAAATTAGCAGCAATTTTAGTCTCTCAACTTTGTTTTGACACAATACTTTGATTCTTGATTTTAAAATTATGAATTGTTCAGCGGTTTAGGTGCTGGTTATTTTAGATTAAGTTTTTTGTTTTTCGTTTTTCGTTTTTTTTCTTAAAAAATAAACAAAATTTGAAAACTGTTTTTTTAAATAAAAAACAAATTTTATGAAACCACAAATAATGGTTTCTGTAAACGTGCTTTCTATTTTCTGTTTTCAAAGTAATTTATGTTTTTATTCTACATTCCACTTTTTTTTTTCTTTTTCATTTTTATAAGCCTTGTCCTCATAAAGTTGTCTTATTATTATTATTATTATTATTATTATTATTATTATTCTCTATCCATATAAATCTAATGTCATTTATTTATCCAAAATATATAAACATTAGTTTTATTATCTCTATTGAAATTCTACCCTTTATTTTTTCATCTCCTCTCTATTTAGTATTATTTTTATACTCCCACAGTCCCATTTTGTTTGCTTGTTATTCATTTTTTAGATGTACCAAAATGTTTACAAGGTTTCGAAATTTAGATATGTAAATAATTATTTTTTCCATAATTATCTTTATGATTGTTCATTAAACGAAGAATTTTATTAATATATTAATAAATTAAGGGTAAAAAAAGGGCAAAATAACTTTTATTGACTAAATTCTTAATATGCGTGTTTTGTCAAACCATGCAAATAAAATGGGACGGAGAGAGTATTTATTATTATCTTCTCTATCCATATAAATCTAATGTCATTTAATATTATTTATTTATTATAATACTTGGATATTATATTTTTATTCAAAACAACGCGAACAAACTATGGTTTTCTGTAAAAACGTGCTTTCTGATTTTGGATCTGTTTTTCAAAAGTAATTTGATGGTATTTTAATTCTACATTGCAACTTTTTTTTTTTATCTTTTTCATTGTTTATAAGCCTTGTCCTCTACTAAACGTAGTTGTTCTTATTAATCGTGCTATTATTAATTATTAGTTTATTATGCTATTATTATTCGCTCTATCCATATAAGATCAGTATGGTCATTTATTTTATTCCAAAATATATAGAACAGTTTAAAGTTTTTAATCTCTATTCTAAGATTCTACCCTTATTTTTTTCATCTCCCTCTCTATTTAGTATGTATTTATTATGACTCCCACAGTCCCATATTTGTTTGCTGTTAATTCCATGGTTTTTTTGAGAGATGTAAGCCAAAAGTTTACAAGGTTTCCGAAATTTAAGATATGTAAATAATATTTTTTTCCATAATTATCGTTTTATGATTGTTCATTAAACACGAAGAATTTTATTAATAATAATGGAAGATTAAGGGTAAAAAATAAAAGGAGAGCAAAAATTATTTTATTGTACTAAATCTTATACTGCGGTTTGTCAAACCAATGTCAAGTAAACATAGGGACGCGAGAGGGTATTGTATTATTATCTTCTCATATTCCATAGTAAATTTCTAAATGTACAATCTTTAAATAGTTTATTTATTTATTATATGAATACCATCTGGATAGTCTATAATTTTTATATCCGAATTTGAGTGTATACATTAAAAATCATGCAATACGTTAATTTCACTATTGAATATTAAAAAAAATTAAACAATGTGAGCAATATTCTTTTATTAGGAGTTTTGTTCTTAGATTGTTATAGATTGTGTTTATAATTGTTCTTTTATTGTGTGTGAACGAAAAATATTTAATTGGTTTTAGATCAGGGAGAGATTTATGAAAATAGAAGAAAATTTTTCACATCATGAACTAATAAAGGTAAGGTAAAAAAATAATGTTTAGGGAAAAAAAAAAGCACAGTATTTGAGGAAAATAAGTTAAACTTGCAAAAATTGAAAATAAGCTTATGTTCTAATCAAAACTAAAAATTAAAAAATAACAACTGTAAATAAACGAGGGACCCATTCAGTTCTTATAACGTTGTCTGAAGATTTGAATGTCCAACTTGTCCGAAAATTTGTAGAAAAATAAAGTTATTTAAAAATTAATGTTTTCACTCATTATGTCTCTAAATTACAAAATTTATAATACATTTTAGCCCGTCAATTTCTTGTATTTTTTTCAGTGCTTGTAATACAAGGATATTGCTAAGTTTTTTGGAAACATGCAAACAGGAGTAATTTGTAGGAGGAAGAAAGGGGGGAAGAAACTTAGATAATATTCTCTTACTGCTGAAGAGCAAGATCTCACAACCACTGCATATATAACCTTTTCAGGGACCTGCTTCAAAGCGAGGTTCAAGGGCCTGGAATATTCCACAACTGTTTTGCCACATTTGTAAGTGGTTTGAGCAACTCTAGATTAACCCTCTCCCAAGATTTGAGGACGCATAATGTCTTTTCCAAGGGAAGTGCAGTTGGCATGATAATCCCAGTTCTTTTCTAAAACTTGGAGGGAAGTGGCAGGGAAAGAGACCACAAGCTTCTTCACAAAACAAAGGGCCCATGTATAATAGGCTTTTTTTGGAGAAAGAGAGAAAGAGCCTTCAGAAGCTAGGTCGGGAGCTGCTAAATATTCGTTGTGCCGCCAGTTGACATGCTCTAAAATTGATTAACACTTCTCAAGACTGTCAGGAATACCAAAGATATTTCTCAGGCATGAGCATCCAGTTCTTTCTAGCATAGGATATGATTCTTGAGAAGGGGAAGTTGTCGAACAGGAAAACCATACTTTTTCTTGGTTACCAAAGATTATTTGAGTGGTTTTTCTTTCCGCATCACTTAGTACAGTTAAGCGTGGAGAGGCATTTCCCAAACTTTTTCAGGTAGTTCTGGTCTCACAGCAAGTTTTCTGCATGAACAAAATACGCAAGACTTTAATGTTTCCTATTGAAGCGCAGGCAAGTTTCTGGAGCTCTTTACCACTCATTAATTTCAACCTTATATAGATTCTCCAACATCCCAAAAGGATTCAGGCAACTCAACTATATTAGCACAAGACAAGTTTAAAGCCAGTAAAGGACTCAACATGTTCCCAATTGCTTCTGGTAATACTAAGAAGACATACAAACTTTCGTCATGGAAAGGTTTTCTCAAATCATGTTTTCAAAGTACCAATCTGATGTGGAGCAGACCCCGGTTAGTTGGATGTACGCTGATCTAACTGAAGTTACGCTTAATCAGAAGCTAGCTCCTCTCAATTGAATTCAGGCAAGTTTGGCTCAGGTGAGAACTACACCCTCCAGCTGGATATAAGGACTTTGCAAATAAACAGCGGAACCAATTGAAGTAAGTAAAATTCTTTTGAATTCCCACATTGTCAATGTGTAGGAGTTTTGTTAGTAGACGGAGATTGCCTCAACTAGACTCAGAGAATTCTGGTAAGTGGTGATTTAACACCACATCAACTTAGTTTGCTCGAAGCATATCAAACAGAAGAGATCTGATATTGGAATCTGGTAGTTCTTCAATGCAGATTGATTGAGCAGAGGAGGTTGCTTTCAAAGAGGATATTCTACGTTGCGCTAAAGATTTTGAGGCAAAACTGTTTTAATAACACCATGATCAAACCATTCAGATTAAAGCGTCTCAATGTTTTGTAAGCTGATAAATGATTCAGGAAAGCTTTGATATAGCAGTCTCCATTTTCAGCTAGAGAAGCTGTTTTAAATAGGAGTTCCATTGCTCATAGTGACCTATGTTCATATGGCAAATTCTTTCAATTTTGCACAGTCAGAGAGAATGAGGGTCTCAGTTGCTCTTCAAGAGACCAAAAGAAATCACTTGAAATTCAACAATATTGTGAGCATCCTCTCAAATTTCAAGTGAAAGCAATGTCTTCAAGCTTCCCCACTGATTTGGTCCAATCTTAGTCAACTGAACCGCAATGGGCTCAGATTACAGCTTTTCCCAAGGATTTTACACCCAGATAGAATCAGAAACAGCCACTGAGAACTGGAGCAACACCTGAAGATTCTATCACCACCCAAATTCTCAAAGCCACCTCGAAAACAAAAACTTGTCTTGCTACACTTGAAAAGAAGGCAATCAATAGATGTATTTTCAAGGAAAAAAGGATAAAAAAGCACATCAAGGGTTGAAAACTTTAACAAAAAAAGGTTTCAACAGTAGGACAAGAATTTTTTTAAATGTTTAGTCAATTAAATGCAATTAAATCAGAAAATAGAAAAAGGACGTTATTCAAGAAAAATGCCCACTCTAGAGTCCATGAGAAACCACGGCCATCTTGTTAGCAAACGACTTTATATCGTACAGCTCTTAAGTATGAACCAGGCCTGGTAAATGCAATACTTGTGCTACCAGGGCAAAACCCATACTCGTTCAATTCCACTCTCTGAAGAGATCGAGAATCAGTAAGTTTAAATCGGGGCAATAATCATAAGGTGAGATAGGTTTCAAAGGGACATCCTCTCCATTAGAAGCCAACTTCAGCTCTGCAGGGTCTATTACTTCTTACCAATGTTGGCACGATGATGTTGAAGCAAGGTCTCAGATTAACCATTGATTTCGAAGAATTCTATACTGATAGATCTTTTTGGCCTCTTTACTTTTGTCCAGCTCATCCCATGTACAGAGAACACAAAAGAATGTCTCAGTTGCATATATATCTTTCACCCATACAAGCGCAGATCAAAGATTTGGTGTTGTTTAGGCGAAGTTATTAACGGAATGTTGCACGGTCAGGCACTAAGATCCTCCACTGTTTTCCTTCTTACTGAAAGTCAAGGGATAATTCCTGTGTACATATCGTTCGCCTGAAATGTCAGTCATATGCAGGAAATATGATAACATTAAGCGAGGGAAACAGATTAAAGAATAAAAGTAAAGAATTAGCACTTTTTCCGCGAATTTAAAAATATTTACAGAATCGGGGCCAAGGAACAAGAAAACGTTTCAACCTATAAGTAGTAGTTCTATCAGAGCCCCGCGCATTTGGCAACTTCAAAAATACAGTAGGGAACTAGACATGCGCAGACGTTTAAACCAACAAAACAATGTGATCCTCATCATTATTACTGGTACCTCATGCACATCTTGTTTAAAGCCAGTGCTATCACAATCCAGAAATTATGGGTGCTTATTAATGGTCTGGAAACATCAAAAAACATGAAACGCTATTAAAGGCAATTTTACCATTTTGAGTAGCCTTGTTTTCATTCCCAAGACTTTTTCCTTGCTGGCACTTTGTCATCGTCGCATAAACTGAAAGAGAGTAGAAGCGATATGTAATGTGGGTAGTCCACTCTTAAGCTCGAGTGTTACATGAAGAACACAGAAGAGCATGTGCACACAAAAACTCAAAGAAATGGCGAAAGACATAATTAAATTTCTTTATTGGTTTCTAAAAATAATCCCATTCATGAGGGATTTTAAAAAGTCGAGGAAAAAAAAAAAGAAAAAAAGAATAGGTAAATTTTTCACCAAGTTAATAGCTATGATGAGTTTGCACCTTTCTTGCTGCTTCAGTAACCCTGTGCATGATGTTCATTGTGAGCCCCAGATCTACTACGCATACCAGGTATCTAAAAAGGTTTGTCAAGTTAAGAACAAATTGCCGTCGCATTGTCTCTAAGTTGGTCCATGGGCAATCCCCACAAAAGAATAATCTTCAGATAAGGATCTTAATGAGAGATTTTTGGACTGTTAGAACAGGTTATTGCTGCTTCAGGCCCTTAAAACCACAACGCCTTTAATATGTCCAAACCTGGCTTCTTCTCGATCATTATCATTCCAATGTTAACAAAAAGAAACATGCAATGTCAAGGAAATATGCGTGCTTTTCCCTCTTCATCTAGCCCATTCGAAACTTATCCTGAGCTACATCAGTTGAAGGATTATATGGTCGAGTATAATGCTTGGCAACTTTTTCAGGGCATCATTCCAATTCTAGTCTATCCTCCTCATATGGAGAACAAATAAGAGCCAAGACGACTTTAGGTCCAATAGCCAAAGTAGTCTGCCAGTGACCAGAGAAGCAGATTTGCTTAGACAGATCTTTCATAGCCATCTATATGGGTTTTCTCTGTCTTAGCGAATGATACACTTAAAAAGTTGCAAAGCATTTGCAGAATCCATGCACTGTATGCAAACCGTCGTGAAAACTGCAATCAACAAGATATTAACCAAAGACTTCGTGTTATTTTCATGTGCTTGTATAATTCGACTTCCATATCCATAGCCAATCTTTATTTCCTTGCAAAGGTGCATTGGCAGGTTTGGGCTCTACCATGCGATTCACGAATCATCTAATACCAATTAGCACTTGCGCTTCTCATAAGCAGTCTCTTGTTTGATTGCGAGTGGGATACCAAATGTAGGACCAAAATTTCAATCCCGCCAGGAAGGCCCACCACAGTTGGATGAAGGTCAGAAGAAATTTTTTTTTTGAAGTGATGTCAAGCCAATCATTGTTCTTCACAGAAAGCTTCTCTAACGGTTAAAAATGAAACAGCGGTAAATTCAAGAATAGACTGATAAGCTTAAGTGTAGAGAGACTTTTGGCGAGGAGTTTGTGTTTAATCGTCCAAGTCCCACCCCTATTCCATGAGACGTCCCCGAGAACTTTTTATTTGATTATGATTTAGACATTTAACTTTCCTCATTCAGCTCATCTTCTCCGAGCATCAACTGCACACTGTATTATGCGAAGCTATTCCACTGTTTTTGCTTCACTATTTCGATCCAGTCAAAACCCTACTGACTAAGCTGGCTTAAGGTCAAATGCCTGTTCTCTGCTGTCAGTAAATGGACATAATGGAAGGAATTGACACACATATAATATGACATAACATATAAAGAGATATGAAATGAGAAAGAAATGCGACAATCTTCTTAAGATTGATGATATTTTTCATCTTTATATAGGCCAAACAGAACTAATCATACAAAGCTAGAAGTGGAATGGACTGAGCATGGCCCATAGAAAAACAAAGACTAGAATTACAAGGAAGAAGAACCTTAGCTGTGTACTTTTGGTTTTTGCATTGCCTAGTAAAAGACCGAGTAGACTTGATCATGGTAGCCCCTAACAGTAAACACCCAGCTCCAACCTTGAATGAACAAACAAAAAAAAAAAACAAAACAAAAAAAGGGTTGAAGTATTTGATAATTCACTCGGACAAACTAGCAATTAAACTAGCAATCAGGACTAGCTTTAATGGGGAAAAAAAATCAAGATAGAGACTATTCTCGAACATCTTATTATAAATAAACCTAAGAGCAGTCCACGATGGGACATGGAAACTTCCACTGTCAACCTTTAAAATTCCGCAACTAGTATTAATATATCCAGAGGAGGAGAGAGAGAGAGGAGAGTTTAGACAATTGCAAAAATGCCGATTCTTCAAGATCTCTGCCGGCCACCTAGTTAGTAAGTTAATATTTCTTAAGAAATCATGGTTAAGAAATTTCTAAAGTCCAAAAATTATTAAAGCTTACCTGCTCTTGACGGTACTGAAAGAGTAACCATAAAAATATGAAATAAAGATAAGTATTCTTTTTTTAAATAAAAAATTAAAAGGAAAAGGAAAAGACCTGCTGTTGTCAAATAAACGAAGCACGATGAAAAAGGCCACCGGCATACTTTCTTCATCGATCTGGCTGATTCTTCGCATTCTCGAAAACCTTGATCGCTCGGTCGCAAAACTCTCTCCAAAGATAATTCCCTTTTGCCTGAAAGTCATTTCGCTTTAGAAGGACCGTTCTTGATAGGTGAGTCCGCCCTTTCGTATAGTATGGTACATGAGAAGGGGTTCACTTACTCGGGTTGGTGAAATACCACTCGGTAGCCACCCGCAGTCTACCGGCCGTAAAGGCTCCAAGATTGCCTAAGACAAGAGTCATCTCATGGGCGGCACAAGAATTAGCCGGGATAACTTGGAGAAATAATTAGGCGGGTGAGTTAGAATGCGTGCGCGAGTACTGTTCTAAAGGTGGCACGGACCGACTATCAAATCCAGCGTTTAAAGTAAAAGCATATGCCATTGGATGAAGTGATCGCTTGTCACGTCTGCCCATACAGGTATATCTCGCTGTTACGATGTGCAGTTAGCTCTGGATGCCGGAACGCGGACGACCCGTGGCTCCCTTAATCGAATTCGTCAGATAGATGCTTGATTAAAGCTGCGGGCCTCGTGTCCTTTGGGATGGGTAGAATGCTTGGCTATAGATGGTTTAGAGCTTACCGTACTTTCGTATATCGCGGTTACCATTGATCCTGTTGAAATTGAGTCCAACGAACACGTGCGCAATTGAATCTACGGAGCGGGCGGGTATCATACGAACGGTCGAAGGAGCTAGTCGTACGTTATCAGGGTTAGAGCATATTTGGAGTCAGCTTGCGACGTTTCGCAAACAAAACAGTGGCAAGAAGTTTTTGACTTCGACTTATGCTTTTTGTTTGTTTGGTCTCAGAAGTCACGAGATCACTGTTTTAGCGGACTTGCAGTTAACTACTTGTTTATGGCGATAAATAATGTTTCAAAAATGAATAGTTGATAATTGATTATGTACATTTTCTTACCGTTGCTTGGTTCCGCAACTGAAAAATTTCAACTTCTATCATTCATTTATTAATATTTGCGCCAAAAGAATTGCTGGAAGTTTTCCTTTTTTAACGGTCACGAGCTTCTCTGAAAAACAGAAAATAAAAAACGTAGACCGATAAAAGGCTTCAGAATTAGACTGGAGACCGTTCATTAATAGCTCTTAATTCCGAATAGTAAAGTATGGCGATAAAGGTAGAAACGGACCATATAAGTCTCCACACTTTGATTAAAAAACGCTTTGAGCAGATTAAAAGGTATCATTTTAATCAAAGCCACCAGGAGATCATAAGCGCTGATGAACAGAAAAAAGGTTTTAATAGAGTTTATATTAAATTCTAATAATTCATACGTCCATAGGATCCAATAAATTTGGCCAGTTTCCATGATACAGACGCTGAGATTCATGTACTAGTAACTCTTCATCATCATCATCTCACATCATTTTCAAAAATCAATATAATTCATCTTCTTCAAATCTAACCCCATTAAATATGGGTCTCTCTCGTACAGATATCTGTATTCTATCACCTTCATGTCAGCAATAAAGACCGCGTTTGGAACTCCGATAACGACACAAGTAAGTTGATCCTCATTTTTGTGTTAGGAAACTCCCCTTAAATTAAGTGTTTTTTGGGTAAATATGAGTCCTTAAGTCTGAAGATCTTTGCTTGAAATGTCTACTATAGCTGGTAGCCTTATCTCTAAAGTCATCCCTTGATTGTTGTCAAGGGAATAGAAACAATACCTAGTCCAATATTATGCCTTTGAGGTGCTAGGGTTACTAAGGCGTATGAGAATTCCTGGGAAAATTTCCTTGAACAACAATCAGGCAAGTGCTCTTGCTGGAATGCTCAAATTGAAACAAGCCGTTTCAAGCAAACCTAGCACATGAGGGAAGACGAAATTAAGAAAAGAATCAACTCCTCATAGTTGAGCGCGGACATATGGAGAAGATTTGAGGAGCTGCTGGTTTATGTCTTTTGAATCACACGATCCACTTGTTTGCCAAATTGAGCAGTATTCTTATATGTTGTATTCATTGGAGCTGAGATAGAATTTTTTAGGTTTTGGAAAACATTTTGAAGCAATGCCTTTTGATGAGGGCTTGTTTTCAAGTACAATTATTTTAATGGATACAGGAATACAACATAAAACAGTTTACCCCCTTGGAAAGAGGAACGTTTGTGAGAGTGACGGTTTAAAAATTCAATAGTTCGTTTGGAATGTTATGTTTAGTTAATTTTCAGCAATAGATAGTAGATATGGCTCGCTTTCTTTGGCCACCTAACAACATGCCAAACAGAAAGCTCAACATCAGTAGAGAAATATATTGAGGAATTTGGGCATTAAATTTTTCAAGGAGTAGGGACTATGTGCATTCGGTGGTTGTCTATGTGGAAGAGAGAGAGAGAGAGAACCCTTAGCAAGAATCTTCGGCTTGATCTGCCCCGGAGAAACATAGGCAATGGCAAATTGTCCAGTCAAGTAATAACCCTCTCAGAACACTTCAAGACATTCAAAGCCTTTTGGGATATCAATTAGTTGCTATGTCTGCAATTTGGTGTAGGATTCTGTCAAGATCTTGGTAAACATATCAGGTAAGATTATTATCCAAGATCTGGCAACAACACTTGCCAGTGCAGTACAATAGTATGGCAACATATTTAAAAGACTCGTTGAGTTCACACCTGTGAAAAGGATAGCAAAGGAAAGAGACTTGAGTTGTTTTTTGCAGATACGAGACAATGCTTCAAGAGTCGTTGTGCGAGAACTGAAAGGCACTACTGACATACGATTGGATAAGACTACAGAAGTCATTGTGGGCTGCTAGATTCCAAGATTCTTCCTGGCCAATACTGATGAATCCTTCACCAAATTCATCTGGAATTTCATCGTCCAGAGAGATTTTCCAGGCACAAAGACCATCCAGTATCTGGCTCAATTAGGAGAGATTTGACAATGACTGACTGGAAAAAGAGAGGCGGTGTGTTCAGTGGTTGAGTAGTGTGGACTGTTTTCCAGCGCGAGGATTTTCAATATATGGATAGCTCGACCAACATTCCAATTTCATCTGGCATTCTGAGACAGAGTTTTTCTTTTCAATGTACAAGAAGCACTTGCACGACTTTGTAATTTTTCGCGCATGGTGAGAGGGTTGCCAGACCGGGCATAGTCCGTTGGAACGTTTGCTTGCACCTCCATGTTTAAATTATACTATGCTAAGTCTTTCCCAACGTTCCTGATGGACTAGTCTGGCACTCTGTAATCTTGCACATCATTGCAAAGACCAAAGTAGTTATGCTCCATAATGCTTCCTGCAATTGACTTCTGGTAGATTTTTAAGAACGATGCATGCAGTTTCCTCAAGTAAAGCTTCTCGACGGGCAGCCATGCTCAAAGGCTCCAACCTCATCCTGGATATATTCTGTTCAGACTATGGTGTTTTCTAAACGAAGTTCAACAAGGGATGCTAAATCCTGCCATTGAATCGGGCAAATTTGGTTAGAAGATGACAATTACCAAGGACATCATACTCTTCAAACGAGATAATAAACAACTGAAGTTGGCAATTTCTTTAATAGAGATACCCATCAGGAGAGTCTCATTATGATATTAAGGTTGCTGGATAAATCAGGAAGTTTGCATTAGCCGTTTACAAATCGTCGTCTCATGAGATTACAGTTTTTCAAGGGATGGCAGTGATCCTGAGGCTTGAGAGATTAGGTATTTCTTTCCACTCTGACAGCAAAGAAAGTTCTCTAAAGTGACTTAGAGTTCCCTATGTGTCAGGAACATGTTTCAAAAATGAGCCAACAATCCTGGTTGTAGCTTCAAAGCTTTCAAGTCTTTTTTAGGTGGAAATATGATCAGCGTAGTGTACTATTGGCTTGTCGTCATCAATGAGAAGCTCCCGTAATCCATTCATGCTGCTCGATATCGGGTACATTTTTGTTTATGGTTATGATGCAACTCAGAGAGATTAAGTTCTCAGATGCTTTATCCAGAGACAGTCACTATGGAAATTCATCAATAATTTGAGCATCCTCTCATGTAAGTGAAGCAATCTCTTCACATTCCCTCACTGATGTTGTTCAAATCTTCAGTCAATCTGACCGCTCCGTGCAAAGCGTTCATCGGAGATTCAGCTTTTTTCCAAGGATTGTTACACCCGGATAAATCAGGAACATGCCTAATGAACGTAGCAACCCTGAAGATTCATGCACGCACAAGTTTCAGGCACACTGCAAACAAAATTTCTTCTGCTTGAAAAAGAGCATCATATGTACAAGAAAAAGGATAAAAAAGCAGACCATCAGTGGGGTTTGAAACTTTGCAAAAAGTTTTCCACAGTAAGGACAAAGCTTTTAAATGTTATCAGAAAATAAAATGCAATTACTAGAAAAATAAGAAAGTCATATTTCAAGAAATGCCCACATTGGTCAATGGCACACCACCGCATCGTGTTTTAGCAAAGCATGTTTATTCGTGACATTCGTTATAGCTGAGGGCCAGGGCTGGGTAAGCATACCGCCGTTGTTGCTACGCGGGGGGGGTCGAAACCTCGTCGTTCAATTCCAGCTCTCTGAGATGATCGAGAAAGTAAAGTTTACGGGGGAAAAATAAATCAATAAGGGAGAATAATTCAAAAGGACATCCCTCTCTTGAGCCACTATCTCAAGCCCTTGCAGGGATATCATTTAAACTTTCCCTTTACCATGTGAAACGAATTGATTTGAAGCATCCCTCAGATTAACC